>CM032634.1:23562762-23676978 GCA_019097785.1 Fraxinus excelsior
TCTCTCACAGAAGATATTGTAGGAAGGTATTTAAAATATCAATTAGTCAACAAATAACACCAATTCACTGTAGTGAAACCAGATGAGAACATGGCAAGTGTGAAAACTCACGTCACAAAAATGAATAGTGAATCCAATGATGTCTCTTTTAAGCGAGGAGTGATTTATTTTCACCAATAAATTTATTGAGGTTCATGAAGAAAGTGGGATGTTTTGGAAGTGCTACGGAGATGTTTAACTTGGACTTTGGAAAAGTGACAAGGTATTATAGCATGCCTCAACCGGGAAAATAATAACTCAATTGTGTTACACCAACATGAAAATTGCCAACTTGTCACTTTTTTTAGTATTCGTCACTTTTTTGAATTTATGTCAATTTTGTAGCGTTCGTCACTTTTTATTAAATTTTTATCACTTTTTTAAAGCTTGTTACTTTTGAAAAATCAAATGAAACATATTTTGGACTTGTCTTCAGGACAACAAAATTGACGTCAACTCATCTGTTCTTGGCCTAAAAACTGCAGTTTGTATTTAAAGCAAATAAATTAGTAATTAGCAAAAAATGGGGAAGATTGATAACCCCTGGCCATACTTTTCATGACAACATACAAATTATGTAACACGATATTGATGTTATAAATTTGAAAATTGAGTGCTGCATCCTTTTTAAAAGAATTTTTTTTTTTTTGAATAAAATGATGTTGACAAATTATGTAACACGATATTGATGTTGCACAACTTATTGCGCATATTGGACTGAGAATTTTGGTCATGTATTGTAAGTTTAATATTCGAGATCAAATTCGACGAGAATAGATATAAATGGATTCTTATTACGTTAATAATGACATCATTATGTAATATTCTTGAAGTACTGAAAGCGGTTAAGATGAAACTGCAAACGGGATTGAATAAAATATATTAAAATACTTGCAAACTAGAATCGTAGTCAGTAGGTAATGAATATAATCAGAATTTTAAAAATTATTTTGTTTATTTTGCTGCTGCAATAATGGCAGCTTTGGGAGTGCCTTCACCGTTTCTTGTAAGAGCCAATAAAGATTTTGCTATTGTGTGTTATGAGGTCCAAGTGAATGTTATAATTTAATCTAAGTAATGCTTCTAGTGATCGATCTGAAACTCACGTTGAGTCAAGTAAAGGTTCACCTTGACTTTGTCAAAGGATCATTTTTGTCAAAAATCGGAAAGATCAGCTCACAACATTGACTTAAAACCTTATCAATGAAGGTCAAAGTCAGACCATGAGAGACGTCGTCATTGCAGGGTAGGGGGTTTGATTACCCTTTAACGGCATCACGACCCAATTTCACCAATCAAGAGAAAATCATGATGAGCTAATGTGCGAGCTTAAAGCCTAGGTATCATGATTATGACATCACACCGAACTTTTCATTGTAGCTTGAAATGACTAGGACGACAAGCTTATATCCGGAGTGTAATAATAATAATAAAATCATACGGATCGACCTTAGAATTAGAATCAATTCTTCAGCTCTGATAAAGATTTCCAAAGGATAACCATAAAATATTACTCGACGACTCGACTGTGTGTGTACATTACAAGATTGAACATGTTCATTTATTTGTATTGTTTCCCTATTTCTAGAATAATATATTCTTTATTTCTCTCTATTCGATCCCTCTACAGAGAGGACATCAGAATGTCTAGTTCGGGGGAGCTTCCAGTCGAATATAATCATACATGAGTCCTTGGAAAGGACTTGCATTCCTTGGTTGTTTCAAGTACACGGTATTGTCCCCTTGCACAAGTATAGCTCCCTTTATGTCTACACTGTAAAGCCAATATAATCCATGAATTCCGTGTCTAGCAATCGAGTTGTCCCTCCCAATCAAGCCGCTTGAGAATAATGGTCGATTTGTATTTGGATTATTAACTCGAACCTAGAAGAATTTTGAGCAGAGTTTAGTTGAATGATTTCTCAGGCACGATTATATGAATTTGGCGACGGGTTTTACCTGCAGTTCAGCTAAGTTTGCAGATGCAAGTGCCACACGCAGTTTATAAACTACGGCTTGGTTGACAGTGTCGAGTTTGAACTTGATCTGCCATGTGGTTCCTTCGTACTTGTTATCTTTTTTCCTACATTTGTGGAACATTCGGATTACTTACTAATAAGACCCAAGGAATGTGTGACTAAGCCGACAAAAATAGTTAGAAAGGCACCTATTAACCTGCGCGAAAAACCAATCTTTTCGATAGTCACTCACGCCAACGGTGTAGACCAAGTCTTCACCCGGATACAATTCCGAATACCTATCCCATAGTCCATATTGTCGAAACCTATTGAGATAATGAATTCATAATATAGATATCGTTATTTTTGTACCGTGAATGGACATGTAAAACTCGTAAAATAAAGGCAAATGTAAACTAACCTGTCTGGATGATTGACAAAAAGTTTGTTAACATATTTCGGATCAGGATCAGGTACGTAAAACTCTACAGCAGAACGATCAGGAATTCCTATTTCCCACAATGTCGGGCCATCTCTGAGAGGCTCGTATACTATGTCACCTACCTCTATATTACAACCTGTATCATGTTACCATGGAAAAATCAATATAATCGAAAAAGTTTCACGAGGAAAAGAAAAAGATAAGTGCATTAAACAAGACCTGGAGTTATCGTAAAGGCAACTTCATTTCGATAATCTCCAATGAAGCCAGGGACCCATGCATAAAGATTGTAGTTACCCGTATGTATATTGTTTATCGAGAAATAGCCCTCTTCGTCTGCTCTTGACCAAAATTGGTAGTCCTGATTGAACTTAAAGTCATCAACTGTATACATTTCAGTTATGAAATTCATGGTTCAAGATGAGATTTCTTAACATTGAGACCATATATATATATATATAATGCACCGACACGGACACGTGTATCCGACACGCTACGTGTCAGATATGCTGACACGCGATTTTAAAAAAAAAGTATAGACACGACACATCATTGACACATTGATTAGATTTTTAAAAATTCTTCATTTATATATTATAAATTTAGTTTTATACTTGTTATTAATTTTTCTTGTTGAAATCTTTTAAACATGAGTACCTATTTGTCGGTATCGACTTGTATCCGACACGTGTCGAACACGGACACACTACCCTAATTGAAGTGTCCGTACTACAGAGTGTATACACATAGAATTTCTTAAAAAGAATGTCAGAATCTTGGGGATCAGTTAGAGAACTTAATTATTGTAACCTTGCATTCTCTTTGCCATGATCCAACCTCCCCCGGAGGGGCCAACCCAACGTATGCACGGCTTGCTGGAATATAATCATCACTAACATACCTAGGCAGGTAAACAAAAGTATCATAATTCATTCGTATAAATAAAAGAAGCCCGAAAAAATCAAATAGTTATCGAGTTCTCACCTATCTCGAACCAATAGCCTGCCATTAGCATTACCCCGTTGGTCTGATGATTGGAAGTCCTCTGATGCTGGAAAACTGTATGGCCAACTTTGAACTTCAACCAACATCTAAAAACAAGTATGTTGTGAATTTTTGTTGCACTTCACTGATTTAATTGATATACATAGGAATATATGTTTGTTTTAACATATCAATGGCAATATCAATCAAAACTTAATTGCTCGACCTGTTGCTTGGCGTCATCCCATAGAGTTAGTGGATCTTCTCCATCCATCACAGAGTTAACATAGATGAAAATCGGTCCAAAAACTTTCTTCCATTGCTCGCCCTGGCCAAATCGTGGGACCAGATCATCTCCAGCATAGTGAGCACTAAGAAATACCTGATACATTATAATCACGAAAAAGTAAGTTCGTGAATCCCTGAATCCTATTGAATTTTATAACGAATACATATAATGCTAGATGACTAAAATCCTTTTAATCAATAGATAAGCATCTTACTGCCAGGGTTGTGGGTCCGACATGGGATGTTAGGTTCTGTTTGAGGGGCCCACCAGAGCGGAACTCATCGCTGGGTATGATTTGCCAGAATCCCACAGCTGGATCCATAGAAATCCAACCATGGACCTTAAGATCTTTGTTATCACATGAATACTGGTACTTGTCATCAACCTGTCAGGCATGAACAATCTAGGTAATTAACGAGTACACACATTTGGTTATCATGGAACCAAGGATCATCGTAGGAAAAATCTTAATAGACCTACAAAATCTGTAACAAGTCTAACTACTTTTCAGAAAAAAATTGCGAAGTTACCTCTCCTTTAAACTCAGGCTCTACAGGATTGACAAGGCTGACCGCCTCTGGGTATGCCAGCTGTTGGCCTCTTCCAGGTAAACGGTCATCTGGTAGGGGCATGAATCTTCGCCGATTGTCTGCTACCGCCATATAATGGAACCTAGACATTTTCAAGCATCACATTGTTATCTTTTGCCTAGAAATGATTAATATGGCATACATAATACTTGATCAAGAGCATTGCAAGAAGTTTAAATCAGAATTGTTTTTGCTAGATTTCATAAGATTAGGCCACTAGCATAAAATCTTACTTATCCTTTCGAAGTTTGAAAGCTATCCTTGTTTCTCCGAGGCTGAAAGCTGGCCATTCTGGGGAACCAACGTGCTCGTATATAGCATATGTGTAGAAGCCTGAACACCCACGGAGCAGAATAAACCTACAAACACATCCTTTCGATTATAATTGTATTAACGTTGTGTATTTTTGTGCAAGGAATAACTAAAGAGAGGACCTTTTATCTATATTCAGTGGAACGAGCTTGCCCTGGAGCGAGGGATCCCAAGGTCTTGAAAAGGACACCTCTACCAGTTCCTCGCTTTCCTTTATAATGTTAAAACTCGTCGCTTTAATCCTACATTATTGTCAAATGTTTGAGCAATTCTTACATCTATAACAAGAACATAGACTTTTCAAGCACACAAGAAAACATAAAAAATAGGAACTAGGAGCATACACTTCGAATAACCCGGTTCGGCTACTTCCATCTTGTGAATTCCAGACAACATCCCAGTACCTCCAAGTCCATTCGAGAATACATTAATAAAACGAAATCTCATAGGTTTGAATGACATATGAATTCAAGTCAATATTTCTAATATTGTATAACTCACTTTGAAAAATGGTTCATGTTAAAATATGTTTTGTTTTGACGAAATAAAATCGATTGAGCTGTCAGCAAATGGCCTTCGAAAATCTTTACTTCCACTCCATTTGATCATTAAATTTTGTAATATTGATGAAGCAATTACCCTCTGTTAGATTCATCATTGAGGACCTCTAGCAAGTTGTCAACAGCATTATAACGAATTCCCGTAACAATTCCCTCAGGCTTTGACAATGTAACTTGGAGAATGCCATTGTCTATCACAACCTGCATATCAATGCCGTGTCAATTAACGATGAAAGAAACAGAATCTTAATAAAGCTAAATCTATTGAAGATCATATCAGATACATTTGAAGCAAGTATTTTCCTCGAGTTCCTTGTCAAATGATTTATACGTCATTGATCTATGCGCTCACAACACGATTTTACTTGCAGATTAATGGAAGTTTCTGAATAGTAGTACTAGTAGTACATATATGTAAAGCTATCTATTTAAAACTGAAGCAAATGAGAAGACCTTAACGACAATATTTTATACGATGAAATATGAAAAATCAAATAGGAGAATCCAGAGCTTGTCAACTTGACTTGCCAAAGTATATAAACAACTGCTTATATCCAATAAATGAAATTACAGAGCTGAAAGTGAGCAGTTCAAATATCAGCAAGTTTTCATTGTCCCGTGCTAACATCAACAAAGGGATATTCGGGCAGGAAAATGAACTCACGTGTCGATCTTGAACATACAATCGCACCCCTACAGGTGCCATTGTTCGAAAACTGTCTCCTGAACGAACAAATCACAATCCAGATTACGAAAAAGGCCAAGTGCATATATTTATGAACTAGATGAAATCTGTTATAGGCATGGGAGAGAAATACTGTATAAATATGCATCATTAGAAGGTATCTAAGATTAGAAGGTATCTAAGACTGAGCTATCTTATAACTAAAGATAAAGCATCCTTTATAATTGGTATTACTTTAGCTTCAGTAATCTCCTAACCAAAATGTGTTTGGTGAATTGGTTATGTACCTTTTCTATGAGGTCATTTGAGGGAGGGGTGTTATACAGCTGTATAAAAGTGAATTTTTTTGAAATAATGATGTAAGAAAGATCATAAAGGGCTTCTAAAGAAGTCCATAAATGTTTGAATTTCTGAATTCTAAATAGATAATGACGATAAGTGTTTGTTTATATCATAATATTTGAAGGAAAGTAGTATCTTATTTATGCATTACACAGAGAAAGGAAGGGATAGAACAAGAAAGTCATAGGCACTATCAATGACATACGTATCAAATTTTCCTCTTGTCTTGGAACTCCCTGCTTCACTCCAATTAAGGTCCCAAAACCTGTTAGTAACATCAGCAACCGAAGTGAATCCTTAATCACAGTCAAGATTGAAATAAAGGAAGTGAATATTTTATCCAGATAAATGCAAAACAAAATATAGGTAATCTTATCGAATAAACGTAAACAGACTTCCTTTACAGACAAACAGTGCCAAAATTCGGGGGAAGGGAAAAGGGAAGAGGAGGAGGTGGAGGTTGGGTTTACTATAAGTTGAACGGTGCTGCAATCCATAGAACCCGCAAGGCATGTGCAGGAAGCAGAGACCAGGTACATATCTTTAACAAATAATATACAAAGAAAAGAAATATAAAACAAATTACCTAGAAGCATTAAAACTAACAAACTGATTTTCTCGCTTTGCCATTTATTAATAACTAGGAATAACTATATTTATTTAAAAGAAGAAGATATGTAAATAGGATTCCGATGTTAAAGAATTTCATAAAGAAAATCTACTTTTATTCGCAATGAGAGTGATGCCACAATTCAGGAGGGTAAACTGTACTTTCTATAGAGAAGAAGGAATTGAGCATTAGCCAATGGGTTGCTGGTGGCCTTAGTTTACCTACATTCCAGTCACCCCATTTGCTCCACATTGCGTTCAAGTTGTCAACTAAATAATCAATTACATGCCTAGACAAGTACAATTCTGACTAGGTAGCGTAAATTGTCGAGCGAAAGTGACAGGACATGATCTTCCTTCTGATCTATAATGAAAATAAATGACAAACTTAAAATAAACCAAGTACCCTGATGAAGTATATAGCAATATGTCTAGTAAATAATAGTTGTCAACACATCCAACCTTTTCATTTTAGAACAAAGTCCTCGTTTTTGAAATTCTCAATAGATTGTCTAATACATAAAGGAAAATTACTTTGCATGATGACTAGCCTTTGTCATGTAAGCCCATCCATGCTTCATTTGTTATTTAAGAAAAAACTTGATCAGAAAACTACGCTTAGCATCCAAAGACACTACGGAAGAGAACCTTGAACATACCCTCCATTCAGATCTTTGTTGTTCAGTTCTAACAAGTTGTCAATTCCATTATATTTTATGCCCCTAATAATTCCTCCTGGATTGGTCAACGTGAGCTGGAGTATTCCATTATCAATCACAACCTGCATAAATTCCACCCCGTCCATTAAAAATCACACATTAACAAGTTTCACAAAAAAGCTGACAGAAAGCCTCTGTTCTTTTTCTTCAATTTCGGAGTGCAATTATGGGAGACAGAAACACAAAATGCCACCCTCACAAGTAAAGAAATAAATCTATAGGTGCATGAAACAGAAGATTATTTCCTAAAAGTCAATTAGAACGTAACTAAGTCTTCTTGTACCGATGTCGAGAGTACACAGCCCGTCATTTGGTTTCTGTATCACAGTGTTTGTAGTTACTGCATCAGCCTGTGGCAATGGCCACAAACTGTTCTACAAAATGCCTAGCTGAACCTATTTTCAAATTCAGGTAAAATTTCCGGTGGGAGTTTGGAAAGTAGAGGTACGTGTACCAGTGATGAAGAAAGGCATAGTCGTATTCACGCCAGTGTTCTGTAATGCATGACAATGCGTGGATGTCAAGTTAAGGGCCAGACGAGATTAGGCAAGGCTTATGCATAGAAAAACGTAAAAAGGCGTTTCTTTATTTTAATTTTTAATCAATCAAAAAATCATTTAATAATTAAAAATAATATTTACTAAACATTTAAAACATATTTATAGAAACTTTATACATTTTTTCAAAGTTTCTAATAAAAAGATAAGTTTTAAATTTAAATACAAAATAGTAAATAAATAGTATAAGAACTTAAATATTATCTAACTCTTTATTGGAGGAGAGATTTTTTTTTGATTTCAGTGATTGTTTTAAATTAGGGCAAAATGAAGAAATTAGTCTTTAATAAATTTTAACTTCAAAGAATTGATTTTTTTTTTAAATTTAAAAAAAAAAAATTAAAAAAACGCGCATACACGCGCATTATTGAGCCTAGACGCGCATTAGCTGACGGTCAATGCTAAATAAGACGCGTTATTTAGCGTTGACCGCCAAATAACTTGGCTTGGCGCCAAGGCCACGCATCGCTCCAAGGCACGCCTATGCCCGAGTCTTGGCGCGCTATTTAGAACACTGATTCACGGGATAAGAAAAAATAGGGTCAAATTCACTTGTGGCCATCCAATTTTAAATTTGGTGTTCACGTGGTTACTAAACTTGATTTTATTTCACAATGACCATTCAATGTTATTTTATTTTACCAAAGCTATCCAATTTCATTTAACGTTTCACCATAGTCATTCAACTTCTTTTTATCATTTCATTAATTTTGAAAGGGGTAAAACGGTAACTTTTACTTTTAAACAATAAAACACTTAAAAGTAAAACGAACACTAATTTTACTTTTAAGATCTTTCCAACAATTCACAACACCTAAACACCACCAACTTATCGCTAATCCATTTGTTTCGCATTAATTTGTATAAAATAAAATATAAAAAAAATTCGAAAGGGGTAAGTATTTCAAAAAAAAAAAAGTAGTTAAACACAATACCTTAGGTTGTCAAATAAAGGAATTGATATTAAGATGAAATACAAGGAGATCCAAAGTCCTAATACTTGAGTATCATAAATGCTTCCCATTAATTACTTATATTCGATATATGTTCTATTTTATTAATATAACTCATCAATCCAATCTTGCTATTCTATTATTATTATTATTATTATTGAAAACTAGATTAAATATTTAGTACTCGTGGAATTGATACTTGAACTCATTTACACTTTATTGTTCTCAATATTGTGTGGAATTTATTTCAACAAAATTTTCACGTTGTTGCTCACCCTAAAGTCCAGCTTGGAAAACCCTAGCAAGCTATCTTTGTAACCTTGGTGATTAAGCAAAGAAAAAAAAGGAGGCGGGATATCTTCATGGGTTCCATGTGTAACTCTTGTAGATATTTCACCTTATTTTAGTCAAATCTTGTAGTTTCCCATCCCATGTTTATGGCTAATTTCGGAGGCAAATCATGTTACAATGTAATAATTTTTTAACGTAATGTCATATTCATTCTATCATTGAATTATTTTAAACACAATCCATTTTTTCATCAAATCATCTACTGCCACTTCTAGGGGGGACTCAGGAAGGAAGTTCAATGGGGGCGAAACCAAGAAATTTTGGAAAAAAATTTGGAAACCTAAAAAAACCTAGACAAAAAAAAACTAAAAAATTCTAGAAATTTGAAGAAAAATCTGGAAATATGAAAATTGAGTGGGGGCGGCGGCCCCCACTGGGCTTCCTGTAGGTCTACCATAGGCCACTTCAAATTATGTCACTACATTCGTTACATTTTTTTCTGGCAAAGTGGCAAAATCCATTAGGAGGTTGATCAAGGTTGAAAAATCGAGATCTTGGTATGAATGCACAACCCTTATAGAGTAATTTAACACGGTGTTGTTGAAAACCAAAATAGTCGGTCGGAGCAAAAGTAAAAAATCTAAAGTTAATCCCTCAACTTGACCATTTTTCTTTTCTTGTCATTGTCATCTTTCGTCTGCACTTTTGAGGCATACACTCTTTAAAAGAGAAACGTCAAGACACTGTAGCAAAGAACTCGGGGAGAACTTCATTTCCATCTCCTCAAATTACTAAATGGTTACGAGACCAAATGGAACGAATTACATGTAAATAGTTCCTCAACTTCAAGATACCGTTTTTCACATTATATATATTATATCACTTATAAGTTATCTATAATATGGAATATAAAATGCCTCAAATATTCAGAAAATTATGACAAATTTTTCAAGAAGTTGAAGTGACAGTTAAAAAGAAAAAAGGAAAAAAAAATGGATGGTAACATATCAACTTCAAAGAATGCACAAAACATCACACCTGTAGTTGTAGAGCTCTGTGATACAATCAAAAGGGCCAAAAATAGGTAGGTGCATGTCGACTTTCTCAAACCAACCAAAAGGCATGATTTTGCACGTGTCTGTACCATTAACCTACATTAATTTTGATTTTCCAGAATTTTTTTAGGTTTTTTGCGAGTATTGTAGGTAAGAAAAAGACATAACTAAACAAGAATAACAAAAAAAGAAATAAATGTACGTAGTAAGTCCTACAAACAAAGGAAGTAGTTGTCTTTATTTTCTTATTATCTAACTAAATATAAAATGAGTGGGTTTTTGGTTACTGTTCATGAACCAATTGGCCATCTAAGCCGAGCCGTGTGGAAGTGTGTTGGGTAAGTTTTCCTTTTGTTAATTAATACCAACAATGCTGGTTTTTGCACTGATTGTCCATCAGATGTTACCAACCCGGGCTTTATAATTTTTATAGGGTTAATTTCACAAACGGTCACTGAACTTACCTTAAAATTACAAGACGATCACTAAATTTAAAACTTCTAGAAACGGTCACTGAAGTCTTAATTTGTTTCACAAACGGTCATTGAAGGACCGCTATGATTTTAATTCAAACTTAAATGATCAAAACACGTGGACATATTAGCTTGACCACCTCAAGTGTAAATTTCTTACTATTAAGTGTCACTTTTGGAGTAAATTAGATGGAAATTGTAAAAGTGATATGTTCCACCTATATACGTACAAGATCATAAATTTAGATATGAGATATAAATATTTTCTATGTTTTTGTGTGATCGTGCATAGATTTCCAGCTTTTAATGCACTTTTATTTATTTTAATTCACATAAAAATATAGTGTATTATTGTTTACAAGTAGTTGACTTACTCAGAGATTTGTATTTGAGGTGTTCAAGTTTAGATGTTCATGTGTTTTGGTCCTTTAAATTTGAATTAAAATCATAATGGTTCTTCAGTGACCGTTTGTGAAAGCGCATGAAACTTCAGTGATCGTTTCTACAAGTTTTAAACTTCAATGACCGTTTTGTAATTTTTAGATAAGTTCAATGATACTCAGAGATTTGTACTTGAGGTGGTCAAGTTTCTATGTTCATGTGTTTTGGTCCATTTAAGTTTGAATTAAAATCATAACGGTTCTTTAGTGACCGTTTGTGAAAGCGCATGAAATTTTAGTGATCGTTTCTACAAATTTTAAACTCCAATGACCGTTTTATAATTTTTAGGTAAGTTCAGTGACCGTTTGTGAAATTAACCCAATTTTTATATGTTTCGTATTACCGCGACATCTTCTTTACGTAGTCTTAATCGCCTCACATTTTCAATATAATTTCGACAATCCTTTTCGATGCAAGTCATATTCACAAACCCACCGACTTCAACTACTGCATAGTTGTAACTCTCGTGCAAATGAATTCCAGCTATATCATTCACTTCTAGCTTTTGTTTCACATGTGTACTTAATTTTCGATTGCATCGATACAACCTAGTCTTCGATAGACTTGTTTTATGATTTTGTTCGAGGTCAACAGTGCAAATTTTTCATATTCCACGAATATTTGAGGAAACAATTACCATTGCTTTGCAACCTATCTGAATTGTTGGTTGTGGCTTCAAAGAAGCGCTTCTATTATTGTTTCGTCGTCCCTCACAACTACACGTTAGTGTAACATAACTCACTAATACATCGTCACCCTTTTTGGAGTTCCTTTTCCTAACAGGAAAACCTACTTCGTACGCATATCTTTTGTAAAATTCAAACAACTCTTTTTTATCGTTGAACTTCATACACACCTCAGGCACAATCGTAACATCTCCTCTTATATTATCACATCCAATGTGATTGCATTGTCTATCAAGTTCTCGTCGTTGGATTCTACAAATACTTCGTCATCCAATACATCTATTATTTCTTTTCCTATGTCAAAATGACTTGGAATATGTTAAAGTATTAGAACAAAATAAAAAATCAAGTACCAGAAGCATGGTCATTTTTATATGATTTCATTACACTAGAAGTGAAATAACATGTTATCCAATAGTAAATATCAAATTCATAAACATGTAATTGTAAGTCTTCAAAGTACAACTTCAATAAAGTTCGAATTCTACATTTCTCGGTCATTTGTTCGTCGTAGCCGTTGCGAGAGGTGGATGTGTGTTCATTGGAAATGAATAAGGTCGAGCGGTGTAATTGTGTTCATTGGAAATGAACCAGTCGCTAGCCGGGAAAGAACTCTGAATATTTTCATGTTCTCATCGGAAATGACCCTGTCGCGAGAGGTGGATGTTTGCCGAGAAAGAATTCTGAAAACTTTCCTCGTTGTTTCGCCTCTGGAAGGTTATTCAAACTGATTTGTGGATTTTTAATTTCATTAGGAATTAGCTAACAATGGACCGAGTTAGCTATGACTGAAATGAAAGATCATTATTCTTTTCCCTTTTTAATAATTTAGGCCACATAACCATGACTATACAAGAAGCTTTATTGATTTCATTAAGATCACGGGTGCAATATCGAGACATGTATCATTTCCTTTGATTTAAATAGATCACAAGAAGAGATTGAATATCATTATCTTCATACAAGAACAATTAAGATTACTATTAATGTCAATTTCTTAAAATATTCACATAAAGAGGTGGTCATGGGCCAAAACCACTAAGGCAATGACCCAGGGCCTCCAAAGTTGGGGACCTTCAAAAAAATCTTACCCTTTATTTTGATTATTTTTATATTTAAAACATTTCCATAATTCCTTTTGTACAAACTTTTTATTTAAATATGAGTATGCTATTTATTTAATTAATTATTGTTGATACACTTGTAAAAAATTATGTATAAGAGTCTCATAGTAAATATTTGCTTAGGACTTCAAAATTCTTAGGACGGACCTATCCTTGGGTAAAATGCTATCATCCTACTTTAAGAATTATGCTATTATCATTGTCAATTTTGATGAGAGTGAAACATTTCTCACACTTCTCTCAAAAAATTTCTTGTACTTCTTAAATAATTGTTTAAATACATGGAAATATAGGATAATCTCTCTCTTACTCTCATCTACTATTATACTAAAGATGAAAGGCTTGCCTACATTACTCTTTCCTCTTGGAATGAAAGGAGTGTTAGACAAGTGTTTCAGTACTGAATACCGTATTTGCAAGGTTGATACCGTAAATGCACCAGTTATTGTATATGCAAGAATTTAAACACCGTATTTCAACATATCGTTTTTGCATATAATAGATTCAATAATCTAGCATCTGAAAATGAATTAAAAATTGGAAAACAATTTAAACAGTAAACTCTTAACCCGAGGCCCGTGTTACACACAGTTTCCTTAAAACGGATTCGCTTCCTCACCATATGTGATTGATGTATAATTTGAGCGTCTGCTTCCCAGGATACAATGGAAGAACAGTAGAATTGTATGCAGATGAATTTACAAATAAAATTCGTATGTTGAAAAGAAGAAAAATGAGACATATATATACTAGCTCTTGAGAGTGTAACTTACCCATTCACATAATAGCAATTATAATAGGAGTTTTAGGAGTTTCAACTGTTTCAAAAGATGAAAATTCAGTTGAATAAAATAAAAATGTAGCAAAACGTGGACACTCCTAAGGGGCCAATTTTGCTCCTTTCGGTCCGACATTTGTATACGCAGGTCGCACTCGTACACAAGTTCAAGGTCCGAAGCTCATTTTGGTCCATGATTTGCACCCCCTGTGCGCGCACGTAGAGAGAGCCTCTATATTACACATGATTACACTATTCTAAAGTATAATCTTTTATAAAGTGATTTTAGTTTTCATCTACTTCATATATGAGACATACATAATTTTTAGTTTCCCATCAATATAAACACCTTTTAAGTGGCACACTTTGCGCTTCAATTTCTCATTCACCCAAGCATCAATTTTGGTAAGTAAATATATGATTTCGATATACTCACGGAGGAGAACACAAATCAATCTTGATTTTCCAAAATAGCCATATGGGTCCCACTCAAAAATCATGCCAAAGTCAGCTATATACCCAATTTTTCCAACAATCCCCCACATAAATGAAAATTGGGAGCGACACGTGAATGTGATACAAAAGACCCAATGGTAAAGTTCAACGGTTGAAACCTGCATAGGATAGGTAGGTATTACCGTTTGAACATTCCATTGTGAAAGCATATTTACTTTACTAGCTGACCAGTAGACATGTCTTTGAATTATTTTGCCGTTTGTGTAAACAAGATATACTCCTCCATAAGATTCTTCCTAACACATTTCAGTTCTCATTATTATGTTCGTTTTGGCCATGAACATATGCCTGGTTCTGTGAGAGTTCACAAGAATTTCGCCTCACACAATTCCCTTAGAAGCAGCCCCACTTCTCTCTCAAATATGTGATTTCTTATTACTTCGACGCATAAGAATCATTAAAAGCCTATTACTTATCATTCATCTTTACGGACATCACTGTTGCATCATAGGAATGGATATGAGGTCACATCCCCCACAGTGATTCTATTAATTCTTTACAATTAAGTTGTCCCATTGAACCTAGATATTGGGATTTCCAGTCAACTAGGTTGGGTTTCATTTATATTAACTTATCCATTCAAAGGCTTAAGTCTCATTCCTTTTGATGATTTTTCAACTAACTCTCTATTTAACCCTTTTGGTTAGCAGATCCGCAATGTTATTCTTTAACTTTACGTACTCAATAGTGATAACTCTAGTTGAGAGTAGTTGCCTTATGATATTGTGTCTACGACGTATATGTCTAGACTTACCATTATACATGTTATTCTGTGTCATTCCAATTGCTGATTGACTGTCACAATATATGCAAATTGCTGGCACATGTTTTGACCATCATGGAATATCCTCTAAAAAGTTGCATAACCACTCAGCCTCTTTACCACATTTATCTAGAGCAATAACTTAAATTCCATTCTAGATTTTGCTATAACAGTTTGCTTAGAGGATTTTCAGTATATGGCTACACCTCCCAATGTGAACACAAATCCACTAATGGACTTTAAGTTTTTTATATCAGATATCCAATTTGCATCACTATATCATTCAATGACCGTTGGATATCTTCTATAGTACAGTCCAAAATTACGAGTAAATCTCAGGTACCTCAATACTCTTACTATTCCTTTCCAATGATCATCTCCTGGATTACTCGTATATCTATTCAGTTTATTGACCGTGTAGGCTATGTCTAGTCTTGTACAACTCATCAAGTACATTAGACTTCCAATAATTCTCGAGTATTCTACTTGAGAAACACTTTTACCTTTATTCTTGGATATATGGTTACTTGTATCTATCGGTGTTCTAACCATGCTAGTATCATCCTTACAGAACTTTTCTAAAATATTATCCACATAATGTGACTGGCTTAGAACGAGCCCATCTAACGTTCTTGAAATTTTTATTGTAAATGTAACATCAGCTAAACCCATATCTTTCATGTCAATCTCGAATTTAACATGTTTTTAGTGGATTTAATCATCTTATCGTTGCTACCAACAATAAGCATGTCATCAACGTAAAGACATAAAATAACATAACCATTTTCAGTGTCTTTGACGTAAACACATTTGTCACACTCGTTGATTTTAAATCCATATTCCATTATGACATTATCAAGTTTTTCAAGTCATTGTTTTGGTGCTTGTTTCAAGCAATATAATGACTTCAAAAATCTACATACTTTCTTTTCTTGCCCTGGAGATGAAAGCCCATCGGGTTGTTCCATATAGATTTCTTTATCTAAATCTCCATTCAAAAAAGCACTCTTAACATCCATTTAATGTACTTCAAGATTTCGTAGAGTAACAATTGCAAGTATCATCCTAATAGATGTTATTCTTGTTACTGAAGAATATGTATCAAAGTAATCAAGGCCTTCCTGTTATCTGTAACATTTTATTACTAATATGGCCTTATACTTTTCAATGGTGTTGACCTATGATTTAATATAACTCCACTTATTTTGATTATAACAAACAATGCACTTATGTTTCTAACAAGTTTTATTTTTTGAGTTTTTCATGAATAGATTCTCTTAAGCATTCAAAAACTTAAATCGTTATCCGTTGAAGAACAAGCAATCAAATGAGACTCAAAGAGAACAAGAACAAGAACTTTGAATATTAAAGCTTGGAAGTAGTTTATTGGATTTTAAGTGTAAATGTATTACCTATTTAATTTTTAGCAAGTATATAAAGTTCAAAATTATTTTTCATAATTCATCACTTACATAAAAATGATTTCCATTAAAATGAAATAGATAAAAAAAAACAAGTCAACTTTCGGTCAACTAAAATTGTTGACTTTTGGTCAACCGAAATTTGTATCTCACAGCCGAAATTCCATCTTGAAATTTCGGTCAACCGAAATTTTTAATTAATTCAATTGAGTTTTCGACGGATTTATTTCTAACGGCTATATACTTTCGGCTAATCGAAATTCTCTTCCGAAAATTCCTGCAGCTTGCCATTTTTCTTTATAAATACACCAATCTTCTTGCATTTAATCTCACCAACTTATAAGAGATATTTGAGAGCTTATTTATTGAGAAATCATTGAGTTTACTTGAGTTTAATTTATATCTTATTTATTACAAAATAATTTCTTGATTGATCCAATTTATTTCATCCATTTTATCAAGAAATTTATTTTGCAATGAACTTTTCAAAATTTCATCTATTACTCATTCTTGTTAAAAGTTTTTATTTGCCAACATTTTGATTTAAGTGAAAATCTTTCTTCATACTTAACTTGTATTATTTGTTAAGAGAGATCCTTTGTTTGAAAACTTTGATACAAAAACATAAATTATTTCATTATCAATCATTCATCAAAGTTTTCTTTATAAATACTTGAGATTCATTATTTGCTATCTATTGAAGTGTTATCCTAATTTCCTAAATACTTGACTTGATTATTTCATTTGTTAAGGGAGTTCTTTCAATTGTAAAATAACAACTTATACTTTGTGGTTTCGAGAGCCCTTGAGAAAAATCGATTGCTGTTAAGGATAGGCGTTCCTTGTTGTAAGTCACCTAAGGATAAATGCTCCTTGTTGTAAGTCACTTAAGGGTAAGTGCTCCTTGTTTGTAAGTTATTTAAGGATTGATACTCCTTGTTTGTAAATTATCATTACAGTGCATTTGACATTGCTCGTTACGGAGAGCTTGGTAACGGGATGTAGAATACAATGTGTATCGAACCCCATTAAATAAGTTTGTTATCTCTACATTATCGTACTTTACTTTACATTGCTATTTAATTGTGCTATATCTATACTTGAATACAATTTTTGAACTAGCTTATTTAATTCTCGTATCATACTTTGCACTTATATCTTGTGTGATAAATTGTTTTGAGACTAAGTGTCGAAAAAGCTTCAAAAACCAATTCAACCCTCTCTTGGTTAATGATTCTTCGGTTATCAATTGGTATCAGAGTTTAGGCGCACATTTTTTAAGATTTCATTATCTTGTGTTATGGCTAATCTTAATATTGAGGGGCATTCTACAAATCTTCCTCATTTATTTGATGGTACACATTAAAATTATTGGAAAACTAGAATGATGATTTATATTCAATCAATTGATTATAATGTTTGTGAGGTTATTTAATTGGGTAATTAGCACAAAACGTCCATACCTTTACACGGTTTTGTGCAAAACGTCCTTACCTTTCATTTCTTGGTGCAGAACGTCCTTACCTTTCCAATTTTTGGTGTGAAACGTCCTTTTGACTATTTTACCCTTCTATTGAAATAAAACAAACACAAAAGAAAGGAAAAATAAAGAATAAATTGCAATTATGGGTTCAAACTTTTAAAAATGTGCAAATTAGTCACAAATATGAAAAAATCATCAACCTCTAAGCCGCCACATTTGAAGGCAAAATCTCCAACCTCCGATCACCTTGGTCGTCGGATCAACATACCACCTTGAAGCCTTCATTGCCCTCTTCACAACCCACCCAACCACCAGCCCCTACTCAAACATATTTGACCGGAATCGAGCTACAAACTTCACCGCATGAAATGCGGTCAAACATTGGAATCACGCTGTCCGGCCACCTTTCTGGCCGAAACATACCACTAGCCAACTCCCCTACTCAAGACGGCCTCGACCATGCAAACAATTTAGCCCAAACAGCAAGGATAAGATCTGAATTTCAAATTGAAAGCTGCCCGTCGCGACTATCACAACACCACACCAGTTTTCCTCCAGTTCTGAAGCCACCGTGATGACCTATGGTGGCAGACCACCTGGGTTGGGTGTTCCATCACCTGGCGCACCTAGCTCAGCCATGAGTCCCCTTCAATTTTGCTCCAATCATCTTCAATTTGGGTCTGAAATGTTCGCTGGTGCGAACTCGCGAGCGTAGCGATTGGACTGTTTTTCTTTGAAATTGGTGGTTGTTGGTTGCTTGTTGGAGGAAATTGTTTACATAAGTAGCTTCGACTTTATGAGGGGAGTCAACCAGTGTTGGATTCCTGCCGGTTGGGTGGTCGGACGACGAATTGTGAGTGTTTAACCGATTTTCAGGCTGTGATTTTTGAATTTGATTTTCGGCCAAATTACAACGAGTTATGGGGATTTCTTGGTATGTAGTTGTAGAGTGTAATGAGGAGAACATGTTGGAACCAATATCTAACGGTTTGGACGGCCGGGAGTCGCCGGAAAAATGAGTTCATGTATTCGGCTAAAAGGGGACAAAAGAGATTTTTTTGTTCTTTTTAATATTT
This sequence comes from Fraxinus excelsior, assembly GCA_019097785.1. Lineage (NCBI taxonomy): Eukaryota > Viridiplantae > Streptophyta > Magnoliopsida > Lamiales > Oleaceae > Fraxinus > Fraxinus excelsior. Next base: position 23,581,909 of record CM032634.1, read on the forward strand.
TTATAAATTTTGGATTAATTTGCATTTTTTAGAAGTTTAGGAGTAAGATTGCAAATTATTCTTTATTTTTCTTTTCTTTTGTGTTTGTTTTATTTCAATAGAAGGGTAAAATGGTCAAAAAGGATGTTTTGCGCCAAAAATTGGAAAGGTAAGGACGTTCTGCACCAAGAAATGAAAGGTAGGGACGTTTTGCACAAAACCGTGTAAAGGTAAGGACGTTTTGCGCTAATTACCCTTATTTAATTTGGTCCTCATAAGCTTACTAAGGTTATTAAACTTGATGGAAAACCATACCAAACTATTCACAAGCCTAGAGAAGAATATGATGATGATGATAAAAGAAAATTGTCATTGAATGCTTGAGCCAACAATCTTCTTTATTGTGCTTTGAACATAAATCAATTTAATCGTATTAGCACATGTGATTTCGTATATGATATTTGACATGCATTAGAAATTACACACATGGGCACAAACAAAGTAAAAGAAACTAAGATAAATCTTTTGTATAAAGACTTTGAAATTTTTTTTATGAAACAAGATGAACCCATTGCTAGCATGATTACTCGATTCACCGATATTGTTGATGACCTTAAAGGTTTTGATCGAAAATTTACTAACGGTGAACTTGTGAGCAAAATTCTTAGGTTTTTCTCGGAAGATTGGGATTCATTGAGGGTGTTGATAGAGAACACCAAAGATATCAATACATATCATTTGAAAGAGCTCTATGGAAGCTTAATGACATATGAGCTAAATCATACCGAAACAAAGGAGAAATCAAGAAAAGCAAAAGAGAAAGAAAAGAAGGATTTTCCTAAAAGGCAAATAGCTATGAAATCATCAAATGATGAAGAAATCTCAAACTCAAACAAGAGTGATTCCAAAAGAAATGGAGAGGCTTTCGCAACAACCGTAGATTCCAAAAGAAAGAAGACAATGGTGAGGAAAAGAACAAGAAGGTTGTTTGCTATGATTGTGACAAACCCGGCTACAAAAGAACCGAATGTCCGAACAAGATAAAATTCTTCAAGAAGAAAGCTCTACATGCTACCTGGGATGATAGTGATGATGAGCAAGAAGAAGCTGAAAGTCAAGATGAAATTGTAAACATGTGCTTCATGGTCATGGAGGATGAGGTAAACAGAAATGACACTCTTTCTTATGATGAATTATTTACTTCATATGATGAAATTATTTGTGTTTTTGAAAAACTTGCTCTCAAACACTCTACCCTCATAAAACAACACATTTTATTGAAAAATGAGACCAAAAAGATTTTAGAAAGTCAAAAGGATTTTGAGAAGGAAGAAGATGATCATTAATTCCTAATAAAAGAAAATATTTCCCTAAAAGAAAAAGTCCGTGATTTAACCATTATTGTGCACAAATTCACACTAGGAAAGAAAAACTTTGAATTAATGCTTGAGAAACAAAAATGTGTCTTTGATAGAAGTGGAATTTAATATAAGCCTTCTCTAAAACAAAAATCTCTTGAAAACATGTTTGTCAAAGCTTCTAACACCACATGTAGTTTTTGTAACAAGTTTGGACATGTAGCCTTTAATTGCTTAATAAAAAAGAAACTACACTTTCAAGGAAATAAGTGGGTTCAAGGGTCCACTAGTACTAATTATCAAGGACCCAAAGTTAAATGGGTACCAAGATCAAAATTTGAATCAACTTTTATAGGTGCCTTCAAAGATAAAGATCAATTGGTTCTTGGATAGTGGTTGTTCAAAACACATGACCGGGGACAAAACATTATTGTCAACCTTCAAAAGGAAAGATGGAGGTCAAGTCACATTTGGAGATAATGTCAAAAGAAAAATCATGGGCATTGGAAATAGTGGTAATCCTTCATCTCCATCTATTGAAAATGTGTTGTTAGTAGATAATCTCAAACATAACTTGCTAAGTATTAGTCAATTATGTGATAAAGGTTATCATATCAAATTTGATTCTTCGAAATGCCTTATTAAAGATGCTACATTGAAAGAGGTGTTGTTCATGGATAGCCGATGTAAAGATGTTTATGTCATCAATATTGAATTTGAAAAGGAATTAAAATGTTTGTCAAGTCTTGAAGATGATACTTGGTTATGGTATAGAAGATTAGATCATGTTAGTATGGACCTAATTTCAAAAATCTCAAAAAATTATTTTGTTAAAGGTTTACCAAACTTGAAATTTGAAAAGGACAAAATTTGTGATGCTTGTCAATTTGGAAAACAAACTAAAGCCTCTTTCAAAGCAAAGCAATTCACTGCAACTTCAAAACCTCTACAACTTCTTCACATGGATCTATTTGGACCTTCTAAAATCGCAATTTAAAGTGGCAAGCACTATGCATTCGTCATTGTTGATGACTTCTCAAGATTCACTTGAGTTTTGTTTTTAAATTTGAAAAATGAAGCTTTAAAAGTATTTAAACACTTTCGTAAAAATGTTCTATCACTACCATTAGAAGTGACCATGGTGGAGAATTTGATAATATTGCATTTGATGATTTTTGTAAAGAAAATGGATATGCACATAATTTTTCGGCTCCTAGAACTCCTCAACAAAATGGTGTAGTAGAACGAAAGAATCGTACATTGCAAGAGATGAATAGGACCATGCTAAATGAAAATAATTTACCCAAATATTTTTGGGCCGAAGCTGTTAACACCGCTTGCTACATTATGAATAGAGTTTTGGTTAGTTGAAATAACACCAAAACTTCATATAAGCTTTGGAAAAATAGAGTTCCCAACATTAGTTATTTTAAAGTTTTTTGTTGCAAATATTTTATACTTAACACAAAAGAAAACTTGGGAAAATTTGATTCAAAATCTAATGTTGGAATCTTCCTTGGATACTCACCTACTAGCAAAGCTTATAGAGTCTTTAACAAAAGAACTCTAGTAGTAGAAGAATCCATGCATATTACTTTTAATGAAACTGATTCTCTTGATCAAGAGAAAGATACTAATATAGGATTGGAAACCCCTTTTGAACAAATGAACATTCAAGATCAAAACAAGGACGATCCTAAAGAAGTTGAAGACAAAGATTTGGAAGAACAAAATCCCCAACAAGTAGAAAAAGGGGCTTCCAAAAATCAAGATGATCAAACACTCCCTATTGAATGGAAGTTTGTTCCTTCACATCCAAAGGAGCTCATCATCGGTGATCTTTCCAAATGTGTAAGTACTAGAAACTCTACCAAAAGCTTTTTAAACAATTGTTCTTTCATTTCTCAAATGGAACTAAAGAATTTTAAAGAAGCCGAATTTGATAAGTTTTGGATTCTTGCAATGCAAGAAGAATTAAATCAATTTGAGAGGAATCATGTTTGAGATTTGGTTGATAGACCAAATAATCAAACCATTATTGGTACAAAATGGGGTTTTCGAAATAAACGAGATGAAAATGGAATTGTTGTACATAACAAGGCTAGATTAGTGGCCCAATGTTACAATCAAGAAAAAGGTATAGACTTCGAAGAAACCTTTGCTCCGGTTGCTAGATTGGAGTCTATTCGCATGATTCTTGCTTTTGCTTGTTATAAAGGTTTTACTCTCTATCAAATGGAAGTAAAAAGTGCATTTTTAAACGGTTTCATTTAAGAAGAGGTATACGTTGAACAACCTCCCGGTTTCAAAAATCATAAATTTCCAGAGAACGTGTTTAAACTTAGAAAAGCTCTATATGGTTTGAAACAAGCTCCTAGAGCTTGGTATGAAAGATTGAGTAAATTTCTTATCTCAAATTATTTTCAAATGGGAAATGCGGATGCCACACTCTTTATCAAAATCAAAAAGGATGACATGATTGTTGTACAGAATTATGCTGATGATATTATTTTTGGTGCTACTAATATTTCCCTTTGTAAAGAGTTTTAGAAATGTATGAGCAAGGAATTTGAAATGAGCATGATGGGAGAACTAAAGTTTTTCCTTGGACTTCAAATCAAACAAACAAATGAAGACATCTTCATTAGTCAAACAAAATACATTATAGACATGCTCAATAAGTTCAATTTTGAAGACTTGAAACCGATGAATAATCCAATGAGTACATCAATCAAATTGGATAAAGATGAGAATGACACTTCAATTGACATTACAAAATATCGAGGTATGATCGGATCCCTTCTTTACTTAACCGCTAGTAGACTCGATATCATAATTAGTGTTTGTTGTGTGCTAGATTTCAATTCAATCCTAAAGAATCTCATCTAAGTGCCGTAAAACGAATATTTAGATATTTATGTGGAACTAGAACTTTAGGCATTTGGTATCCAAAAGACACGCACATTAACCTCATTAGCTATTCAGATGCCGATTGGACGGGTTGTACTATTGATCGAAAAAGCACAAGCGGAACTTGTCACTTCCTAGGCTTTTCACTTGTGTCATGGTTTAGCAAGAAACAAAATTTCGTTGCATTATCTACCACCGAAGCCGAATACATATCGGCTGCTAGCTATTGTGCTCAAGTTTTATGGATGAAACAAACACTTAGTGATTATCATTTAAAATTTGAAAATACTGCTATAATGTGTGATAACACTAGTGCTATAAATTTGTCAAAAAATCCCACCTTGCACTCTCACACAAAACATATTGAAATTCGACATCATTTTCTTAGAGATCATGTGCAAAAATGTGATATTTATTTGGAATTTGTTAGTACTGATAAATAATTAGCCGACATTCTTACCAAACCTCTTGCTCTCGATAGAGTTTCTTATATTCATAGAGGTTTGGTATTATCGATGAATCTGAGATTTATGGTTAAATTATATGGTGCATTCTCTTTAATTTTATGATTAACAAATTGATTGCCTAAAATGATTTTTTTGTGCCTAAAATGACTTCCGAAATAGTCAGTAAGTTTGGTAGAAAAGTTTCGGTCAACCGAAACTTCCTAGAGCTAAATTGAAATTTCTAAAAGAATTTCAGGCGACCGAAATTCTTAACCGAAATAAACTGAAACTATCCTCTTTTCTTTCTCTTATCATTTTCCTTCCCAAATTTTTCCCATTCTCGTATCTGCAACTCTACCATCTCAAATTGTCTTCAAAAATCCTAATTTCTCTCAAAATTACTTCAAAATCTAACCAAATCTCATAATTTTCTTCTCTTTCTCACCACAAAATCAAAGATTTGGGTCTTTAGGGTTTTTCTCTAAAACTTTTAATTTCTCTTCAAAGACTCCTTACAAATCACATTAATTTAAACATTAACCCACTTCAAATCTTTGTTCCCCACTCATTTTCCATTACTTTTCCCTAAACATTTCTCAAGAATTTTGAAAATCCAACAATTCTTCACACCAAAAATTCGTAAATTCCGAGAATACCCATGGCTCCAAGGAAGAAATCAAAGAAGGGGGATGCCAGTTCGTCGAATATTGAGGTTTACATGCCCATGCCCGACTGTTTCTCCAATTATCCAATTTTGATTGGTAAGTCAATTGATTTCCTCGACTTTTCTACCAACGCTCCTTCGTTTCATATTGAGGAATATTTTGAAAATATTGGATGGAGAAATGTAGTCACTATCTCTGAAAATGTTTATCCAAATTTAATTCAGGAATTTTACATCAATCTTTCGTTTTATTCCCTCATTGTCACGAGTGAGGTTAAAGGAAAACGGTTTACTCTTGATAGGAATACCATTCAAAGAATTTTTGAGTTAAGTGCTTGTGAAAACCTTGCTTATATTCTTCATTATTCCGTTCAATTTGATGACTATAATGACCTCGAAGCTTGTTGTCGAGTCACCAATTGATCACTATCCACCACAATGACTCTAAACCTACATCACCTTACCATACCATGCAAAATTCTTCACCATGCCATTGCTCATATTCTAGTCCCTCAGAATGGACACTTTAAAGAGGTTCATCACCTCGACTTGTTCATTCTAGACTCCTTCATTGTTGGTCGTCAATTGGACTTTCCCTACCTATTTTTGAAGCACATTAAACATATCTATGATTCTCCTAGAGCTTTAGGCTTACCTTATGGCATGCTTCTTACAAAAATCTTTCAACATTTCAATGTGCCATTAGACGATGAATCTTTTATCAAACCCAAACACACCAATATCATTAACCTCCACACTCTTAAATGAATGAAAATCGTTAAAGGAGATAGGCAATGGGTGTGTAATACTCAAGGTTTCAACAAAAACTCGGGGCCTACAACTTGGCCATTTACTTTGGAAATAGCTGTAGAAGACTTGGGTGATATTGGCGGTGATGTTGATGGTGATTTTGATATTGGCGGAGATGGTGATGACGTCGGCGATTGTGATGATTCTTCCCAAGCATGGCATAGAGCTCCTACTCCACAAGAGGCACCAACCTCTGGTCACACTAACCTTCGGTCGATATATTTCCGATGATCAATTCCACAACCTTGAAGGTCGGATTACCTGTCTTACCACTAATGTCATTATGCTTGATCAATGAGTGGAACAAATGAATTTCTCACTTAATCAACAAATGGAGCAAATGAGGTTATCAGCTTTCTTTACACATGTATTCTATTTATTCTCGAGGGCCTCTTCCACCAGTGGACAATTAAAACTTTCTTTTAAACTCATGTTTTAATATCATGACCTATGATTACTTTCACTTGTTTTTCTCCTAACTTGCACCTATGCCTTATCTAAGGGAGAATTTCTTTTTTCCATGCTTTTTTATGATGACAAAAGGGAAAAAAGGAAGGGATATGTGATTGGAAATGAGACTTGCTATTTGAACTTATATTTGGTTATGCATTACAGTTTGTGAGTTCAATACATTATAATGACTTCTAAATATATGATTTAGTATATCATTAAAATGTGGAAATGAATGTATTTAGCACGTCATGCTATGATACAAACTTGATTATCATTAAAGTGTAAAAGATAGGGAGAATATCTTGTATATCTCTATAAATCACACATTGTTTGTCATAATCAAAAATGGGAAAATTGTTGACCCATGATTTAATATAACTTCACTTGTTTTGATTATAACAAACAATGCACTTATATTTCTAACAAGTTTTGTTTCTTGAGTTTTTCATGAATATATTCTCTTAAGCATTCAAAGACTCAAATCGTCATCCGTTGAAAAACAAGCAATTAAATGAGACTCAAAGAGAACAAGAATAAGAACTTTGAAGATTAAAGCTTGGAAGTAGTTTATTGAATTTTAAGTGTAAAGGTATTAACTATTTAATTTTTAGCAAGTATATAAAACTCAAAATTATTTTTCATAATTCATCACTTGCATAAAAATAATTTTCATTAAAATAAAATAGATAAAAAAAAAGTCAACTTCCGGTCAACTGAAATTGTTGACTTTTGGTCAATCGAAATTTGTATCTCACAGCCGAAATTCCATGGTCAACCGAAATTTTATTTTGAAATTTCGATCAACCGAAATTGTTAATTAATTCAATTGAATTTTCAACGGATTTATTTCTAACGGCTATATACTTTCGGCTGATCGAAATTCTCTTCCGAAAATTCCTGCAGCTTGCCATTTTTCTCTATAAATACACCAATCATCTTGCATTTAATCTCACCAACTTTTAAGAGATATTTGAGAGCTTATTTATCGAGAAATCATTGAGTTTGCTTGAGTTTAATTTCCATATTATTTATTACAAAATAATTTCTTGATTGATCCAACCTATTTCATCCATTTTATCAAGAAGTTTATTTTGCAAAGAACTTTTCATAATTTCATCTATTACTCATTCTTGTTAAAAGCTTCATTTGCCAATATTTTGATTTAAGTGAAAATCTCTCTTCATACTTAACTTGTATTATTTGTTAAGAGAGATCATTGGTTTGAAAACTTTGATACAAAAACTTAAACTATTTCATTATCAATCATTCATCAATGTTTTCTTTATAAACACTTGAGCTTCATTATTTGCTATCTATTGAAGTGTTATCTTAACTCCCTAAATACTTAACTTGATTATTTCATTTGTTAAAGGAGTTCTTTTAATTGTAAAATTACAACTTATACTTTGTGGTTTTGAGAGCTATTGAGAAAACTCGATTATTATTAAGGATATGTGTTCCTTGTTGCAAGTCACATAAGGATAAGTGCTCCTTATTGTAAGTCACTTAAGGATAAGTGCTCCTTGTATGTAAGTCACTTAAGGATTGATACTCATTGTTTGTAAATTATCATTACAGTGCATTTGACATTGCTCGTTACGGAGAGCTTGGTAACGGGATGTAGAATACAATGTGTATCGAACCCCATTAAATAAGTTTGTTATCTCTACATTATCGTACTTTACTTTACATTGCTATTTAATTGTGCTATATCTATACTTGAATACAATTTTTGAACTAGCTTATTTAATCCTCGTATCATACTTTGCACTTATATCTTGTGTGATAAATTATTTTGAGACTAAATGTCGAAAAAGTTTCAAAAACCAATTTACCCCCCTCTTGGTTAGTGATTCTTGGGTTATCAAATAGTTCCATCCGCTTTCATTTTCCATTTGAAAATCCATCTGTAGCATAGTGGTTTACTTCTGGAGGAAGATCCACTAGCTCCCATGTATGATTTTGCAAAATGGAATCTATTTCACTTTTAATGACCTCTTTCCATTGAGGTCCTTCTGAGGAGTTCACAACTTCTTGATAACTTTGAGGCTCACTTTCTAGCAAATATGTCAGAAAATCTGGACCATAAAAATTTTCCATCCTTTCCCTTTTACTACATCTTGGTTCAACCTCAACATTCTCTTCTAGTTCTTGGTCCTGACTATTTTCAGTCATAGTTTCATATGTCCATTTAGAAGAGCTTGTTTCTTCTTTGGACCTGTATGTAAATACATGTTCAAAGAATGAAGCATTTCTCGATTCCATTATCGTGTTTTTGTGTATATCTGAGATTTTAGATTCATACACAAGAAATCGATAAGCACTAATGTTAAGTGCATATCCAATGAAGATGAAATCTACATTTTTCGGGCCTATCTTCACCTTCTTTGGTGTTGGGACAGCCACTTTAGTAAGACACCCCACACTCGTAAGTATTTATAGGAAGACTTTCTTCCTTTTCATAACTCATAAGGGGTCTTTTCTAATTTCTTTTGGGGCACCTTATTTAAAAGGTAATTTGCTGATAACACAACTTCTCCCCACATGTTTTGAGGTAACCTAGAGTTTACTAACATTGTATTCATCATTTTTTTTAAGGTGCAATTTTTCCTTTCAACAACACCATTTTGTTGCGATGAATAAGGTACGGTGGTTTCATGTATGATTCCATGTTGCGCACAGAATTCAACAAACGGTGCTTCATACTCACCACCTCTATCACTTCTCAACACTTTAATTTTCTTATTACGTTGATTTTCAACTTCTTTCTTATAGACAATAAATTTCTCTATTGTTTCATCCTTACTTTTTATCAAATATACATAACAATATTTTGTGATATCGTCCACAAAAGTAATGAATTACTTGTTGCCACCTCTTGTTTGCACAAATTTTAAATCTCATATATTGCTGTAAATTAAATCAAGTGGTTATGTATTCCATTCAATTGATTTAAATGATGACCTTGTCAATTTTGTCTCAACACATGTTCCATACTTATGTTTGTAATCAATGTGGAACACGGGTATACAATTCAAGTTAACTAGTCTACGTATAGTATCATAGTTGACATGTTCTAGTCTACCATGCTACAAGTTGGAAGACTCAAGCAAGTAAGCAGAAGAGTTTACTTTATTCATTTTTGGCTTAACACCTATTACATTGAGTTTAAACATACCATCGGAAACATAACATTTTCCGACAAACATTCCACTTTTAGATAAAATAACTTTGTCAGACTCAAATACAATACAAAAATCATGCTTATTCAAAAGCGACTCGGACACTAGGTTCTTGCGGGTTTTCGGCACATACATCACATTGTTAAGAGTCAGCTTTTTCCCGAAATCATCTTCAGAACCACCTTCCCTATCTCTTGATTTCAGAAGTTGCTGAATTTCTCATAACAACTTCTCTCCATTCTCAATTGCTTCGAAAGCCGTAAATAGTTCTTTATCAGAACACACATGTCTCGTAGCTCCGGTGTCAATCCACCACTCTTTTGGGTTTGAACCCACCATATTTACCTCAGAATGACAACTATAAGATTCATCTCTGACACATCATGTGCAATGTAGTCAACTACATTTGCTTCTTTCTTCTTCTTTGACAATCTGCACTCCGAAGATTTGTGGCTTACTTTGTCACAATTGAAGCACTTTCCCTGAAATTTTTTCTTAGAAATTCCACCTTTATGTCCTAGCTTGGTCATGTTGCCACTGGATGACGCATGCTTAGTTTTGTAGGTCTTATTATTTTGACCATGCTCCACAACATTAGCTTTAACAACACCAGGATTGAACAACTTCTTCTCGAAACTCTTATTGTCTTCTTCAATTCGAAGTCTAATAATTAGTTCTTCAACATTCATTTCCTTCGTTTGTGTTTTAGATAATTCTTGAAATCTTTCCAAACGGGGAAGAGGCAATTTTTCAATAATTGCAGTCACTTGGAAAGTTTCACTCAACATCATCCATCATCCATTCGATTTGAATTTCGTGAAGAATTACTTGGAGTTCTTGCACTTGACTGATTACCGTTTTGGAGTTCACCATCTTATAATCTAAGAATCTGCCGACAATGAACTTTTTCGCCCCGGCATCCTCAGTTTTATATTTTCGGTGCAAAGACTCTCACAACTCTTTAGCAGTTTTCATAGTACTATACACGTTGTATAGCGAGTCAGCTAAGTTGTTCATAATGTAGTTTCTGTACAGAAAATTCGAATGGTTTCAAGCATCAAGTGCACTGATCGCTTGAATATCACCATCACCCTCATTGAGTTTTGGAGCACTTTCAGTCAAGAATCTTGCAAGATTCAAGATGTTCAGATAAAATAGTATTTTTTGCTGCTACCTCTTGGAATTCAAATCATTGAATTTCTCCGATTTACGATGATTAACCGAAATAGTAACAGTATGACCAGTTGTTTGACTCACAACATGACTGGCAATCTAGCCACAATCTGAGTCACAATAGAATTTGGCCCTTGAGCTATAGCAGAGCCCACAGCCTGATTTTCATTCGCCACATCTTGGGTTACATCCATGTTGGTTGAATCGATTGCCATTTCTGAACATAAAACAAATATTAGTTTCAAATAAACCAATATTAATTTTCAATAAACCAAATGAAACAACTTATCTATAATAAATAATCTGTTTTAAATTTGTTAAACAAGTGTTTCAGTACTGGATACTGTATTTGCAAGGTTGATACCATATATGCAAGACTTACCGTATATGCAACAACTACCGTATATGCAATAGTTACTGTATATGCACCAGTTACCATATATGCACCACTTACTGTATATGCAAGAATTTAAACACCGAACGTCCACATACCGTTTTTGCATATAATAGATTCAATTATATATAACAGATTTAATAATCTAGGAACTAAAAACAAATTAAAAATTGGAAAACAGTTTAAACAGTAAACTTTTAACCCGATGCCCATGTTACACACAATTTCCTTAAAACAGATTCGCCCCATCACCGTACGTGCTTGAGGTATATTTTGAGCGTCTGTTGCCCAGGATACAATGGAAGAACAGTAAAATTGTATGCAGATGAAATTTGTGTGTTGAAAAGAGGAAAAACGAGACATATATATACTGGCTCTTGAGAGTGTAACTTGCCCATTCACATAAGGGGTCAATTTTGCTCATTTCGGTCCGACATTCTTGTACGCAGGTCACGTCTGCACACAAGTTCAAGGTCCGAAACTTATTTCGGTCCATGATTTGCACCCCCTCTCCCAGCAAATGCACGTGGAGAAAGCCTTTATACTACACATGATTACACCATTTTAAAGTATAATCTTTTATAAAGTGATTTTAGTTTTCATCTATTTCCTATGTGAGACAAACATAATTTTTAGTTTCCCATCAATATAAACTCCTTTTAAGTGGCATACTTTGAGTTTCAATTTCTCATTCACCCGAGCATCAATTTTGACAACTAAATATATGATTTCGATGTACTCAAAGAGGAGAACATAAATCAATCTTGATTTTTTAAAATAACAAAACGAGTCTCATTCAAAAATCATGCCAAAGTCAGCTATATACTCAATTTTTCCAACAAGGAGACAATACTAGGAGAATGTTTTGAAACTTTAAAAATAAGAATTAATTTCCAAAGTTACGAATGTCTTAGTCTAGACGAACATGTTCTTAAAAAAGTAATTGCCACGAGTTTGACATCAAAGAGTGTTTAAAAGTACACCTCCATGGGCGGAGCTACAATTAAATACGAAAATATTTCCAATAAAACAATAAATTTAGTATAGCAATGGTTCTAAGGGATTGATTCTTCTAGCAGAGCTTGCAAGGGGTAAAAGCACAAAATAAAAATTTACACAAGCTGCTAATATTTCGTAAAAATACATCAGCATTTGAAATAAACTAAACAACAGGCAAATGGCCAGGACAGCCTAGCCAGATTTATACCTCTGCTGTTTATCACTTCAGTCACTCAATCTGTATGAAGTGACACTCAAAGCTTTGGAAGATTAATAGGAGGAGGCCCTTCCAGTCGAATATAATCATACATAATCCCGTGTAAATCACTTTTATTCCATGCTTGAGTGAGATATATGGTGTTAAGCCCTTGAACGAGTAAGGAACTCTCTATGTCCACATGGAACAACCAGTACAACCCATGAGTTCCATGTCTTGCAATTGCGTTATCTTTTCCTATTAATCCACTTGCGAACTTCGGAGGATTTGCTCCTGGATTGTTGATCCTCACCTATGAGAATCCAGTGTCAGTGTTAAAGGACTTATCTCAAGAACCTCTCTTGTTCTCTTTTATTGGGGTAGGGGTTAAGAGGTAGTGTGATCACTGATCAATGAGTACCTCCAATATCGACGCATTAGCGGATGCTAATGCGATTCACAGTGTATACTTTCCACTCTGATCAACCCTGTTGAGTTTGAACTTTATTTGCCATGTTGTTCCTTGATATGCATTTTCTCCTACTTTTCTGCAGTTGACAAATGACTATTAAACAAGTTTTCAGTTAAAGGATCATAGTGAATGAAGTATATGTATGGCTTTCACGACTTGAATCAGATTTAACATTGTACCTTGTCACTTGAGCATAAAACCAATCTTTTGCGGAGTCATCAATTCCAACTGTGTATACCAAATCCTTATCTGGGTACAGATCGGCATATCTTTCCCACAATCCATGTTGCCTATACCTACCGATAGAAGAAAACCTGATCAGGTGAAAATATAAGGGGAAAGTGAAAGAAAAATCACCCTTGAAGAACATAATCTGAGTCGATATCAGATGAGTCAGGCAAGTATGCAAAAAAATATCATTGAATCGTTAGTAATATTCAGTGAAGAATGCCTAACCTGTGTGCAGGGTGATTTATGTAAAGTTTGTTGATATACATAGGATTAGGGTCGGGCACAAAGAATTCTGCAGCAGAACGATCAGGGATGCCTATTTCCCACACGTAGGCCCGTCTCTTGGAGGTATGTACACAAGATCACCCAAGTTTATGGCACAACCTTTATCATTTAATATATTATTACGAAATATCATTACAAGATTAATGCACATTTTTTCCAAATGCGAATATTGGGTACCTGCTGTAATGACTATGGCTTTTTCATATCGATAGTCTCCAATCAAACCAGAGATCCATGCATAGAAGTTATATTCACTGGGACAAATATTGATAATGCAGAAATAACCGTCATCATCTGCATTTGCCCAGAATTGATACCCCTGGCAAGTCAATTATAAGTAACTTTTAATAACAGAGAGAAGCTAGCTTAGTAATATTGAAATAGAACCAAAGAAAGTGCCTTGTTTTCTGTTTGAAATGAACCAGTTTCTCCCGGTAGAGCCACTCCAACATAAGCACCCTTTGCCGGTATATTTTCATTAGAGATGTACCTTGCAGGCATAATTTATAGAAATTTGGTATATTTCTAGAATACCCGAGCCTAGTAGACCAAGCAAACTTGAACATTAAATTTCTATCTTGTGTACTGTGCTGGAGAGAATATTACCTGTCATGTGCGAATAATCTACCCTGAATACTACACCTTTCATCAGTGTGTGGAAAGTCCGCTGAAGCTGGAAAGCTGTATGGCCAATTTTGGACTTCTTTTTTCATCTAATGAGTTGATCAAATGAAATGTTTAGCAGAAAACTACTTCTTTCCTTATCTTTCTCATTTCTGATTTCATTTATGTTTGATTTCAAAATATTGTTAAACTTATTTTTATATGTTTATCAATTGCAAGGTTTGATTGAAGATGACATGCTTTCATTCAAAATTAGAAAGTGATGAATCCATATTAATTCTGTAAATCATAACGTCTTCTTCTCAACTATTTTAGTAAGTTGAATTATATTTCGATTTCATAAGTATAAAACGATATGTATTGATATGAATATAATATGCACATTATCGATATAATATTCCCACGAATAGTCATCTAGACATTATATGAATTGCATTACTCCTTGGCGGCTAAGATTTTAAGTTCTTACAGCATCTTCAAGAGACTCTACACGCAAAATTTTCTCTATTTTATAGAGTAAATGATAAAAATAAACTTCAAAAGAATATATTATAACTTTTTAAAATAGAGAGTTAAACAATTCCACATTTTCACTTTATAATGATTGTATTTAATATGCAATAATAGATTTCAACACTCCACTTCTTAAATTATTCAAATCATATTTGAATTGATTGGTAACTGACACAAAAAATTATGTTAAATACGAAATGATGAGATATCAAAAAATGTTTGTTGAAAAAAAAAAATAGCCAAAACATAGAGCTTTTTTAAATCTCTAAATTCAAAAATACCCTATATTATACATAAGATGTTCTTGATAAATAGAAAATCTTATGAACTTGATCATCTTTTAAACAATGAGTCTCAAAGAACATGAACTCAATGAATAGATAAAAAAATATAAAACCTTAAAGACTGCGTGGTTAAAAATAGTGATCGAGTGATAAAATATTTACGAGGTAAATAGAGTGTCAAATAATAACTATAACAAGATATGGATAAAAGTGCTGACACGCATTTAACTACTTTTTAATATACGTTCTCATAAAAATCACTATTCAAATTTTTTTTTTCTACAATAATGATTGTCAAACAGGCTCTAATGAGTTTCTTATTGAGGAAATTAGGCTAAATACGGCCCAAAATCAAGAGAATTGATTAATACCCTTAATTACTAATTTATTCATTAATATTTTTAATTAATCGTAATTTCTACGTGAAAATAGAGGATTCACATTCTGTATTAAATAGAACAAAGAGACGTGAGATGAGAAATAGCTTCAGCCAGTGGCAGAAAATTATACAAAGAAAGAAAAGAGCAACCAGAAGAAAGAGCACAATTATTATGAATCAATTTTCTGAAAATCTAATCTACAAAATATATGTGTATGTAAAATGCATGTATATATTTCGAGGACCAAGAAGTAGTTACTGATTTCTTCTTCTTCTTCACCATTTTTCTTTATTCAAGAGCTCAAAAAACCTTTAATGTATTGTGTTATTGTATTGTGCCAAGGATTTTAAAATGAAAATGCATTAGTTCCCCAATTTTATTTAGATTTCGTGGTTAGGTTTATTTTAAAACTTATAGTGTAAATGGATTGTGTCATGACATATGAAAAAATATATTTGAATTGGTTAAATCATTGATGCATGTAAGATGTTTGACAAAATGACAATGTGAATTTTGTCACTTTTCTATGAAAAAAGTGACATTCTATCACTTTTTTGTCACTTTTGTAAAAAAAAAAAGTCACACTATATACCTGAAGCAATTAACTCGATGCATATGTGTGCATTTTTTAAAATTTGAACATACCAATTCAAGTCATGTTTTATGGAAATACATATGAAAAAGAAAATTTTGAATCAATTAAATATTGATGTATGAAAATGTCCTTAACAAAATAAGAATGTGAATTCTGTCACTTTTCTATGAAAAAACGACAGAAAAAAGTGACATTCTGTCACTTTCGTAAAAAAAAAAAGTCACACTATATAATTGGAGCAATTAACTAGATACATATGTGTGTATTTTTGAAAATTTAAACATATCAATTCAAACTCTATTTTATGATAATACATATGAAAAAGAAAACTTTGAATCAATTAGATATTGATGTATGCAAAATGTTTAATGTGAATTCTGTCACATTATATGAAAAAGTGTTCACATTTTTTTTTATTGTTTGTTACTTTTTTTTTTTAAATTTATGTCACTTTTTTATAAAAGTGAGATTGTGTCATTTACTTAATTTTATGTAGTACCATCTAGGGATGTCAAAGTTGCTCGTCAATTTTAAAATTGTCACTTTTTTTTTTAGTATTTTGTCACTTTTTAAGAAGATAAAAAAAATGAAATAATAAGTAATATTTTCCTAACATAATCAGCATGTGGATTAGCCTGGACGTACTGATTATTTTAAGAACATGATTATTGGTGTTGCACAAATGGATTATATTCTTTTGGTATTTGTCACTTTTTTTCTTTTTTTTTAGTTTGTGTCACACTATCACTTAGTTTTATGCATTATCATTTAGGGATGTCAAAATTGTTCGTCAATTATATAAAAATGACATTGTTTTACTTTTTTAAATTTTGTCACTTTTTATAGTTTTTTGTCACTTTTTAAGCAGATAAAAAAATCACAAATGGATGGTACTATTTTAATATTTGTCACTTTTTTTGAGTTTGTATCACTTTTTGAGAGTGTGTCACTTTTTTTTTTTTTTTAGTTTTTTCACTTTTTTGAGTTTGTATCACTTTTTGAGAGTTTGTCACTTTTTTTTAGTTTTGTCACTTTTTTTTAGTTTGTCACTTTTTAAAAAAAAAAAAAGTAAAAAAGTGACATTGTGTCACTTTTTTATTTTACACAGTATTTTTTACTTCCTAAAAATCTTTCATATGATTTTAAGGGTATTTTTCAAAACATCTCTAATTTTAAGGGTATTTTTGTAAGTACCCCTTTCTTATTTTAGTTTTATGGAAGGATAGTGAGTGGAACAAAATTAAGTTTAGTGACTAATATAAAACTTTGCTAAAACTTGGCTGACCAAAAGTGTGTATTACACATTACCATTTGGGTAAATTGAACCAGTAGTGTCAAACCTTTCAAAAAAAAAAGTGACGTGGAGTCCCAAACTCTTTCAATCTTGGCACCACAGTTTCCATCCAAAAAAAATGTGTTATTGACTAAAACTTGACCAATTTAAAGAAGAGCAGAAAGGTTTTTCCATATTATCCCATTTAAAACAATTAAAATGATTAAAAATGAGAAATAAATAAAAAAAATTTGTTTTGTTTTCAATTTGAAATAATTATTTCAAAGTATTTCAAGAATTGCTGCATCCTTTTTAAAAGAATATTTTTCTATGAATAAAATGATGATGTTGAATGATGATGTAATACGAAATTGATGTTGCACAACTTTTTACGCATATTGGACTGAGAATTTTGGTTATGGATTGTAATGTCTATCTTCGAGATCAAATTCGAAGATAATAGATATAAATGGATTCTTGACACTAAAGATTTTTGCTATTGTTTGTTATGATGCCCAAGTTAACCAATCAAGAGGAAATCATGATGACCTAACGTACAGGCTAAAAGCCTAGGAATCATGATGATAACGTTACACCAAACGCTCCAGCCAATCGAATTCCTTCAAGATGGGTGGTGACACATATGCTTAGGTCGAATAAGTTTGACATGACTAGCATGGTAAGATGTTCAGTGTATATATATAATAAAATATATTGATACAAATTGACCCTAGAATTAGAATTAGAATTAGAATTAATTCTTCATCTCTGATAAAGATTTCCAAAGGATAACAATAAGAAATATTACTCAACGACTCGACCGTGTATATACATTGCAAGATTGAACATGTTCACAATTCACTTATTTGTGTTACTTCTTTATTTCTAAACTAACATGTTCTTTATTTCTCTCTATTCGGTACCTCTATAGAGAGGACATCTGAATGTCTAGTTCGGGGGAGCTTCGAGTCGAATGTAATCATACATGAATCCTAGGAAAGGACTTGCATTCCTCGGTTGTTTCAAGTACACGGTATTGTCACCTTGCACAAGTATAGCTCCCTTTATGTCTACACTGTAAAGCCAATATAATCCATGAATTCCGTGTCTTGCAATCGAGTTGTCCCTCCCAATCAAGCCGCTTGAAAATAATGGCCGATTTGTATTTGGATTATTAACTCGAACCTAGAAGAAATTAGAGCAGAGTTTAGTTATATGATTTCTCAGGCACAAATATATAAATCTGACAACGGGGTTTTACCTGCAGTTCAGCTAAGGTTGCAGATGCAAGTGCTACACGCAGTTTATAAACTCCGGCTTGGTTGACACTGTCGAGTTTGAACTTGATCTGCCATGTGGTTCCTTCGTACTTGTTATCTTTTTTCCTACATTTGTGAAACATTCGGATTACTTAATAAGACCCAAGGAATGTGCGACTAAGCTGACAAAAATAGTTAGAAAGGCACCTGATAACCTGCGCGAAAAACCAATCTTTTCGATAGTCACTCACGCCAACGGTGTAGACCAAGTCTTCACCAGGATATAACTCCGAATACCTATCCCATAGTCCATATTGCCGAAACCTATTGAGACAATGATTCATAATATGGATATCATAATTTTTGTACTGTGAAAGGACATGTAAAACAGGCAAATGTTAACTAACCTCTCTGGATGATTGACAAAAAGTTTGTTAACATATTTCGGATCAGGATCAGGTACGTAAAACTCAGCAGCAGAACGATCAGGAATGCCTATTTCCCACAAGGTCGGGCCATCTCTTGGAGGCTCATATACAATATCACCTACCTCTATGTTACAACCTGTATCATGTCACAATGGAAAATTCAATATAATCGAAAAAATTTAAAAAGGAAAAGAAAGAGATAAGTGCATTAAACAAGACCTGGAGTTATCGTAAAGGCAACTTCATTTCGATAATCTCCAATGAAGCCAGGGACCCATGCATAAAGATTGTAGTTTCCCGTATGTATATTGTTTATTGAGAAATAGCCTTCTTCGTCTGCTCTTGACCAAAATTGGTAGTCCTGATTGAAGTAACTTAAAGTCATCAACTGTATACATTTCAGATATGAAATTCATGGTTCAAGAAGAGATTTCTTAACATTGAGACCTGTTTTTTATATATAGAATTTCTTAAAAAGAATTGTCAGAATTATAACCTTGCATTCTCTTTGCCATGATCCAACCGCCCCTGGAGGGGCCATCCCAACGTATGCACAGCTTGCTGGAATATAATCATCACTAACATACCTAGGCAGGTAAACAAAAGTATCATAATTCATTCGTATAAGATAAAGAAGCCCGAAAAAATCAAATAGTTATCGAGTTTTCACCTGTCTCGAACCAGTAGCTTGCCATTAACATTACCCCGTTGGTCTGATGATTGGAAGTCCTCTGATGCTGGAAAACTGTATGGCCAGCTTTGAACTTCAACCAACATCTAAAAATGAGTATGTTGTGAATTTTTGTTGCACTTCACTGATTTAATTGATATACATAGGAATATATGTTTGTTTTAACATATCAATAGCAATATCAATCAAAACTTAATTGCTCGACCTGTTGCTTGGCGTCATCCCATAGAGTTAGTGGATCCTCTCCATCCATCACAGAGTTAACATAGATGAAAACTGGGCCAAAAACTTTCTTCCATTGCTCGCCCTGGCCAAATTTGGGGACCAGATCATCTCCAGCATAGTGAGCACTAAGAAACACCTGATATATAATAATCATGAAAAAGTAAGTTTGTGAATCCTATTGAATTTTATAACGAATATATATAATTGCTACATGACCAAAATCTTTTTAATCAACAGAAAAGCATCTTACTGCCAGTGTCGTGGGTCCGACATGGGAGGTTAGGTTCTGTTTGAGGGGCCCACCAGAGCGGAACTCATCACTGGGTATGATTTGCCAGAATCCCACAGCTGGATCCATAGAAATCCAACCATGGACCTTGAGATCTTTGTTATCACAGGAATACTGGTACTTGTCATCAACCTGCCAGGCATGGACAATCTAGGTAAATAACAAGTACAGACATTTGGTTATCATGGAACCAAGGATCATCGTAGGAAAAATCTTAATAGACCTACAAAATCTGTAACAGGTCTAACAACTTCTCATCTGATCATAATCCATTGATGATCTATAGCAAATAGTATCATTAGCTTATTTGTGTCGAACTTTTTCAGAAAAAATTGTGAAGTTACCTCTCCTTTAAGCTCAGGCTCTACGGGATTGACAAGGCTGACCGCCTCTGGGTATGCCAGTTGTTGGCCTCTTCCAGGTAAACGGTCATCTGGTAGGGGCATGAATCTCTGCCGATTGTCTGCTATTGCCATATAATGGAACCTAGACATTTTCAAGCATCACACTGTGATAATATCAAGAGCATTGCATGAAGTTTAAATGAAAATTGTTTTTGCTTGATTTCATAAGATTAGGCCACTAGCATAAAACCTTACTTATCCTTTCGAAGTTTAAAAGCTATCCTTGTTTCTCCGAGGCTGAAAGCAGGCCATTCTGGGGAACCAACGTGCTCGTATATGGCATATGTGTAGAAGCCTGAGCATCCACGGAGCAGAATAAACCTACAAACACATCCTTTCGATTATAATTTGTATTAACATCATGTATATTTGTGCAAGGAATAACTAAAGAGAGGACCTTTTATCTATATTCAGTGGAACGAGCTTGCCCTGGAGCGAGGGATCCCAAGGTCTTGAAAAGGACACTTCTACCTGTTCCTCACTTTCCTTTATAATGTTAAAACTTGTCGCTTTAATCCTACATTATTGTCAAATGTTTGAGCAATTCTTACATTTATAACAAGAACGTAAACTTTTCCAGCACACGAGAAAACACATAAAATAGAAGCTATGAGCATACACTTCGAATAATCCGGTTCGGCTACTTCCATCTTGTGAATTCCAGACAACATCCCAGTACCTCCAAATCCATTCGAGAATACATTAATAAAACGAAATCTCAGAGTTTTGAATAACATATAAATTCAAGTCAATATTTCTAATATTGTATAGTTCACTTGGAAAAATGGTTCATGTTAAAATATGTTATGTTTTGATGAAATAAAATCGATTGAGCTGTCAGCAAACGCCCTTCGAAAATCTTTACTTCCACTCCATTTGATCATTAAATTTTGTAATATTGATGAAGTAATTACCCTCTGTTAGATTCATTATTGAGGACCTCTAGCAAGTTGTCAACAGCGTTATAACGAATTCCCGTAACAATTCCCTCAGGCTTTGACAGTGTAACTTGGAGTATGCCATTGTCTATCACAACCTGCAAATCAATGCCGTGTCAATTAACGATGAAAGAAACAGAATCTTAATAAAGCTAAATCTATTGAAGATCATATCAGATACAATTGAAGCAAGTA
The DNA here is from genome assembly GCA_019097785.1 of Fraxinus excelsior. Taxonomy (NCBI): domain Eukaryota; kingdom Viridiplantae; phylum Streptophyta; class Magnoliopsida; order Lamiales; family Oleaceae; genus Fraxinus; species Fraxinus excelsior. The sequence continues at coordinate 23,603,559 of CM032634.1, forward strand.
TTTTCCTCGAGTTCCTTGTCAAATGATTTATACGTCATTGTTCTATGCGCTTACAACACGATTTTACTTGCAGATTAATGGAAGTTTCTGAATAGTAGTACATATATGTAAAGCTATCTATTTAAAACTGAAGCAAATGAGAAGACCTTAACGACAATATTTTATATGACGAAATATGAAAAATCAAATAGGAGAATCCAGAGCTTGTCAACTTGACAAAGTGTATAAACAACTGATTATATCCAATAAATGGAATTACAGAGCTGAAAGTGAGCAGTTCAAATATCAGCAAGTTTTCATTGTCTCGTGCTAACATCAAAAGTGAGCAGTTCAAATAACAGTAAGTTTTCAATGTCTCGTGCGAACATCAACAAAGGGATATTTGGGCAGGAAAATGAACTCACGTGTCGATCTTGAACATACAATCGCACCCCTATAGGCGACATTGTTCCAAAACCGTCTCCTGCATGAACAAATTACAATCCAGATCACGAAATAGGCCAAATGCATATATTTTTAAACTATATGAAATCTGTTATAGGCATGGTAAATGGAAATGCTGTATAAATATGTATTAGCTTTCTTATAACTAAGGAGAAAGCATCCTTTAAAATTGGTATTACTTTAGCTTCAGTAATATCCTAACCAAAATGTGTTTGGTGAATTGGTTATGTACCTTTTCTATGAAGTCATTTGAGGGAGGGGTGTTTATACAGCTGTATAAAAATGAAAAAAATTGAAATAATGATGTAAGAAAGATCATAAAGGACTTCTAAAGAAGTCCATAAATGGTTTGAATTTCTGAATTCTGAATAGATTATGAAGATAAGTGTTTATTTCCTTTTGACTTTGCATGCAATATCAGACAAGTAATGAAGTTCTCCCTCTATACAAGTCAATAACTGGCTTTATGTATAATTCCATTTGACACTAAATAAAGAATATAATTTTATAATACATAAGGTCTCGGGCTGGCCTCCTAACAATGTTGACTTTTAAGACGAACTAAGTTTCAATATGGTATCCGAGCCCAATAAACTCAAAAGATCGATTAGATTTGTCTAAATCTGAAAAGAACGATCAAATTTCAAAGTTTGTGTTCTCGAACAAGCGTTCACATAATTACCAATGCCAGAAAAAGATCTGTTCGTATAATTTAAATTCCAGGCCACAAAACGGGTACAGAAGCAAATCAAGACAAATTTAATAATAATTAAAGAAAAAAAAAAGATTTTGATTTATATGTTAATGATATACCTTATTCTTTTGAACTGAATTATCTTCGATTTGAACATGCATTCTTCCCAAATTTGGAGTATCAAAAGCACTCGAAAATATGAAAAAAAATTAAAAAAAATTAAAATGTAATTTCTTCCTTAATTTAATTATATTTTCTATCTTGACATCCATTCAGTTGGACATAGTATGTCTTACAAAAATATAGGATAACAAAAGAAAACTGTTATAACCATCCTTCACAATTTGAGGGATTTGAAATTTAAACAAAAAAACCTATAATGCATTAATTTCCATTTATGTCAATTAGTCATTTTTTTTTTCCCTATCATATTTATTTTTCTGGTAGTGAATAAAACTATTAATGTAGAGTTTATTATTGATCAAGAAGTTACTTCCATTTGTCAAATAAACATTGAGTGCATTTTTAGGCTTGAGTAATGCTAAGAAATAGCCCCCGTTTGACAACGGTTATTTGAAAACTCTTTTTTCAATATACTTATTTTTAATAACATTAACAAAATAAAATATTCTGCACGTAATTCATATTTTTTTAACCATACATTCTCCTACAAAACACTACAATTTCTTTTTTTTTCCCATTAATTGTCAAACCGGGGCTAGCATCTGTGATGATCAACACGAGTGTAGGTGACAATACTAATGTCATTAAATCATTGGTTCAATTAATTGTTAAGATTTATGACATTTAATAGAATCTTTCATAAACACATATATTGGTATTAAATATTACTAGTGTTATATAGCATTATTCTTTATATATTGATGAATGTGACAGCGGGATCCTGATGTCACATATATAGATGATCATCTAGACATTATATGAATTGCATTACTCCTTGGCGGCTAAGCTTTTAAGATCTTAAGAGCATTTTCAAGGGACTTTAGATGCAAAATTTTCTCTATTTAATAGAGTTAATGGTAAAAAATACAAAAGACTATATTAAAACTTTTTAAAATAGAGAGAGTTAACACAATTCCACATTTTTACTTTATAATGACTGTATTTAATATGCAATAATAGATTTTAATACTCCACTTCTAAAATTATTCAAATCATATTTGAATTGATGGATAATTGACACACAAAAAAATTATGTTAAATACGAAATGATGAGATATCAATAAATGTTTGTTGAAAAAAACAAAATAAATAGTCAAAACATAGAGCATCTTTAAATCTCTAAATTCAAAAATATTCTCTATTGTATATAATATCTTGATAAATTGAAAATTTTATGCACTTGGATCATATTATAAATAGCGGGTCTCAAAGAAAAATATAAAATCTTAAAGACAGTGTCGTGTGGTTAAAAATAATGATCAAGCGAGTGATAAAATATTTACGAGGTAAATCAAATAATAACTAAAACCAGACATGGATAAAAGTGTTGACACACGTTTAGTCCTTATTTGGTAGAAATTAAAATTCATTTTAAGTCAAAACCAACAATTAATTTCAACCATATATTTTATAGAACTCGTAAACTTTCAACCACACATTTCATTAACTTTTATCAAAATTTACTAAAAATCTAATTATAATCCTAACCAAACAAAGCTTATGTAAATTTATCTATTTACCTCCACAGGTGCAAATGCTCTTAATCAAGTCCTTGAATTTACGCGGTCCACTCATATTGACTTTCGCTCTACCGACTTCTTCTCAGAAGGGGATGGCCGCCATCGCCATCATATTTGCTTCCACCGTCGGTTCTCGCCACCCTCCCCCACCGCAATTCGCACCACCACACCGCCACCGATCACCGTTCTGTTCTCTATCAGTAAATATTGCATCAGCTACCAGAGCAATTCTTTGTTGTATAATGACACTTTTCTACACCATTACACCTTGAAAATTCGACTTCTTTTTCTCTGTTTTTTAGGATAGAGCAATAAGCACATATTCTATTTATCAATTATTACAGTTCACACAAGTAGTAATAGGTGTCAATATGGACCCCATTTCTTTGGACCTTGGGATCACCGAACAAATCTCTAGTTAACATTTGCCACAATAACGCGTGGGTCACCAAAAAGAAAGATTGATCACACTTAATAGACTAGTGCTGCATCAGTATTCGATTCATAGCATCTTTCATGATCGAAAGGCACACAGACCAATCAATCGTATCAGTCGTATTCTTGAATTTGGAACGTAGGGTCTAGCTTGCTCCCACTAGAATCGGGCGCGAAGGAAGTGGATACTTTTGATCTTCCGTCGCTCATTTCACTTTTTCAATAATCACATAGCCGAATGCTCGTCGATGTTGATTGATTTAAAAAAGGGACAGAAAAGATTGAAAGGAAATGGAAAACATTCGTATAATTATTGAGAATAGAAACATTTTATTCTATTACAGTGCTGTTACCAATTGCCTTTACAGACATCATATTTACTCATCTCATACACTGATTGGCATAGATAACACGTTCTCAAAAGCATTAAAAACACTGGTAGAATTATAGGCGAGAAAATGGAATACACAGAATAAAGAAGGCTCGTATCAGCAATGCATAAGCATTCTTCAGAACTAGTGAACGTTGTTTTCCCCTGGTTTCCTCTGGAAGAAAAGCGAACCTAACAGAACAGCGATGCCAGTAATGGCAATGGTATATAGGAGCAGCCTCGGTGAAAACTCGTGTCGTGGCCTTCTTTGAGCACCACCACGGTCTCTTTCAGGTTGACTTGCGTTCCTTCAGAAGCACCCGTGCAAAATAATTTAGATCCAAGGACAGCAAAACTAAATGGAATTTGAAATTGATAGAAACTGAGCAAAGCAAAACCAAGAATATAACAGCTGGTTATGTAAGCATGGGTTAGACGGGTAAACATGGCTACGACACCATAACAAGTTTTATTTTAACCTTAGTTTGGATCAACAAAGTCTTAAGTTGGTTTAACATTTTTTATTTTTATTTTTTTGATTGCAGGGGGTACTCTTCAAGCAAAGATATTGCCATTGACACCCTCTGTCTGAAACCATACTCTTTCTAGCTGATAAAATAACTTTGAGTTCAATTCATGTTAGCTAATCTTACCATACGCATCAATTATTATTCCCTTAAGGTTCACAATTTCATCTAAGTTTCAGTAATCCTTTATCTTTCACTAGTTTTAACATCATCATTTCGTCTATCCTGGAGTATATCAATCATTACATGCCAAATATTGCAGCAAGATAAATTTCTATTTCTAGAGTGGAGAAAGGGATTCATGTAGCTGACCCCATGTTTATTGCAATTAAAGGCTATAAATATACCAATGCAACAGATAGAGAGTCATCATGAACATCCTAGGAATACAGAATGCTCATATAAACTGAGGACTACATAATTTTTCTTACCTGGAGGATTCTGCTACATTATAGACAACACCATTGCATCTACTTTCATGACCATTCATTTCACGTAGCCTTATGTATTTGCGACACAAAGGACATAGCTCTGTTCGGTTCCCACATACTTCCTAGATTGATCAATGATGTGCATATTACATCACAAAAACAATACCAAATTTCTTCACCATAAAAAATCACTACCTGATGCTCAAATAAATCAATTGCAGGCAATGGGAACTCGCAGTATTCACATGTCACGATCCTTTGTGGGCATTTTTCTCCTTTATGAACATCTAAAACATCACGTTCCATTGTCTGAGTGCACAGGGAACAAGCTACCTGACCAAGGTATACAAGTCAGTACACACAGACACCAAATAATGATAGCCTGAAATGAGGAATAATGTAAATTGGATGACAAGTTGTTATCCAACGATAAGATAAACATATCACGATGGATTTTCCAAACACGGAAGGTTAATTGCTAAATTTACGACACCGTTTTCTGGATTCAAGTTGTTCTTACAATGTGGGTTTAAAAATATCAGAATTGAAGCAGATTCGGCTGTAGCTATATCTTTCATCTTTTTGAATAAGCAGGGGCTATGGAATATCCAGCACATCATCCAGGAAATTAAGTATATTTTATCTTCATTCTCGTGTAGAGTATCTCATATTTATAGAAAAGGACATGCAGTTGCATATTTGTTCTCCAGGTCAGATTTAAAATGCCACAACCCAAGATTTTAAAATGACTAGAAGATTAAGGTTTCCTGGGCGGGTTGCTATGATTAGATAAGCTCTACATACCTGATGTTCACTGGAAAACCATGATCGACTTCAATTTCTGTTTAGCAAAGTGATGTATCATTTCTATTATTAGTAGATTCTCGTAATGGGGGTAAGCACCTCCAAATTTAAATTCTCTCCAGCAGGCCTTGGCATTATACCATTATGATTTATGCATATACTTTCAACCCCCACACGACACACAGCCACAGGTAGTATTGAAATTATAAAAATAAATTAAAAAATAAATTCAGATTTAAATCATGCGCTCCTCACTTTAAGGGATATCAGATACCCAATTTCACCTCCAACCATTATGTTTCCAACTTGCAGACATAAATGGAGTGCAAAAAAAGGAATCATGTAACCAACCCCAAATTTATTGAGAACATCTAGTTTTGCAACAGTTTTTAACTTTCCAACATACACTTGTCTATATGATCAGGAGGAGAACTTTTCTGTGCATTGCTTTTCGATGGTGTCGTGGAAAGAGGATATAGTATGTTCAAAGGAATGTTGTCAAAGGTAAAACATGTACCAGATCTCATTGGTTTGCAGCAACAGACCGAGTAAATCAATCCTCTTGTATATTAATGAACTACTACTAAAAACAAGACTTAGTTCTTTGTTGTTTCAATTGTTAAGTTTCCAACATGCACTTGTCTATATAATCAATCAGGAGGGTAACTTTCTTTGGCTTGCTTTTTATGGTGTTGGTGGAAGCAAGAATAGCGTCCTTTGAATCTATGAAGAAAGCATATTCAAGGCTTAAGCATCTTCCTGAGTGTTTGCCTCCAAGGAAATTACGTCAATCAATCCTCTTTTGCATCAAATAGATAATATTTGGAAAGAACCACTAGAATAATGCTTCTTTTCTACAGAGTCCAATTAGTATCCATATACACCATTAGTGTGAAAACTTTTGTTATAAAACCCAAAGCGTAGAGTGTAGATTCACCAGTTCAAGATAACTAGATTCAGATGTGTTAAACATAATGCAGAAGTTATACGGATAAGAATGCAAGTTGCAACAAAGGCAGTCTTTATCACGTAACACAATGGAGGATATGACTTCGAGAAAAAAAAAAAAAAGAGGCAGAAGACATTATCTTGGATAAAATGATGTTTTATTAAATACATAAAAAGGAGGCAATTTTCATGTACGTTGCACTACCCACATCTAAAAGACCAAAATCACAGAGCACAAGTATCATTGAACTTACACAGGTTCCAAATGTCGAGTAAAGAAGAAACCAAAAAGGGATAAACAAAAGGTTCTGACCCGGTGACCCCCTTTGGTTTAATTCTGAAAATAGGACCTTGATATACCAAGTAGAAGAATAGGATACATGCAATTTTAGCAAAGTACAGGACAATATTCATGGAGTCAAGTTTCGTTTTGTATAAATCCCAATAAACATGTGACACCATACAAGATCAGTGATAAACAGGGCCATGATAATTCACACGGGTAACACTCAATGATCCACAAGTATAAATTTGCTTACAAATATTGCAAATTCAGCATCATGCAACACATCCCACAAACTCATACATACACATATGATATAAATTAATCAACATTTTAAGACAAAAATTTAGAGATGAGACATTAATAAAGCTACTGACACAGAAATAAAAACAAATGGGTCCTAAAAAGGATTGATAGCTATGCTGGAATAAGACCGATGTAGCACATATCTCTGCTAAAGTGGAAATTATTGCACAGAATTTCACTGGGTAACATTTTCTCACATACCGGGGCATGAGTGCCAAGAAAGTGTTCCTCTGCAAATGGTTTGGGAACCATATCACCGCAGACTTTACATTTTTCTAGATTCCGGGAGCAGTGAGCAAAATGCAGGTCCATATTTGAAGAAGGAATTGCCCTATCGCTGGAAAATAATATTTTCCACAAATTAGCAGCTGTTTACCAAGGTTGAAATACCAACACCAACAACATACCGACTTGACAATTACAATGACGCAGCAAACACAAAACAGTTAGTAAGCCAGTTCATTGTCAAACATTAAACAACAATCAATAACACATTAAACATTTCAGAAAAAGACTATTTTTTTTTTATTTTTTATTTTTTTTGAAAAAATAAAAATTAGAAACTGTCCTATAAACACTCAAGTACCGGACTAAATAATTCATTTTTACATAATTAGCAGGCAATAAAATAATTACATTGAACCCATCCCAAGCAACCTCATAACTCCTTTTTTCATACATGAGTTCTATAAATATGCTAAATGACCAGTTAGAGCTAAACAAGGATCTTCATCCATAAATTAAACAAACAGGTGTCTGCATGCAAGACCGGTGCTGCTAAAAGTGAATGCTCAGATAATTCAGATTCGTTCTTATTTGTCACCTATCAAAATATGCTAATTAATAATAAAACACAAACTTTGTAAGCATGTCAATACGAGCCTTCCCCGAAATTATGGATAAATAAATGAAATAATGGCGGTTGCTCCAAGCTTGGCTTGGCTTAGTTCTTTAGTAATTCTACTTCTAAAAGAAGGAGCAAATATTTTTGGAACTGGACATTAATGCGGATTTTATATTCATCTCCAGTGGAATTTTGTTTCTTTTTGTCATGGTTTACGCTCTTGCATTTTCATTTGCATTGGATAGAGTCTAAGGAGATTCAGAGAATGCATAATCCTTAAATTACATTAGATCTATGTCCTTGAAGCGTTGAGAAGGAAAAAAAAAAGGCTTATGTGATAAGACCACAATACATTAAGATACATTTGTAACATCAATGTCAAAGAAACAATTATCACATATCATCCGCATTTCAAAATTCAAACTTATGATTCAATATAACAGTCTGACAAGTTTTTCTTGCGTGCATAAATGAGGGCCGAGGAGTCTGTGAAAGATTAGTGCAATTTGGAGTACAAAGCAAATGAACCAAGGCTCTAATGAACTTAGTGCTCAACTTGTCACTCTCCATAATCATATATTTATTCAATGAGATGCGCACAAAAAAATATTTCACGGAAAATGTATTTCTTAGCTCTTGTTTAACAACCATTATTTCAAAACTATTTAATTCTCATACTCATTTTCAATCACACATTGACACAATAAAATTTTGCATGTAAACCCAAAACCTTTAGAACCATATCTTCCAGTTAAGAAAAACTTTCACAGCTCGTTATAATAATTAACTCAGATTATCAATTTTGAGAGCCTAGTATCTGGTAATTATTAGCATAAAACGATTATTTAATTATTTATCCCATCAATCTGGAAATAATCAACATTAAAATTATAGTATCTCATAACCAAATCTTATGAAAGGCGTCAAAGAATCGCAAACAAAGTGTTTCAATACTAACTTTTCTTGTAGTTAGAATTCACTAGCTGCTGGTGCATGGCTTGGTTCAACAGACATCAGTGTAGCCACATCCTGATTTTTAGGAATTAGAATCAATTTTGTTGGCCAGCTATTTTTCAATTAGTTATAGTTAGTTTAGCTAAATTCTAGAATCTTCTCACTACCAAATAACTTTGTATAAAACGGTATGTTTGTAATGATCAATTATGCAGTGAAATATATCTTCATCTTCCTCAGTTTTTTTAAATTTGGTATAAGAGCCAACATGGCTAAAACCGGATCCGGAAATCAGTCCAATCCATCAGAATTCAATACAGCTCCAACTACTCAAGCTGCAACTGGCCAGAATTTGGCATATGGAATGAATATCACTCAAACACCCTCAGTTAAACTCGACAAGAATAATTTTCTGCTATGGAAGAACATGATTATGCCCATAATCAAAGGGCATAACCTTGAAGGATATCTATTGGGGACAAAGGAGTGTCCACCTGAGTTTCTAGCCACCCAAACTACAGTTGGCCAGGGAGAAGCAGTCGAAATGACCCAAAACCCAGAGTTTCTGAAGTGGAACTCAGCTGATCAACTCCTTATGGAATGGTTGTATTCTTCCATGACTCCAAAAATTGTGATGAAAGTGATGGGCTACACTAGTTCGAACAAACTCTGGTTAGCAATGGAGGAAAGTTTTGGATTACTCAACAGATCTCGTGTGATGTTCCTAACTGGTGAGCTGCAAAGAACTAGAAAAGGATGCATTACAATGGATCAGTACTTAACAACCATCAACATCAAACAATTGGCTGACAATCTGGAAATAGCTGGTAAGGTTATTATTAGGATTAGATGATGAATATACCCCCAATAGTGGTTCAGATAAGTAGCAGAGAGAACATTTTCTGGTATGAATTATCTTCAGTACTAATGACTTTTGAAAGTCGACTTGAACATTTGAATCAAGTGAAGAACAACTTCACATCACTTAATGTTAATCAGTCCAGTGTTCACTTAGCACATCAAACTGGCTCAAGCTTTGGAAGAGGTTTTAGAGGTAGATCACCAAGCTATAGAGGCAAAATAGGAGGCAGAGGTAGAATTACAATTGCCAGGCATACTGAAGCCAAGAGGGCCATGCCAAATCTGCGGTTTGAAGAACCACTCAGCAAGTTGGTTCTACAATAGGTTTGATGAGAGGTACATGGGGAGCAGACCAGCTAACTCTGGACAGCAAAACTTCAAATCAGGGCAGCAAAACTTCAACTAAGCACCATCAGCCTATGTGGCATCACCCAGAGTTCTTGAAGATCCAGCGTGGTTTGTTGATTCTGGAGCTAGTAACCATGTGACATCAGACAAAGGTAACCTTAATATTGTGAAGAGATATGAAGGTAAAGAGAGATTACTGTTGGTAATGGAGATATACTGAAAATTGCTCATATTGGAAGTGGTAAAATTTCTACACTGAATAATAAATCACTTGATTTAAATAAGCTGTTACATGTTCCTTCAATCAAACGAAACTTGATCAGTGTTTCACAACTCACTAATGACAATAGTATATTCATGGAATTCTATGCTAATTGTTGTGTTGTTAAGGATCTCCAAACGAAGAGGACTCTGCTGCAAGGAACACTTAAGGATGGATTGTACCTGCTGCAATTGCTAGACATCAAGCCAGAAAGAAACCCTTTCGAGTAGAAAACCAAAATAATCGCCAGTGTTTTGCAGTCAAACCTAGTAGTAATAAATTGCCCTCAGCCAAACAAATTTCAGAATCTGAATTTGATCTTTGGCATAGAAGGCTAGGACACCCTTCAAACCTTGTGATGAGTCAAGTTTTTAAATCTTGTAATAGAGTTATTAAAGCTAATGAAATCTTAAATTTTTGTCATGCTTGCAAATTTGGAAAATCTCATGCTCTCCCATTCAATACCTCACTTTCACATGCTCCTAAACCTTTAGAACTTATCCACACTGATGTTTGGGGACCATCCCCTTTAAATTCAACTACAGGATTTAGATACTATATAATATTTGTGGATTACCATAGCCGGTATACATGGATCTACCCTATGAAACAGAAATCAGAAGCCTTAACTACATTTGTTCAATTCAAAAACCTTGTAGAAAAACAAGTTAGATAGGAAGATCAAATCCATGCAATCTGATTGGGGTGGAGAATTCAGAAATCTCAACAAAATGGCCCTAGAATTTGGCATAGAACTTAGGCATTCTTGTCCTTATACTTCAGTTCAAAATGAAAGAGTTGAACGCAAGCATAGGCACATCACAAAGACTGGGCTAACTCTCTTGGCTCAGGCTAAAATGCCACTTCATTATTGGTGGGAGTCCTTCAAGGCTGCTACCTACTTGATAAACAGGTTACGTACCCCCATCTTGGAATATAAATCACCCTACCAAGCCTTATTTAATAAAGACTTCGACTACAAACAGCTTAAAACATTTGGATGTGCTTGCTTTCCATGTCTTAGACCTTATCAAAAGCATAAATTTGGCTTTCACTCACAAAAATGTGTTTATCTTAGCTATGGTGATACTCACAAAGGTTATAAGTGTCTAAGTTATAGTGGTAGGATTTATATATATGTTGTCTTTAATGAGCAAGATTTCCCCTTCATGACAGGATTCCTAAATAAGCAAACTCAGTCTCAAACTTGTGATATTGAAATAAGCTATCTTCCTTTCATTGATCCCAACTATAATACCATTTCCCAAAGTGCAATTGCAGCTTCTACAATACAACCTGAGGTCTCCTCTGCAACAGACCTTGTTGATGGAGATGCTGGAACTGAGGCTAAAGGAGTTGTGATGGCAGAGCCTCATGATGTTGAGCTAAATCAAGAGGTAGTAACAGATACAGAAACATCAAAAACTCAACAAATTAGATCTGATGCTCAGAATATGGTAAATGAAGCAAGTTTTCCAATCAGAAATACAACCCTGGACATCAAATGGTTACCAGGAGCAAGACTGGGATTTTCAAGCCTAAAGTCTATGCCAGTATGGTAGTAGATGAACTGACTGAAATTGAGCCAACTAATGCTAATGAAGCACTAACAAGCCGTAGCTGGAAAAAAGCTATGCAAGAAGAGTACAATGCTCTTATGAAGAATGAGAAATGGTGTTTGGTTCCACCTAAGGCTGGAATGAAGATCATTGGCAATAAGTGGGTGTTTAAACTGAAGCATGATGCAAATGGAAAGGTTGTAAGGCACAAGGCCAGGCTTGTGGCCAAAGGCTCTCTTCAAACCCCTGGAGTTGATTTCAGTGAGACATTTAGCCTAGTGATCAAGGCTGCATCCCTTAAAATAATTTTGACTCTTGCTGTGTCAAGAAACTGGCAAATCAGGCAAGTTGATATAACAATGCATTTTTGAATGGTAGTCTGAATGAGGTTGTCTATATGAACCAGCCACAGGGTTTTGTTAGTGAAAATCATCCTGGTTATGTTTGCAAACTCAAGAAGGCCTTATATGACTTAAGACAAGCACCTAGGGCCTGGAATGACAAGCTGAAACAAACCTTACTGCACAGTCAAAGACTGATAACTCCCTATTCTTCCTAACTACAGATGCTGATATACTATTTGCCTTGATATATGTAGATGATATAGTGGTTACAGATAGCAATAATCAGCAGTTACAAGAGTTCATAGACAAGCTAAACTTTAGTTTTGCACTTAAGGATTTAGGGAATCTGAAACAATTTCTGGGAATAGAGGTTAAAAGAAATGAGGCTGGACTACATTTGAGACAAACTAGATATGCCATTGATCTGCTAAAAAGGTTTGGTTATGAGAACTTGAAGCCTAGCTTAACACCTATGGCTGTGGGGAAACATATTTCCAAAGCTGAGGGGAGAGTAATGGAAGATCCTACACTATATAGAAGTGCTATAGGTGGTCTACAATATCTAATCCACACCAGGCCAGACTTAACCTATGCTGTAAATAGGTTAAGCCAATATCTTCAGACTCCAACGGATGCTCAATGGAATGCTCTCAAGAGGGTATTCAGATACCTGCAAGGCACATTGAACTTTGGACTAACCATTCAAAGAGAGGACAGCTTAGACATCACAGCATTCGCGGACTCTGACTGGGCTTCTTGTCCAGATGATAAGAGATCTACTGCCGAATATTGCTTGTATATTGGTGACAATTTGGTGTCATGGTGCTCCAAGAAACAAAATGTGGTAGCTAGGTCCAGCACAGAGGCGGAGTACATAGCATTAGCCCAATGCACCGCAGAGATAACTTGGATCCAGTCATTGTTGAATGAATTGGGTATTCCACAGCATTCAGTTCCTGTTATTTGGTGTGATAATCTAAGTGCAAGTGCTCTAGCCTCTAATCCTGTGTACCACGCACGTACAAAACATATAGAGTTAGATGCACACTTTGTAAGGGATAAGGTACTTGAAAATCAGCTGAAAATACACTACATTCCCTCATCAGATCAAACGGCAAACTTGCTGACTAAGCCAATGTCACATTCAAGATTCCACCTGCTCAGAGACAAGCTTGGAGTATTTGAACATACTCCACCTTGAGAGGGGGGGGGGGGGGGGGGGGAGTTAGAATTCACTAGCTGCTGGTACATGGCTTGGTTCAGCAGACATCAAGGCCACGTCCTGATTTTTAGGAATTAGAATCAATTCTGTTGGCCAGCTATTTTTCAATTAGTTAGAGTTAGTTTAGCTAAATTCTAGAATCTTCTCACTACCAAATAACTTTGTATATAACGGTATGTTTGTAATGATCAATTATGCAGTGAAATATATCTTCATCTTCCTCATTTTTTTTTTAATTCTTGTAATTAGTTCTGAGAATCACGTGTCTGACAATCTACAACTAAAGAAATGAGGAATACATTTCTTAAAAGTATGCAAATTAGACATGTATATACAAACAGATATTACTAACGCAGGCAGTAAATTTTCGAGACAATCATATAGCATGAACAGAAAGTTTGACACAATGGGAGACATAATGCGGCATTTCATCGTTGGACCGTTTTAATCACAGACAACTTTTTCAACCAATCATCGGACAGCTATCTTCCGTCACTGCATCTGGCCAGATTCTTCTGGCAAAGTCCAAATAGAAAAAAAGAGAAAAAAAAAAAAAAACCCCCCCATTTAAAGTATCATCCCAAAAAAATAAGAAAATCTAACCAGTGGTTGCAGATGCTGGTGGCTTGTCGATCATCAGAAGTTAACGCCATTTTCCTCCCACTTGAAAAGTTCCACAAGAAAATTACAAAAAAAAATTAAGATGAGAAATGCATAATCAGAGTTGAGTAAAAGACAAATACGCTTCGAATTAGGTGGATTATTATTAGAAATCAAATCAAATTCCCAATTTCGTCAAAAGTAAACAACCTTAGATTGTATGTTCAAGAATTCGATGCTATTTCGATTCGATCTATTGGTAAGGGCCTTTAGTTTTGGGGAAAAAGAATCTGAACTGAGAAGAGAAAGCGAGAGTCCACTCTGACGACCTTTTTCTTCGAGTAATTATTGATTCGACTAATTGGCTTCTAGTAAAACGTCATAGATTACATAAAATTAACGTCATAGATTACATAAGATCTTCTTTGTTTGTTGATTTTTTTTTTTTATAATAGATTTTGTGAAAAAATATTTTTTTAAATTCGTGATTAAAAAATAGAAAAAATAATTATGAGATCACTTGTAAAATTATTTTATTAAAAAATATATTATTAAAAATGAGTTTTAGACTGTATCCACATTCTACATCCTTTCCTTTCCTTTTTTTTTTTTTTTTCAAAATCCCTTTTTCCCTCAAACTTATTTTTAAGGGTGGTTATATTTTCACCACTGTTTTTATTTGTTACACCTTATTTTAATTGCAGTTAAATTTCTCATTTTTTTCTCATTGTAGCAATTATTTCAATATTTTTTTCGTCAAATTCTCCATTAAGTAATACATCTCGTACTTGATGATAATTTTTGTCAAAATATTTTGTTTCCATTATTTGAAATGAGGAAAAAATATTTTTCATACCTTTTTTATTTATTTATTTATTAAAAATATGATGAGAAAGTAAATCGTTTTATGCCATCTCAACTAACTTTCGGACATAAATTTTTATTAAATACAAAATGTGTTAATTAATAGAGAGTTTGAGGATGAGAATGTTATAAAAAATCATTATAGACAAGTACTATGATGAATAAAGATTGAGAAACTTAAGTGCAATTTAAATGTGCTACAAGAAATAAAAATTGTGGTGTGAATATAATTATCCTATTTTTAATCACAAATTATCTTAATAAAATAATTTTAGATGTAAACCTATAATTTTTTCTTACCTTTTAATTATACAATAAATAAATAATACTTTTCAGGAAACCACTTCTTGAAAAATCAAAATCAATCAAAGGGCAAAAATTTGTGCACTTAGTTTGAAACATATACTTAGTTTTATTTATTTTAATTCTTCTAAAGCTTTATTGTGGTCATAAAGATATCTCTATTAAGATCAGATGCTATAATTATTTCTCTAATAGATCTAGTAAAATTCCTAGATTATCTCCCCTGGCATTCCTAATCTAGTTTCTTTCTATTTTAGTCTTTTGACTGTAATATATATGTTTAATGCCCTTTTTTCTAGGTAAGTTTTTAAGTAAGCCAATATTTCTTCCACAATCAAAAGTAGGGCTGTACAAAAAAATTGCGAAACCGCAAACCAAATCGAAGTCATTGGTTTGGGTCCACGTGGACCCGCGATTTTATTTCTCTCAAATCGAACCAAACCGTTTCAAAATGATTTAGTTTAGGTTTCAAATTTTAAAAACCACAAAAAACAAACTGAACCGTACTTTTTTTAATTTAAATTTTTTTGATTAAATTATAAATTTTATTAAAGTATAGTTTTTAGGATTTAAAGTATACTTTCTTGGAAGGTACAAATTTAATTAACATAACTCATGCATAACAAACAAGTTAGTAAATCATTGTCATTAGTATTTAGTTGGGCCTTTGTTAAAAAAAAATTTAAGGTCCCATAATTACAAAATGAATTGAACGTGAAATTGTGAATGTTGCCTAGACATATATGCAATAATGGCTTTGCAAAAACACAAACAAACAAAAGTTATCAAGTTTGTTCAAAAAGAAATTAGAGAACAGATTATAAGGTACTTTATATTGTTTGAGTTGTCATTTCAACGTGTGGAGAATGAAGGTTCTCAAGGTTATACAAGATATTTTTTCCCCAAATTTGTGTTTCCTTTAAGGATGACAGTAACAAGAGATATATATAATTTGTTAATAAACGAGATGAAGAAATTGAAGAAAGAGTTGTGTCAATATATAATTTATTTGACTACTGATCGTTGGACGTCAATGCAGAATATTAGTTATTTGTGTTTAATTACTCATTATGTTGATAATAATTGGACACTTCAAAAAATGATTATAAGTTCATCCAAATCCCAAGTCATAAGGGAGATATGGTGGGAGATATGATATGAAAAAATGTCGATTACAATCACTTCACTATCGGCTTCATCAAAGGAGGTTACCAAAAATAGTAATCCAAATCCCTCACAACCTGCTTTCGATCTTTCTAAACAAATTCCTTCAATTTTTAAAGCTAAACTTAATCAAAACATGCAATCTGGGAAGAATGATTTAGTTGATTATTTGTCTTATCGTTGTGAAGATTTGACTGATCCCAAGTTTAACATATTAGTTTGGTGGAAATTGAATGCGCACAAGTACAAAATTGCCTCTAAGATTGTCAAAGATGTATTAGCAATTCAAATATCTACGGTCGCTTCAGAGTCGGCATTTTCTATGAGTAATTCTTGACCCCTTTAAGAGTTCATCGAGTGGAAAAATGGTTGAGGCCTTAATATGCACAAAGAACTAGTTGCATAGCAGCAATGAACCTATAGTACTTCGTCAATATTTGGATGAGGTAGAAGCATTTGATGACTTTGAGAAAACTGTGGAAGGTGACATTTATTTTCTATTATCAATTTTAATATTTTATGTATATTATTTCTTAGTTGATTGTTAATATAATTAATAAGGACTAATAAATATTTTGAAATTTGCATATCATATAGAGGCCGAATCATGTGTTACAATATGAGATATTGATCCAATTTTTATCTAATGAGATATTAGTACTCTTGTATTTATTCTGATATTATTGCTTGTAAAATCCGGAGGGCTTGTTGTTAGATGCTAACTTTATACAATTTTTTTGCATTTTTGTTTATATATCAAATTTTAAACAAATATGAATGTAATTTAACTTTTAACATTATTAGTTCTTGTTTAAATGTATGTGTTAACTTGTTTTAAACATAGAACTATAATGTCGATAGGTAAACCGCGGATTAAAACCGAACCAAACCGTAAATATGGTTTGGTTTGGTTTGGAAAAATTTCAAACCGCATGAAATGATTTGAGTTGAAAATATAACACAAACGGTCCAAATCGAACTGTGTTCACCCCTAATCAAAAGTATATGTATACTAGTATATGCTCTAATTAAAAAAAATTATTTAGTTATTGTACAACATTTGTGTCGAAGTTTGTAGTTATTTTATTTTTGAAAGGTTAAATATATTTCCACCACGGTTTTTAATAAGTAAACTAAATTTTAATTGCATAAAATGTTCACAATCTTTACACATTATCACATTTATATATCAAACTTTTTTTATTGAATTTTTATTCTCAAATTCACATAAATTGTTCTTGATTAAGATTTCTCTGAAATTTTTTCGTTAAGATAGAGTAAAAGGTTCTCATTTTTCCATTGTATTCTTAAATGAGCAAAACAAATAATAATGTAAATATGCGATTAAATATCTGACTCTCATTGTAAACTATGTTAACAATATTTTGAACGAAAATCACGATTAAAGACAAGATTTTATAATTAATGAAATATTAATGATAAAAATGTGATGAAGAAAAAAGTTAATAACATTTAATATAATTAAAATGTGGTGTGAATATAACCCATTTTTTCTGAAATTTTCACTCGCTATTGGTAACTTACATCCTTTTTCTACCAGTCTTTTTCCTATACTTTTATATTATTTCATATAATTTTTTAGGGAAAAATGGTACTTTCCTCCATTATCATATTCTTTATTCATAAGTTCTTTTATTTTCAAAATTCTTTATATGTTTTTGATTTAGGTCTTTTATTACTTTCACTACTTTCTTCCATCTTAATTTCTACATTCTTTTGATCTTCTTATAATAAGGCTTTGACTTTTATCTCTCTACATTTTCTAAGATTCATATTTTATTCCATATTTATATATCGAAATTCTTTTTCATCATTTTCACTTTTATTTTATTCACACCATAATGCATTAATTTTTCACCACTTTCATAATCTTCTAGTTTAATATATTTAAATTCCTCTTCACTTTCATCTTCTTTTGACTGTTTTACTTGATAATTATAATTTTCAAATATAATATTTAAAGTTTTATTACTATTTTTTTTACATAATATTATTTTTTGGTACCTACATTGATCTTTCTAAAATGTTTTCTAAGTTCAAATCTAATCTTGCACTTATTTCAGAAAAGAGTTTTTTTTTTTTTGGCTGAGATGGCTTTTATACCTTTTTGGCCTAATAAAGTAAATATTTGATTACTTTCTAATTTATAATTACTAATGCTATTATCACTGAGTCTTCCTATAAATTATGTCCAAATTAATAAATATGAACAAATTTTTTTTTTACAAGGTTTTTACTATTTTTAATTTATTTTGTCTAAAAGTTTTTACATGTTATTAACATCTATTTGAGTTTCTAAGTCATTTTTTCTACTTAATGATTATCTTATTAAAGTCATTCAACAACTAGTAGTTACAATCCACTTAGTATTATTTTATTCATTGAGTATAAATTCACTTACTCTTCTTAAATATACTAGATTCTTTAGTTTTTTTTTCTAAATTATTTATTAAGATGTCTAAATCTTATTTAGGAGTGTATATTGACTTTTCTTTTTCTTATGTTAGTATTCTACTTTTTAATTTGTATAGGCTGATCTTTTGTAAATTATTACATTTTTCTTGTAAAATTTCAATTTATTTTAGATATTTTTCTAAGTGTATTTTAATATCTATTTCACCTATATCACAAAAATTCTTATTTAATATTTCAGTTTTTAATTTTTAATATATTTTAATTATTTTACTTATATTTTATAATACAGTTTCTACTTTTTTATTACTTGTTGAAATATTTCTTTCTAAACTTTCTCCTAGATTTACAATTAAAAGCGTGTTCGATAGAGATTAAAATTGGATTAAAATTGAAAAACTAACCGTTATTGTTGATTTTTATTATACGAGTGAGACCCAATAACGGCTATATTTTCAATTTTAATTGAATTTTAAGGTGTACCAAACAAGCCCTAAGTCTACTATATTGTTTAACTGCTTATCTTGAGAATATAAAAAAAAATTAATTTTCTTTTTTCTTTCAACAAATAAAAGAGATTGTGTTTAAAGTATCTTTCCTTCTAAGATTTTCAAGAAGCTCTAAAATAATTTAAATAGTTTATTTTTTTCATAAACTACATAATATTAACTGTAAAGTAGCACTGATACTAGTTTTTCAAATGAGAAGGCTTTAAGAAAAAGGTGGAGGATTGTCTTTATGTAGAATTGTATGAGAAATTAGAAAATTTGAAGAAATGTCTTTATTGAGGCTTTAATGAAGGTAGGTAAGATTTACAGTTTAAATAGTGTCTTTGGCTTTTATTTATACTACTTAATTGAACAATAAAGCATTGTAGCATAAATAAATTTATCCAATGGCATAAATTAATGAAAGCACTGCCTTTTTAGAATACTTTATTGTTCGGCATATTAATTTCTTCAATTTTTTTTAATTTTCAATATTTTTAATTCATTCTTTGCTTTTTTTCTTGACCTTTTAAAAGGTTTTAAAGGAATTTTCATCAATTTTAAAAAGGCTTAAACAAACTCCGTCATTCGAGAAATAATATAGCTTACTCAACTCAAATGATTACTTCTTCATCTTTTGACCATGAAATTAAGAATAAAGAGATTAAAAGTGTTAAAAAATTTAAGCGTTAAAGATTTTGAACACTAATTTTTTTGAATAATTCTACTTGTACAACTTTGGGTTACAACAATGGATGACAACCTCTTACAAGGGGGTGGGGTTGTACATGTAGCATCTCTCAATTTTTTTGGGCAAAATATTGTACATCTTTTGAAGAAAATTTAGGCCTTACCCCGATAAACAAGTAAAGTAAAAGAAAATTAATGAATAACTTACTTTTATTTGAAAAATGTTGCCGAGCAAGTTCATAAGAGTATAGTGCTTTTTCTAATGTAAGTGCTAGTATTTTATATCCTGTGTTGTGTTTTTCTGTCATGTTCTGTTGTATTTATACATTGATTTTATAAAAAAGTGGGTGCTGGTATATCAGATCTATCTCTTGCAAGTGTTCATCTTGAAAAATGGTAAAAAATTGTGCCACTTTGCAAATGTATAATTCAAAATTAAAAAGTATAACCTAATCACTGTACATTATCGTTACTATACCATTGATGTATGCTTTATCGACATCAATTTTTATTATTTACATTTGAAATGTACTCTTTTTCTGTATTTGGATGACTTTCTAATGGTTCGTCATCTGTATTTTGAAAAACCATTAAATATATTAATTGTTTTTGTTGAATATTTGGCACTGAGATTATTCTTCCCGTCTTGATTTTGTAGCAAGAGTTTTTTTTTTTTTTTAATAGAAAATGACCCAATTATTGAGTTGTGCCACAAGTCTGTAATCAGTATTTTATATTTTCATCATTATTATTGTCTTTGAGATTCTTCTTTCATAAATCATGATATGTCTAATTTTCATATTTACACTGATCTTTTAGGAAGGTATGAATTTTATTTTATTTTTCTCTCTTTCATAGTTTTGAATATAATATGATACCTTTATTTATAAGTAGATGTCTATAAATAAATTGGAACATTAAGGGATGGAATTTTAACTGATCAAGAGTTCGGATAGAAAACTGATCAAGAGTTCGGATAGAAAAAAATTCTGAAAAACTGTTTAGAACATATACAGGATAAATCATTCTGTATTGTGGGTCTAAATAAAAAAGTTCTTCTTCATAAAAAAATTATATAATCGAATGAAAATCTTAGATAATTATGTCTAAGGTTGGTTGAAATTTGAGTAGCTGATTCATATGTATGGCCATATTAAAGAAAAATATTGATTTTTAAAATTTTGGATAAATCTATTATTTCTTATATAAGGAACTTTTTTTTATAGAATTTCGAACAATATTGACACAATCACTAATACTTTGTTCAAATTCGTATAAAGTTTTCTCTGACCTAGCAGCTGTGAAATTTGTTAGTTTGATAAGTCTTTCTATTTTATCAGAATAATTTCTACTAAGCAATTAGAAATAGGGTTTTCAGTAATATCTTCATAAATATATCTTTTTTAAGTTTCTTGTAATTTAATAATCACATGCTGGTATTTACCAATGGTCTGTTGAGATGAGAAAAATATGTTACAAAATAATAGTGAATAAATACTGGATGGACACATACAGGTTGTGCAACTAACTTACGTAAGAATAGAACACGCACCAATAGTGCAACTAACTTACCGTATGAACAGAACACATACTGGTAGTGCAACTAACTAATCGTATCGACGCATATCGGTTGAACAAATACCACATAAACAAATACCGGTTAGACATCTAACTAACCGAATGTTAGCCAAAATATTACAAATTAAATGTTTTTATTAATCACAATAAACAAAATAGAACAAGTAATATAAATTGCAAGAAATAAAAATCCAATAAACTTTGAAACTGAGGCCTGTGCGAGCACAGTTTCCTAAAAATAGATTCGCTCCCTCACCGTAGGTGTTTGGGATTTAGTTTGAGCGTCGATTTTCCAGAATACAACGAAAAATCAGTAGAGTCTAAATACTGCAGATGCTACTCCAATTGTTAATCTCTCCATAAACACAGACATAATCACATGAGTTTCAGGAGTTAAAAGAATAATCTAAGAATGTTTTTTTTTTTTTTTTTGATAAATAATAAAATAAAGGCAAAATATGGACCTTTTTAAAGGCTAGATTGGTCCATTTTCCTATGTGAGATAACTTTAACTAGTTTCCCTTCAATACAAAAGCTCTTCCAATTCATCACTTTGAACTCCAATTTTTCATTCACCTGAGCATCATTTTTTGCAAGTAAATATATGATTTCGATATTCTTATGGATGAGAATACAAGTCAATCACGATCTTCAAAATAAACAAACGGGTTCCACTCAAAATTTATGTCAAATCTAGCCGTTCAATTTATTTATTTTTTCCAACAATCCCCACATGAATGAAAATTGAGAGAGACATAGAAACGGAAGACATAAACACTTGGTATTATATAGTTCAACGGTTGAAACCTGCGTAAGATAGGTAGGTATTACCATTTGAATCTTTCCTTGTGAAAATATATTTACTTTACTAGCTGACCAGTAGACACGATTTCCTTGAACAGTTTTGCCTTTTATGTAAAAGATGATATACTCCACACAGAATTCTTCCTAACACAATTCAGTTCTCATTGTTATGTTTTTTTTTTTTTGCCATGAACATATGCCGGTTCTGTGAAAGTTTCTAAGAATTGAGCCCCACACAATTCTCTTAGAAGCGGCTCAGCTTCTCTCTCGTATAGGTGATTTCTTATTGCAAGTAACCCGCATTACATCACTCGATTTTCGACGCATAAGAATCATTAAACGTTTATTGCTTATCCTTCATCCTTACGGGTATAACTATTACATCATAAGAATAGATATGAGATAACATCCTTCCACAGTGATCCAATTAAGTCTTTACAATTAGGTTGTCCATTTGAACCTACACTTGGGATCTTCAATCAACTAGGTTAGGTTTTCTTTGTATAAACTTATCCGTTTAAGGGTTTAAGTCTCAATCATTTCCATAATTTTCCAATTAACTATCTATTTAACCCTTTGATTAGTGGATCCGCAATGTTATTCTTTGACCTTATATTTAGACTTACTATTGTACATGTTACTATGTGCCATTCCAATTGCTAATTGACTATCACAATGATGCAAATTGCAGCATGGGTTTCGACCATCTGGAATATCCTCTAAAAAGTTACGTAACCACTCAGCCTCTTCACCATATTTATCTAAAGCTATAAACTCATATTTCATGGTAGATCTAGCTATAACTATTTTTTACAAGATTCCCAAGATATAGTTGCACCTTCTAATGTGAACACAAATTCACTAGTGGACTTAGAGTCTTTTATATCAGATATCCAATATGTATCAATATATCCTTTAATGACAGTTGTATATTTAGTATAGTGCAATCCAAAATTACGAGTATATCTTAAATACCTTAGTACTCTTACTATTCCTTTCTAGTGGTCCCATGTATCTATTCAGTTTACTAATTGTTTATGATATATCTGGTCTTGTACAACTCATCAAGTACATCAGACTTCCAATAATTTTAGAGTATTTTACTTGAGGGACACTCTCACCGTTGTTTTTAGATATATACTGACTCATATCTATCGGTGTTCTAGCCATACATATCATCCTTGTTGAACTTTTCTAAAATTTTGTCCTCATAATATGACTGACTTAGAACGAGTCCATCTGATATTCTGTTAATTTTAACTCCAAGTATCATATCAGCTAAACCTATATATTTCATGTCAAACCTTGAATTTAACATTTAATCATCTTATTGTTGCTAACAACAATAAGCATGTCGTCAACGTAAAGACATAAAATGACATAACTATTTTCAGTGTCTTTTACGTAGACACATTTGTCATACTCATTAATCTTAAATCCACATTCCATCATAACATTGTTAAATTTTTCGTGCCACTATTTTGGAGCTTGTTTCATGCCATACACGATTTCACCAAGTTATAGACTTTCTTTTTATGCCCTGGTTATGAAAAATTCTCGGGTTGTTCCATGTAGATTTCTTCCTCTAAATCTCGATTCAAAAAAGCAGTTTTAACATCCATTTGATATACTTTAAAATTTTCGAAGAGCGACAATTGCAAGTATCATCCTAATTGATGTTATTCTTGCCACTGGAGAATATGTATCAAAGTAATCAAGGCATTCCCGCTATATGCAACATTTTATCATTAATCTGATCTTATACTTTTCGATTGTTCCATCTACTTTTATTTTCCTTTTCAAAACCTACTTGTAGCCTAGTGGTTTACTTTTTGGAGGAAGACCCACTAGTTCCCATGTATGATTTTGCAAAACGGAACCTATCTCACTTTTAATGGCATCTTTCTACTGTGGCCTTCTGAAGAGTTTGCAGCTTCTTGAAAGTTTCAAAATTCACTTTCTAACATATAAGTCAGAAAATCAAGACCATTAGATTTTTCTGTTATTTTCTTTTTACTACGTTTAGGTTTAACCTCAATTTCATTGGTCTTGACTATTTTCAGTCATAATCTCATGTGTCTGTTTAGAAGAGGTTGCTTCCTCTTTGGATCTATAAGGAAATACATGTTCAAAAAATGAAGCATTTCTCGATTTTATTATCGTGTTTTGGTATATATCTGGGATTTTAGACTCATGCACAAGAAATCGATAAGCACTACTATTATGTACATAGCCTATAAAGATGCAATCTACAGTTTTTAGGCCTATCATTATCTTCTTTGGTGTTAGAACAACCGCTTTAGCAAGATACCCCCACACTTTTAAGTATTTATACGAATATTTTCTTTCTTTCCATAACTCATAAGATGTATTTTCCCCTTTTTTTGGGCACCTTATTTAAAAGGCGATTCCCTGATAACATAGCTTTTCCCCACATGTTGTGAGGTAACCCAAAACTTACTAGCATTGCATTAATCATTTCTTTTAAGGTACAATTTTTTTCATTCAGTAACACCATTTTGTTGCGGAGAACAAGGTGCAGTGGTTTTATGTTTGATTCCGTGCTATGCACAGAATTCAACAAATGGTGTTTCATACTCACCACCTTGATCACTTCTCAACACCTTAATTTTCTTTTTAAGTTGATTTTCAACTTCATTCTTATAGAGAATAAACTTCTCTATAGTTTCGTCATTACTTTTAAGCAGATACACATAATAGTATTTTGTACTATCGTCGACAAAAGTAATGAAGTACTTGTTTCCACCTCTTGTTTGTACAGATTTTAAATCACATACGTCATTGTGAATTAAATCAAGTGGTTATGTTTTTCGTTCAATTAATTTAAACGATGATCTTGTCAATTTTGTC
Organism: Fraxinus excelsior; assembly: GCA_019097785.1. NCBI lineage: Eukaryota > Viridiplantae > Streptophyta > Magnoliopsida > Lamiales > Oleaceae > Fraxinus > Fraxinus excelsior. The sequence goes on from CM032634.1 coordinate 23,628,693, forward strand.
TCAACACAAGTTTTGCACTTGTGTTTAGAATCAATATGGAATGCGGGTATACAATTCAAGATAATTAATCTACGCAATGTATCATAATTAACATATCCTAGTCTACCATGCCACAAATTGGAAGACCGAATCAAGTAAGCACATGAAATAACTTTATTAATTTTTGACTTCACAACCATTACATTCAGTTTAAACATACCATCGAAAATAGAACATTTTTCTACAAACATTTCACTTTTGACAAAATAACTTTATCCGACTCAAATACAATACGGAAACCGTATAGGTTCTTACAAATTTCTGGGTTCTTACATTTTTCTACAAACATTGTTAAGAGTCATTTCTTTCCCCGAAGTCATCTTTAAAACCACATTTTCTTGGCCCTTGAGTTTTGAAGTTGTTGAATTTTCCATGAACAACGTTTCCCCATTCTGAATTGTTTCGGACGCAGCAAACAACTCTTTATCAGAGTGCAAATGCCTCGTAGCACTGGTGTCAATCCATCACTCTTTTGGGTTAGATCCCACCATGTTCACTTCAGAAATGATGGCTGCGAAATTCATCTCTGATACATCATGTGCTATAAATCAACTACATTTGCTTCTTTTTATTATTCTTCTTTGGCAATCTGTACTCCGAAGACTTGTGGCCTAATTTGTCACTATTGAAGCATTTTCCTTGAAATTTCTTCTTAGAATGCCCCATTTTTGTCCCACCTTAACTCCTTTGCCACCAGATATCCTAGACTTGTTCTTAAAGGTCTTAGAACTTTGACCGTGCTCAACGATATTGGCTTTAGGCACAACGTGTTTCTTTTCTGAATTTCTGTTGTCTTCTTCAATTCAAAATCTAACAATTAGTTATTTAACATTCATTTCCTTTCGCTTATGTTTAAGATAATTCTTGAAATCTTTCCATGCGGGGGACAATTTTTCAATAATTGCAGTCATTTGAAAAGTTTCGCTCAAATCATCCCTTCATCATGAATCTCATGAAAAATCACTTGGAGTTCTTACACTTGACTGATTACTGTTTTGGAGTCCACCAACTTATAGTCCAAGAATTGGCCAAAAATGAATTTCTCGACCATGGCATCCTAGTCTTATATTTTTGATCCAATTACTCCCACAATTCCTTAACAGTTTTTATAGTACTATGCACATTGTATAGTGAATCTGCTAACATGTTCATGATGTAGTTTCGACATAAAAAATCTGAATGTTTCCATGCATCAAGTGCATTAACAATTTGAACACCTTCCTCATCCCATTTGATTTTCAGAGTAATTTTAGTCAAGAACCTCGCAAGATTTAAGGCGATCAAGTAAAACAGTATTTTCTGTTGCCACCTTTTGAAATTCAAGCCATTGAATTTCTTCGATTTTCTCCATGATTAATTGGAACAGTAACAACATGACCCATTGGTTGAGCCATAGTCTGGCTCATAGCGTAGCTTGGCAATTTAGCTACAACAGAACTTGGCTCGTGTCATAACAAAATTTGGCTCTTGAGTCACAGTGGATCCCACAATTGGGATTTCAGAAGCCACATCCATATCGATTGGTTCGATTGCAATTTCTGAAAATTAAACGAATATTAGTTCTTAATAAAACCATAATGAACTTGTCTATTATGAATCTATTTTAAGTTTGTTACAAAATAATAGTAAATAAATATCGGATAGACACATACCAACTGTGCAACTAACTTACCGTATGAACACAAATACCAGATGGACACACACCAGTTGTGCAACTAACTTATCGTATAAACAGAACACGTACCAGCAGTTCAACTTACTTACCGTATCAACACCGAAGTGCAATTAACTAACCGTATGGACCAATACCAGCTAAACAGATATCGTATAAATAAATACCTGTTAGATAGCTAACTAACCTAATGTTAGCCAAAATATTATAGATTAAATAATTTAATTAATCACAATAAACAGAAAAACAAGTAATATAAATTGCAGGAAATAAAAATCCAATGAACTTTGAAATTGAGGCTTATGTGAACACATTTTTCTTAAAACATATCCACCCCCTCATCATAGGTGCTTGAAGTTTAATTCGAGTATCAGTTTCCCAGGATACAACGAAAAATCAAGAGAGTCTGAGTACTGTTGATTCTACTCCGGCAAACTGACTTAGTATTTGAACATTGTCACCACCAAGATTTTGACAGAAAATGAAAATAACAGATTCAGACAAGAGATAAAATTTGGTTATAAACAGAGAAGAGAATTTTTTTCGTATATTTGTAAGGAAAGAAGATGCCTATATAAATAGGTTTTAATGGAGAATTAATAACCAAGGAGTTATGCCATTGACCACCATTAACCTGGCTGTTAATCTCTCTATTAACACAGACATAATCACAAGAGTTTTCAGAGTTAGAAGAATTTGAAATTGTTTTATTTGGAAAATAATAAAATAAAGGTAAAATGTGGACCTTCGGTCCATTTGGTCCAACATTCGAGTACGTAGATCGATGTTGCACACAAGTTCAAGGTCTGAAACCTTTTTCATTTCGTGATTTGCACCCATGCACGTGCACGTGGAGAGAGTCTTTATGCTACACATGATTACACCAATTTAAAGTGTAATCATATTTAAAATGGTCATTACCTTTATCCATTCTCCTATGTGGGATAACTTTAACTAGTTTCCCTTCGACACAAAACATCTTTCAATTCATCACTTTGAGCTCCAATTTTTCATTCACCCGATCATCATTTTTGGCAAGTAAATATATAATTTTGATATTCTCAAGGAGGAGAACACAAATATCTTTCAAAATAAACAAACGGGTCCCACTCAAAATTTATGTCAAAGTCCGCCCTTCAATTTATTTATTTTTCCAACAAAATCTAGTCTTCTAAAATTATTAATGTTTCTTCTAATGCATGTTTTTGATGATTAAATCTCTAACAACTCTTGTCATAATTTCACTACTATCATAGACTTGTATGGATAAAGATGATGCATGAGAAGTGAATGTATGCATAGTTTAACTAACTATCAAATATAGGGGTGGACGTGGGTTGGGTTGGGTCGGTTTTTACCCCAACCCAAACCCAACCCAACCCAACATTGTCGATTTGTTAGAAATCCAACCCAACCCAACCCATGTAAATGTTGAAACCCAACCCAACCCAACTCAATTATGTATCGGTCGGGTTGGGTTGGGTTGGTCGGTTTGAGAAAAATTTATTGCACAAAAATTAAAATCGTCCAATTTGTCCATGTAAAATAACATTAATATAAGTATATAACCATTAGCCATCCAATGTTAATAAACTTGAAAAATAAAATAGTTAAACAAAAACAAATATTCATGAAAATAATTAAACAAAAACGATTACACATTTCATTAAAAGTTAAAACAAACCACAATAGCAAATTATCGCTATGAAAGAACATAACTAAACAAGTCACATTGATCACATTGAAATAAATTGAGCAATCCTTGAAACATTTCAAGTATTGCAAAAATAAAAATTAAACGCCAATTTCCAAGATTCTCAAGTTTTTTATCTCAAGTTTTGGAACTCATGTCTTCTTTACTTCTTCCAGCTCAGCCCCATGTGTGTTCCAAATCCTGATTTTCATGAAATCTGTTAGAAACATACAATTCATGAAATTAAAAATTGATATATATATATATATATATATATATATATATATATATATATATATATATAACTGAAACATGACATCTTGTAAAATGAATGAATTACTTACGTTGGGCCCGTGGTCATCTTCAGTTGATTTTGAATTCATTGAATCTAAAAGTTCATCCATTTGGTTGTAATATTCAACATCTTCCATGCAAAAACCATCCAAGTTCGGAGAAGCTTTCAACCAATTTTGGGTGCATACTAAGACCTCGACCATCCTAGGACTTAAGGAACTACGGAAAGGATCAAGTATCCTTCATCCAGTACTAAATGCACTTTCTGAAGCAACAGTTGACACTTGAATTGCCAACACATCTTTGGCCAAATTGGACAAGACACCATATTTATTTCCATTAACCAATCTACAATTTCAAAATCTTTTTTCTCTATGCTTTCACGAGCATCCAATAAGTATCGTTCCACGTCATTTTTTATCTCAACTGAATCCTTTTGTGTTTGTTTTTCCATAAATCTACTAAGGCGAGCATCCCTCGTAGAATAAGAGCATTCTTTAGATGTATTGGTAGAACTTATAGATTCATCAGTTGACACTTTATTACGTCCTTCAACACTTTCATGACACACATACCACTCATAAATATCCATCAAATTGGCTTTCAAAGACTTCATCATATTACTAACGACTTCCCCATCCATATATAGATCATTCAAACAATATTCAACATAATCCAGTTTGTATCTTGGATCGAAAATAGTAGCAAATAGCAACAACTGATTCACATTTTTCATTTTACCCCAATACTTATCAAATTTCTTCTTGATGTTATTCGCCATTTCACCCAACAAAAAGTTTTCACTTAATCTCCATTCATCCAATTCCATTACAAGATCACAAATTTCATGAAGATAAACACAAGCACTAACATTCAATGAAGCACTAAAAGCCAAAGTCACATTATAGAAATTTTGAAGAAATTTAACAAATACAGATGCACATTCCCAATCTGAACTTGACGGAGGCCCACCCCTCCTTCTACTAACATCATCTTCGCGAAAGTAATGCAAATACTGAGCATCATCCTCTTCTAACCTATCGAAAGCTTTTCAAATTTCAATGCCGTTTCCAACATCAAATAGGTAGAGTTCCACCTAGTTGGAACATCCAAAAACACAATAGACTTGCAATCAATCTTTTCTTTCCTAGCACACTCCTTCAACTTTTCATACCTAGCTGGAGAAGATTTCACATATTTGATTGCATTGCGAATAGTCACAATGGAGTCATGTGCTTACCTCAACCTTTCACTAACGATCAAATTGATAATGTGTGCACAACATCTCAAGTGCAAATACCTCCCTTCTAGAACACATCCCTCACTACCCCAAGCAACTACCTTTCGCCTAAGATAAGCCATGGCTATGTCATTGGAGCTTGCATTATCAACAGTAGCTGCAAAAATTTTCTCAATTCCCCAATCATGCAAACAAGTCTCAATCATTTTTCCAAGAGTTTCTCCCTTATGATTTGGAATGACACAAAAATTCAAAATACGTTTATTAAGCTTCCATTCGGAATCAATGTAGTGTGCTGTAAGAGACATGTAATTAACATTCTGAATAGAAGTCCACGTATCAGTTGTAAAGGAAACCCTTTTGGCGGTGAAATGAAAGGAATCCCTCAATTTCAGTTTTTCATCCAAATACAACTGATAAATACCTCTAACGAGATGGAGGCTTAAAGTGAGGACATGCTACACTACAAAATACCTAAAACCACGAGCTTCAACAAACCTAAAAGGTAATTCATCCACAACTATCATTTTAGCACATGCAACTCTACACTCTTCCTCGGTTCGACCAACAACATAAGATTGATCTCTCCACCCTCATTATTGTTCTCAAAAGATAAGGATTTCTGTTTCTTATCCACCAATCTACCTGAATACTTCTTACAATTATATGTCAAATGATTACTCAATGTACTAGTGCCACACTTCTTAGTACCACAAGCATAATCTACTCCACAATAATTACACTTACACCTAACATCAGGATCATCCTTTGAGCCTAATAGAGTGAAGTGATCCCAAACATAAGAAGCAAGTCTATGAGATTTTTGTTTACCCAATGTTGACGGTGCACGTGGAGGAAGACCAGATTGCAACTCTGTGGCATTTGAATCTGAATGAGCTTGTGTCCCAGTGCGACTTTCTTCCCCTACATCCATACCTACCAACAAAATCATAGTTTAATAAAAAAGAACAAAGTACTTCATACATGGTAAATTCCAATTTAGGTAATCCTTCACAGATGCACATGTATGAAAAATACAAAAAACATGACAAATTTGCTTAAATACATCCCCCTCGATAAGTTATATGTGTCCATATCAGACTACAATTTATTAATGTCCCTCTCGGACAATAATTTGGTATCATCAACATCAATGTTTGCAAGCTCTTAATTTTTGTCTGCACCACTACTGTACTACATTTACATAGCTGCAAAGCCTTCTAAGAAATTTTCAATCCCTCAATCAGACATGAAATTTTACATTTGGACATGCATTCATTGAGCTCTTGCATTTCATCTTCAAATTTACAATTCCATTTAACACTTTTCAAATTCAGTTTACAATTTTGCTGGAAGTACCACAATTGAGCAGCAAATCACCACCTAAAGTGGAATTTAAATACCGACACATAACTATTAAACAAGCATGGTATTGTGCATATCCGGGTATCCCCATCTTAATCCCACCCAGGTAGGAGTTTCCAATTTAAATGCTCCACACTCCACAGACAATAAGTAAAAATTAAGATTATTGAAGGTTGATGGCAGGAGAAACCTCATCAAAAACCGACAAAATATTCGAAAGAAATTGATATTAAAAATATTTATGTAAAACAAAATTCAAATCATATCACTTTCTTCTCTCCTTTAAACACCATTAAGTGCCTATGATGATCTTCATCATCTAAAAGATAAAAAATTCGAGGAACCCAAAACACATGGATCTACTCGAAGTTAAAACTGCCTTAAACACAAAACACTTGCTTGAAGGCGGTAGCCTGACTGCCTGAGAGATTAGATAGCTGGGCGGGCTAGTGGCTAGGCTGGGATGTGGCACGCTGGAGCGAGAGCGAGAGTGGAGACGGAGAGAGGAGACAGAGCTAGAACAGCTTCTTTCTGGGTCTGGGACTTGGCTGCTCTAAAATTAGGTTTTTGTTCAAATTAAAAAATCGTGTTTCGTCTTCTTTTTTTTTTTAAATTTATGGGGTTCGGGTCGGGTTTGGGTCGCTAACCCGTGACCCGACCCAACCCGACCCGATTGTCCCAACCGAAACCCGACTGAAAAAATGAAAAAACTGTGTTAACCACGGATTATCCAGTTGACATAGTTCTATTTTTGAAAATATTTCTAAATTATTTTCTCTATAGAGAAGATTAGATCATTGAAACGTCACTCGACATTTCAAAGTTCATTATCATTTGATTAGGGATGGCAAAAAAACTTGTTGGCTCGAGCTCGATCTGGAAAAAGCCCGAGCGGTCCGACTCTAGCTTGGTTCCAGCGAACCGAGGCTCGGGCCGAGCCCCATTTTGGGGCGTCGACTCAAGCCCGGCCGGCTCGTGTTTTAAAAAAATAAAAAATTAATTAATTTAGATGTCTACGTTTGTAGGCAGGTGTTTGCAGGTGACTATGTGACTGCTGCCTACATTTTGCAAACAATAGTCACAAAATTTTTTTAAAAAAATAATAATACAAAGAACCGAGCTGCCCGACTCGAGTCGTAAAGGCCCAAGCCGAAAGCTCGGGTCTAGCTTAAAAATTTTGGCCCCAAAAAACTTGCACCTATTTTGCTCGAGTCGAGCCTAAACTTTGAGTTTCGGCTCGTGGCTCGACTCGTTGACATGACTACCTTTGATACATTTGCAATATGAAAATAATTGGTTTATAATTTAATTACCTACCTACTCCTACTCAAATTATTTGTCAAAAGTTATTTTTTTTTCCATTCTATGTTCTATATTGACTTTATAACTATTTAATATTTCATATAATCTTAACTATCTTTTTTGCCTCATTCTATCAAAATTAGTCTTTTTAAAAAAAAATTCATATAACTTTACAATCTGTTCTAATAATAAATTTAGTATTTAAGAATAATTTAAAACTTTCTATATTATGTCTTATAGCCATTATTCATCATCTAAGCTAGTTATATGTTCTCTACTATCATATCTACAGACCATTTTTTTATCATTATATTTATTTGGTTTGAATATAAAATTCCTCTTCATCCTAAATCATATTAGTCAGTTTTTACTATTTTATATTCACTATCTAAACTAGCTCTAAAGGTGATAACCTTTTAATTTCTTCTTTTATCTGTCTAAGTCTAAGTAATTCTATATCTATTTTATTAAAATATTTTTGTCATTTACTTATAGCTTACTATACAAGGTCCTACTTTCTTTTCTAAATCTTTAATAAAATGTTTAGCATAATTAAAAATTCCTAGAAAAGCTGGTAACATTTTAGTTTCTTCAATTTTATTTGAAAATTGTAAAATTGTTGTACAACGTGGGATTAAAGTTGGATTTTTCTTTCTCCTAAAATTGTTCCTAAAAACGCAATACTTTGTTTGTTTTTTTTCATTGACTTTTTGCTATAATTAATTCATTTTCTATGAATTTATTTAAAACTATTTCTAAATGTTTCATATGTTCTTTCTGTTTTTAACTATGTACCAAAATGACATCTATATACACACAAATAAATGAAAAAAAAAATTAAAAATATAATCCTTCTTTCTTTAAACAATATAGTGCGTTCTTTAATCCGAAGGGCACGACTCATCATTCAAAATGACCTTGTGGTATAGTAAAAGTTATTCAATGAATAGATAATCTTTTGCTATTTTTATTTTCCAAAATCCATATTTATATTCAAATCTTGAAAACATTTTACTATTTTGTATTTTATTTATTAAAAAATATTTACATGGTATTTATAAAATCATCCCCAACAGTGTTATCTTTGTCTTTTGTAATCTTTAACCATTCTAACTTTCCCTCTTTTAATTTCAATATGATTTCTAACAATAAAAGCAATTGATCTATGCTAGTTATTAAAAAGGTCTTATTACTTTTAAATCTTATATTTCTTAATCTGTATTTTAAATCTTGTATGTCCTGATTTGTTTGTTTGGTTTCTATTGTTCTAATCCTTACTTTTCATTTATTATTTCAAATTTAACATCTATCTTATTTTTATTCAAATGTTTTATAGGGTGCCAACCTATTTTCCTACGTATGATCGGTCTAGATCAATCTTTTGAGTAGCCTCGACAGTTTTTGCTTGATTAGCAGCAAGATTGGACCAAGAATAGCGAGGCCTTGCCTCATAAGGTTGGAAGAGGATGAAGAATGTAAGGGAGGGACAATTGAAGGGGCCAGAAAGACTCGGTCATAGGTTAATGAAAACCACCGCCTATTTTAGTATAGAATAGTGATGGCAACGGGGCGGGTTTGGGGCGGGGCACCCCCGCCCTGCCCCACCCCGCACCCCGCCGGGGCCGGGAGGATTCTTGCCCCGTTTAATGCCCCATTTAGTTTTTTTTTAACCAAAAATTTCCAATTAAATACAAATTCAAAATTTTATAATTCAAAGCAAACAATATTTCAAATAACTACATCAATATCCAAATCAAACAATGAAAACAAACAATGTTCAATTTTTTATTTTTTTTATTTTTATTTTTTAGCAATCCCCGCCAATAATTTTTCATTCTTTTTCAACCACACATTCTCTATCAATTTACTATTCCAAAATAATGTGGCTCAAACACACCCTAAGCATCTAATTTCCACAGATAAAAGTATCTCATTTCATTTTGATAAAGGTGAAAGTATTGATATACACAAACAGCGATGGTTAGATGGAACGCAGAGAGGGAAAGGCAGACAAACACGAAACACTTGGCATGGAATTGAGTAACCTTAAAAATCCAAATATACAGACCACTATAGAATCTTATCGATGTATTCTTCAAAAATTGGCATAATATCACATGAATTCCCACGTATGCATCGATGCTATCCCCAAATTGCCCTTTTTAAACATGGTAAAGTGGCACAAAGCTCAAAATGAAGCATGTAACCACTTTTTAAATATTATATCTATTCTATTAACAAATTTGTTTTCCATTAAAACTCATTATACCATATTGATATGCTCAAAAATACTCTTTTTAAGTGGCCCAGTGTCTCTTGTGGAGATAAAAATTTGTAAATTATATCTTGTACCGTTGAGCAAAAAATAACTCTCTTGTTATCAAGATGATAGTTGACGAGAACAACCTTACAACAATATTCAGTACTTTATGATTTAAACGCTTGAGAGTGTTCACACCTAACCCTTACATACACGTGTATTTTTACAAGATGCTAGTTGGAGAAAACAACGTGATAGCAATAATCAGCATTTTATAAGTACTTTAAAATTTAACACTCGAGAGCGTTCACACCTAACCTTACATACACCTGTATTTTCATCATTTTTGTTAGGGTTTCAGTTTAATATATATCCCCCCGAAAACTTGCTTTACCACAAGCATAATTATTAGCATGTTCAAGGCTCTTTTATCAAAGATACATGGAGAACTATATTCTAATAATCTTATATCCATTTCTTGATTTTGTTGTTATTAATATATAATTGTCCCCATTGGCTAGTTGTCATGTACAAGAGAATCTTATTGGTTCTCCAATTTCACCAAGTACTAAGAAATGTTTGGTTAAGAACCTTTTCAATTTTTAATTCACCGAAATGGGCAATAGAAACATATGAAGGCGTTTATTTCCCTAATATAGTAGTTATATAAAGTGGCTTTTTTTTTTCTTTTCTACTTTCTATGGATATTGGTCTTTCCTTGTTTTTCTTTTCCTCGTTTCCATGAAGATGAAGGTTAGTAACATAATATGCCACTTCTGTGCTTTCTTGGGGAATATTGTATTACGATCTCCATTGTTCAAGATGACAATAGGATCACCATTGGTTTCCGACAACTTTTCTATATACATGATCGAAGAGCTATCAAATACATAAATAACTTCATATTAAGATAATATTGTTGGAAAATTCTAACATATTTGGGGCTACACGTAATATATTAAAATGTGTGGTGCTATTATTTAAAATATATTAGTTAATTAAAGTGATCCACTAAAGATGAATTTTGACTAATGAGTATTAGATTTCATGGAATTATTGTGTAGAAACCGGAAATTTGTTTTAGATTATTGAGGGGCCGATTTGAAACAAATGAAAGATAATGAATGGTCATTATCTTATGATATATGGGTCATGGTCCCTATTTGATTGTGTTCTTTAAGATTCTCTACATCCCCATCAATAGAGATCAAAATAGGAGTGAATTTCACGAATCAAATTGGGAGATTGTGATCCAATCAGACAAAGATTCAGATTACCATGGATATCGATATGTTTTATGTTTCTGTTAATTTTTTAAGATTTCAATATGGAGTATGGATCTAGTGATTTTGTATGAGAAAAGGATTTGATTAAAGTATACGGATTGATAATTCCTTTTAAACTTTTCTATCAAATGGTATCAGAGCACTCCATAATTGAAATATTGAGAAATTGTAGTTTTAAAATTCTGAATTTTATCGATTATTTGATCTTCATGCTATATTATGAGATTCAAGCATATTATGTTATGGATCTGGAATTTGGATTAATATTATATGAAATGGAGCATGTTATTTATATGGATTTTGGAACAATTAAGGTTTTTTCTTCATAAAATTCGGATTTTAAAATAAATCATTTTCAGAGCTGTTGAAAATATAAAGAATTTCAATTTATAAAAAAAATTTGTGGCAGCGTGGGCTACCGCTGCTGTAACAGAAACATGGTTTCACGCTACTGTTACAGCAACGTTCTCGCTGTTGTTACAGCAACGCCGGTCGCTGCTCGGTCGGCCATATGGGTTCCCGACGCCACCAATGATGAAGGGGGAAGATGAAGGGGCAATCTCTTTAAGGTTTCAATTATGGAAGATTGAGGAGGCGGGGTATGGGCTGCAAATTAAAGATTCTAAAACCCATGCTTGCAATTTAAAATTAGGGTTAAATTTTATAAATCAGTCCCTAAAGTATAAAGTTAATCCTAATTGGGCCTTAAGGTTACAAGTTTTAATAATTCAGCCCCTGAAGTTTTGGAATTAATTAATTTTGACCCCTAAAGTATTGAATTATTAACCTTTAGGCCCTTAAAGTTTCAAGATAAATAAAATTAAGTATTTTGCTTATCAAATTATGGTATAAAGAATTCAATTGAGTATATAATATTCTGAAGTAACATATTGTCAAAACAACCTCTCTTGTGGAAATTAATTAACTTAGAATATTAGAAGGAATTCGTGTGTATGCTTGTTCATGCGGATATTAGCCGACCCAAATGAAGGTTAATATTTGGCCGAATTTGATACACACTTATGGCGGTAAACATGTGACAATTATAAGGTTTCCATATGAATAATAAATCAATCCAAATATGAGTTTATTTTTTGACAGGAGTTATTGTCAATGTTTGATCACTATACCAAAAGTACTACTTATAGTTAATATTACTGTCCAAAGACTTGATATTAATGATGTACTAGGTATCTTGAGATGGGACTTACCATGATTTGAATTTATCGATTATTGAATCTTAATATTGATTGAGCATAATTCTTCCATTTTCTCTCTACATCTAGTTCATCGTTACTACAATATCTGTAAATATTAACTCTATTTCCAAGCTTAATGGGACAAACTTCAAGGATTGAAAAGATAACATATTAATTGTTCTCGGCTGCATGGATCTAGACCTTGCGCTCCGAATTGAGCAACCACTCCTCTTATGGATGAAAGTTCATCTGATGAAAAAAGGAACTTTGAGAAGTGGGAACGCTCAAATCGCATGAGTCTAATGATCATAAAGCGCGGCATTTCGGAAGCCTTTAAAAGCGCAGTATCTAAAAAAGTGACTAATGCTAAGGATTTCCTTGCCGAAATTGAAAAACGTTTTGCAAAAGACGATAATGTTGAAACAAACGCGCTTTTGCAAAACTTGATTTCAATGAATTATAAAGGCAAAGAAAACATAAGAGAGTACATCATGGAGATGTCTGACATTGCTTCTAAGCTTAAGACACTAAAGTTCGAGCTGTCTGATGACTTGCTCGTACATCTGGTATTGATATCGCTTCCTGCACAGTTCAGTCAATTTAAGGTCAGTTATAACTGCTAGAAGGAGAAATGGTCTCTAAATGAGCTCATTTCACATTGTGTGCAAGAGGAAGAAAGATTAAAGCATGATAAAACTGAAAATATACTTGGCAAACACATCTAAAGATAAGGGCAAGAAAAGAAAGAAGGAATATCAAGCTGCTCCTAAGGGTCCAGTACAAAAGAAACAGCAAGAGGACAACAAAGATGTATGTTTCTTTTGCAAAAATACTGGACATATGAAGAAGAATTGTATCAAATATCTCGCCTGACGTGCAAAGAAAGATACAAATCTTACTTGGTCTATTCTAAGGTTAATTTAGCTTCAGTACCTACAAATATTTGGTAGTTAGATTTTGGTGCTACTACTCACATAAGTATTTCTATGCAGGAATGTCTGAGCTACCGAAAGCTAAATGATGGTGAAAGATACATCTATGTTGGTGATGACAAGTCGGTTGGAAGTTGATGTAATAGGCATGTTTAGGTTATTGTTGGGAACCAGATATTATTTAGATTTGAAAGACACTAAAGTTGTATCGTCCTTTAGACGGAATTTGGTTTATGTTTCTTTGTTGGACAAATTTGGTTATTGTTGTTCATTTGGAAAGAATCAGTTTAGTCTTTCTTTAAATTCCAATATTATTGGTCTTGGTTTATTATTTGCATATGATAATCTATATTTGTCCAACAAAAGGATTATGTATTAACAGAACTTCGGATGTCTTATAATTGATACATACAGATATTTGTGGACCATTCCCTACAACTTCTTGGAATGGTCAACAATATTTTATATCATTCATAGACGATCACTCACGTTATGGGTACCTATATCTTATTTATGAAAAGTTTGAGTCACTGGACATATTCAAGGTGTTTAAAACTAAGGTTGAGAATCAACTCAACAAAAGAATAAAAAACATTAGGTTTGACCGTAGTGGTGAGTATTACGACAGAAATGACGGTTCAGGTGAACAGTGTCTAGGACCATTTGCTAAATACCTAGAAGAATGTGGAATCGTCCCATAATACACCATGCCAAGGTCGCCTAACATGAATGGTGTAGCTGAAAGACGAAACAGAACTCTTAAGGATATGGTAAGGAGTATGATTAGTCATTCTACTTTACCAAAATCATTTTGGGGAGAAGCATTAAAGACAGTAGCTTATATTCTAAACAGAGTACCAATTAAGGCTGCTGCCAAAACACCTTATAAGCTTTGGACATGCAGAAAACCTAGTCTAAAGCATTTTCATATTTGGGGATGTCCAACTAGGGCTAGACCTTATAGGCCACATGAAAAGAAATTGGACTCCAAAACAGTAAGCAGCTACTTTATTGGTTATTCTGAGCAATCAAGGGGCTATAAATTTTATGATCCCACAACTAAGTCAATTTTTGAAATGGGAACTACGATATTTTTTGAGGATGTTGAGTTTGGAGGGAGAAATAAGGTTAGAGACATTGTCTTTGAGGAAGAAGTTGAGGAATCCAGAATCTCAACAAAACAATGTTAAAGAACCTCCCATCCAAAATGAGGTAATCATTCCAGATGTTCAAACTCAACAATCTTAAGAACCAATACCTTTAAGGAGATCCACGAGAGAAAGGAAAAATGTTATTTCGGATGATTTTATAGTATTTCTCCATGAACATGAGAAAATAATAGATTAATGGAAGATGATCCAATCAACTTCCATCAGGCCATGCAAGGTTCAAACTCTCAAAAGTGGATTGATGTATGAATAATGAGTATAAGTCTATGCAAGACAATAAAGTTTGGGATCTTGTCCAGTTACTAGAAGGTGCGAAGCCCATTGGTTGCAAATGAATATTTGAAACCAAGAGAGATTCTAATGGTAATGTGGAAAGATATAAGGCTCGTCTTGTAGCTAAAGGCTTTACCCAAAAAGAAGGCATTGACTACAAAGAGACTTTCTCTCCAGTTTCAACGAAAGACTCTTTCAGGACAATTATGGCACTTGTTGTGCACTTTGACCTTGAGCTACGACAAATGGATGTTAAGACGGCGTTTCTCAATGGTGACATTGAAGAGACGATCTATACGGTGCAACCAGAAAACTTTGTGTCAGGAGACCTAAAGAATGTGGTTTGCAAATTAAAGAAATCCATTTATGGGCTCAAGCAAGCTTTCCGTCAATGGTACCACAAATTTCATCAAGTAATTATCTCATTTGGTTTCGAGATGAATGTTGTTGATGATTGTGTGTATCACAAGTTCAGTGGGAGTAAACATATTTTACTGGTTTTGTATGTTGATGACATACTGCTTGCAACTAATGATATAGGCATGTTGCACGAAACAAGAGATTTCTATCAAGGAACTTGAGATGAAAGATCTTGATGATGCCTCTTTTGTATTAGGGATTCAGATATATCAGGATCGTTCTCGAGGTATTTTGGATTGTCCAAAAGGGTTATATCGATAAAGTACTTAAGAGGTTTGGCATGCAGGACAGTAAATCAGGTGACACCTCTATCGCTAAGGTAGACAAATTTAGTCTCAAACAATGCCCGCAAAATGACCTTAAAGTTAAGGAAATGCAGAAGTTTCCCTATGCATCAGCTGTTGGGAGTCTTATATATGCTCAAGTTTGTACACGTTCAGATATAGCATTCATTGTTGGAATGCTAGGCAGATATGTAAGCAACCCTGGAATGGATCATTGGATAGCAGCCAAAAGGGTTATGAGATATTTGAAGAGAACAAAGGATTACATGCTCACCTATATCAGATCGGATCAGTTAGAGATCATAGGATACTCCGATTCTGATTTTGCGGATGCCAAGACAGTAGGAGATCTACATCAGGCTACATTTATCTGTTAGCTGAAGGAGCTATTTCCTGGAGGAGTGCTAAGCAGACACTCATAGCTTCTTCTACTATGGCAGCAGAATTTGTAGCATGCTATGAGGCATCTAATCATGGTATATGGTTGCGAAATTTTGTCACTGGGCTGCGTATTTTGAATGGCGTAGAAAGGCCACTAAAGTTATATTATGACAATAACTCAGCAGTTCTATATTCTAATAACAACAGGAGTTCATCTAAGTCAAAACACATTGACATCAAGTTCCTGGTTGTGAAGGAAAGAGTACAGAGTGGACAAATTTCCATAGAGCATATTGGGACAAACTCCATGATTGCGGATCCGCTTACTAAGGGATTGACACCCAAGGTCTTTCATGAGCACATTGCTCATATGGGTGTTGTATATCATGAGGATATCAAGTTTTAGTGGGAGTTTGTATTTTCATTGCTTTATGGTTTGGACACATTTGTGTATTTGGATATTGTTCTGTACAGAAATAAAGTTTTCAGTTTATTACACTCTGTTATTATGTTCAGTACTGATCTCACTTAAGAAATAAGGTTGGACCAGTTGGAAATAGACATGTTTGAGTCACATAACATGTAATTTTCATGCTACACTCCATGATTGATCTATGTCATTTGGTTATATGGGTGTACGTGACCATTGATGGATTTAGTCACGTTAAATGTGACGAAAATCGCTTTGATCCTACATCGATATGGCTGATGGACGAGATTGTTTGAAATACCCATAATAATAATAATAGCAAAATTTTGAGCTCATAAAGGTTGTGCACATTTGAAAGGTTACACATATGGCCCAGTGAGAGTGTAAATTATATCTTGTACTGTTGAGCAAAAAATAACTCTCTTGTTATCAAGATGATAGTTGACGAGAACAACCTTACAACAATATTCAGTACTTTATGATTTAAACGCTTGAGAGTGTTCACACCTAACCCTTACATACACGTGTATTTTTACAAGATGCTAGTTGGAGAAAACAACGTGATAGCAATAATCAGCATTTTATAAGTACTTTAAAATTTAACACTCGAGAGCATTCACACCTAACCTTACATACACCTGTATTTTCATCATTTTTGTTAGGGTTTCAGTTTAATATATATCCCTCCGAAAACTTGCTTTACCACAAGCATAATTATTAACATGTTCAAGGCTCTTTTATCAAAGATACATGGAAAACTATATTCTAATAATCTTAAATCCATTTCTTGATTTTGTTGTTCTTAATATATAATTGTCCCCATTGGCTAGTTGTCATGTACAAGAGAATCTTATTGGTTCTCAAATTTCACCAAGTACTAAGAAATGTTTGGTTAAGAACCTTTTCAATTTTTAATTCACCGAAATGGGCAATAGAAACATATGAAGGCGTTTATTTCCCTAGTATAGTAGTTATATAAAGTGGCTTTTTTTTTTCTTTTCTACTTTCTATGGATATTGGTCTTTCCTTGTTTTTCTTTTCCTAGTTTCCATGAAGATGAAGGTTAGTAACATAATATGCCACTTCCGTGCTTTCTTGGGGAATATTGTATTGCGATCTCCATTGTTCAAGATGACAATAGGATCTCCATTGGTTTCCGACAACTTTTCTATATACATGATCGAAGAGCTATCAAATACATAAATAACTTCATATGAGGATAATATTGTTGGAAAATTTTAACATATTTGGGGTCACACGTAATATATTAAAATGTGTGGTGCTATTATTTAAAATATATTAGTCAATTAAAGTGATCCACTAAAGATGAATTTTGACTAATGAGTATTAGGTTTCATAGAATTATAGTGTAGAAACTGGAAACTTGTTTTAGATTATTGAGAGGCCAATTTGAAACAAATGAAAGATAATGAATGATCATTATCTTATGAATATATGGGTCATGGTCCCCATTTGATTGTGTTCTTTAAGATTCTCTACATCCCCATCAATAGAGATCAAAATAGGAGTGAAGTTCACGAATCAAATTGGAAGATCGTGATCCAATCAAACAAATATTCAGATTACCATGGATATCGATATGTTTTATGTTTCTGTTAATTTTTTAAGATTTCAATATGGAGTATGGATCTAGTGATTTTGTATGAGAAAAGGATTTGATTAAAGTATACGGATTGATAATTCCTTTTAAATTTTTTTATCAAGTGGTATCAGAGCACTCCATAATTGAAATCTTGAGAAATTGGAGTTTTAAGATTCTGAATTTTATGGATTATTTGATCTTCATGCTATATTATGAGATTCAAGCATATTATGTTATAGATCTAGAATTTGGATTAATATTATATGAAATGGAGCATGTTATTTATATGGATTTTGGAGGAATTAAGGTTTTTTTTTCATAAAATTCGGATTTTAAAATATATCATTTTCAGATCTGTTGAAAATATAAAGAATTTCAGTTTATAAAATTTTTTTGTGGCAGCGTGGGCTACCGCTGCTGTTACAGCAGCGCCGATCACTGCTCGGCCGGGGAGGCGGCGGCCCCCAGGCCATATGGGTTCTCGGCGCCGCCAAGGATGAAGGGGCATCTCTTTAAGGTTTCAATTATGGAAGATTGAAGAGGCGGGGTATGGGCTGCAAATTAAAGATTCTAAAGCCCCTGCTTGCAATTTAAAATTAGGGTTAAATTTTACAAATCAGTCCCTAAAGTATAAAGTTAATCCTAATTGGGCCTTAAGGTTACAGATTTTAATAATTCAGCCCATGAAGTTTTGGAATTAATTAATTTTGACCCCTAAAGTATTGAATTATTAACCATTAGGCCCTTAAAGTTTCAAGATAAATAAAATTAAGTATTTTGCTTATCAAATTATGGTATAAAGAACTCAATTGAGTATATAATATTCAAAAGTGAATTGATTGAAGCAATATATTGCCAAAACAACGTCTCTTGTGAAAATTAATTAACTTAGAATATTAGAAGGAATTCGTGTGTATGCTTGTTCATGCGGATATTAGCCGACACAAAGGAAGGTTAATATTTGGCCGAATTTGATACACACTTATGGCGGTAAACATGTGACAATTATAAGGTTTCCATGTAAATAATAAATCAATCCAAAGATGAGTTTATTATTTGACAGGAGTTATTGTCAATATTTGATCACTACACCAAAAGTACCACTTACAGTTAATATTACTGTCCAAAAACTTGATATTAATGATGTACTAGGTATCTTGAGATGAGACTTACCATGATTTGAATTTATCGATTATTGAATCTTAATATTGATTGAGCATAATTCTTCCATTTTCTCTCTACGTCTAGTTCATCTGCTACTACAATATCTGTAAATATTAACTCTATTCCCAAGCTTAATGGGACAAACTTCAAGGATTGGAAAGAGAACATATTAATTGTTCTCGGCTGCATGGATCTAGACCTTGCGCTCCGGATTGAGCAACCACTCCTCTTATGGATGAAAGTTCATCTGATGAAAAGAGGAACTTTGAGAAGTGGGAACGCTCAAATCGCATGAGTCTAATGATCGTAAAGCGCGGCATTTTGGAAGCCTTTAAAAGCGCAGTATCTGAAAAAGTGACTAATGCTAAGGATTTCCTTGTCGAAATTGAAAAACGTTTTGCGAAAAACGATAAGGTTGAAACAAGTACGCTTTTGCAAAACTTGATTTCAATGAATTATAAAGGCAAAGAAAACATAAGAGAGTACATCATGGAGATGTCTCACATTGCTTCTAAGCTTAAGGCACTAAAGTTCGAGCTGTCTAATGACTTGCTCGTACATCTGGTATTGATATCGCTTCCTGCACAGTTCAGTCAATTTAAGGTCAGTTATAACTGCTAGAAGGAGAAATGGTCTCTAAATGAGCTCATTTCACATTGTGTGCAAGAGGAAGAAAGATTAAAGCATGATAGAACTGAAAATATTCACTTGGCAAACACATCTAAAGATAAGGGCAAGAAAAGAAAGAAGGAATATCAAGCTGCTCCTAAGGGTCCAGCACAAAAGAAACAGCAAGATGACAACGAAGATGCATGTTTCTTTTGCAAAAATACTGGACATATGAAGAAGAACTGTATCAAATATCTCGCCTGACGTGCAAAGAAAGATACAAATCTTACTTGGTCTATTCTAAGGTTAATTTAGCTTCAGTACCTAGAAATATTTGGTAGTTAGATTTTGGTGCTACTACTCACATAAGTATTTCTATGCAGGAATGTTTGAGCTACCGAAAGCTAAATGATGGTGAAAGATACATCTATGTTGGTGATGGCAAGTCGGTTGGAAGTTGATGTAATAGGCTTGTTTAGGTTATTGTTGGGAACCATATATTATTTGGATTTGAAAGACACTAAAGTTGTACTGTCCTTTAGACGGAATTTGGTTTATGTTTCTTTATTGGACAAATTTGGTTATTGTTGTTCATTTGGAAAGAATCAGTTTAGTCTTTCTTTAAATTCCAATATTATTGGTCTTGGTTTATTATTTGCATATGATAATCTATATTTGTCCAACAAAAGGATTAGGTATTAAAAGAACTTCGGATGCCTTATAATTGATACATACAGATATTTGTGGATCATTCCCTACAACTTCTTGGAATGGTCAACAATATTTTATATCATTTATAGACGATTACTCACGTTATGAGTACCTATATCTTATTCACGAAAAGTTTGAGTCACTGGACATGTTCAAGGTGTTTAAAACTAAGGTTGAGAATCAACTCAACAAAAGAATAAAAAACATTAGGTTTGACCGTAGTGGTGAGTATTACGACAGAAATGACGGTTCAGGTGAACAATGTCTAGGACCATTTGCTAAATACCTAGAGGAATGTGGAATCGTCCCATAATACACCATGCCAAGGTCGCCTAGTATGAATGGTGTAGCTGAAAGACGAAACAGAACTCTTAAGGATATGGTAAGGAGTATGATTAGTCATTCTATTTTACCAAAATCATTTTGGGGAAAAGTATTAAAGACAGTAGCTTATATTCTAAACAGAGTACCAACTAAGGCTGGTGCCAAAACACCTTATAAGCAAGGCTGGTGCCAAAACACCTTATAAGCTTTGGACAGGCAGAAAACCTAGTCTAAAGCATTTTCATATTTGGGGATGTCCAGCTGAGGCTAGACCTTATAGGCCACATGAAAAGAAATTGGACTCCAAAACAGTAAGCAGCTACTTTATTGGTTATTTTGAGCAATCAAGGGGCTATAAATTTTATAATCCCACAACTAAGTCAATTTTTGAAATGGGAACTACAATATTTTTTGAGGATGTTGAGTTTGGGGGGAGAAATAAGGTTAGAGACATTGTCTTTGAGAAAGAAGTTGAGGAATCTAGAATCTCAACAAACAATGTTAAAGAACCTCCCATCCAAAATGAGGTAATCATTCCAGATGTTCAAACTCAACAACCTCAAGAATCAATACCTTTAAGGAGATCCACGAGAGAAAGGAAAAATGCTATTTCGGATGATTTTATAGTATTTCTCCATGAACATGAGAAAAATAATAGATTAATAAAGATGATCCAATCAACTTCCATCAGGCCATGCAAGGTTCAAACTCTCAAAAGTGGATTGATGTATGAATAATGAGTATAAGTCTATACAAGACAATAAAGTTTGGGATCTTGTCCCGTTACCAGAAGGTGCGAAGTCCATTGGTTGCAAATGGATATTTAAAACCAGAGAGATTTGAATGGTAATGTGGAAAGATATAAGACTCGTCTTGTAACTAAAGGCTTTACCCAAAAAGAAGGCATTGACTACAAAGAGACTTTCTCTCCAGTTTCAATGAAAGACTCTTTCAGGACAATTATGGCACTTGTTGTGCACTTTGACCTTGAGCTATGACAAACGGATGTTAAGACGGCGTTTCTCAATGGTGACATTGATGAAACGATCTATATGGTGCAGCCAGAAAACTTTGTGTCAGAAGACCAAAAGAATATGATTTGCAAATTAAAGAAATCCATTTATGGGCTCAAGCAATCTTCCTGTCAATTGTACCACAAATTTCATCAAGTAATTATCTCATTTGGTTTCGAGATGAATGCTGTTGATGATTGTATATATCACAAGTTCAGTGGAAGTAAGTATATTTTCCTAGTTTTGTATGTTGATGACATACTGCTTGCCACTAATGATATATGCATGTTGAACGAAATCAAGAGATTTCTATCAAGGAATTTGGAGATGAAAGATCTTGGTGACGTCTCTTTTGTATTAGGAATTCAGATACATCGGGATCGCTCTCGAGGTATTCTTGGATTGTCATAAAAGGGCTATATCGATAAAGTACTTAAGAAGTTTGGCATACAGAACTGTAAATCAGGTGACACCCCTATCGCTAAGGGAGACAAATTTAGTCTCAAACAATGCCCGCAAAATGACCTTGAAGTTAAGGAAATGCAGAAGATTTCCTATACATCAGCTGTTGGGAGTCTTATGTATGCTCAAGTTTATACACGTCCAGACATAACATTCATTGTTGGAATGCTAGGCAGATATTTGAGTAACCCTGTAATGGATCATTGGATAGCAGCCAAAATGGTTATGAGGTATTTAAAGAGAACAAAGGATTACATGCTCACCTATATCAGATCAGATCAGTTAAAGGTCAAAGGGTACTCCAATTCTGATTTTGTTGGATACCAAGACAGTAGGAGATCCATACCAGGCTATATCTATCTGTTAGTCGAATGAGCTATTTACTGGAAGAGTGCCAAGCAGACACTCATAGTTTCTTTGACCATGGCAGCAAAATTTGTAGCATGCTATGATGTATCTAATCATGGAATATGGCTACGAAATTTTGTTACTGGGCTGCGCGTTCTGAATGGTGTAGAAAGACCACTAAATTTATATTGTGACAATAATTCAGCAGTTCTATATTCCAATAACAACATGAGTTCACTAAGTCAAAACACATTGACATTTAGTTCTTGGTTGTGAAGGAAAGAGTACAGAGTGGACAGATTTCCATAGAGCATATTGGGACAAACTCCATGATTGCGGATCCGCTTATTAAGGGATTGACACCCAAGGTCTTTCATGAGCACACTGCTCGTATGAGTGCTGTATATCATGAGGGTATCAAGTTTTAGTGGGAGTTTGTATTTTTATTACTTTATGTTTTGTACACATTTGTGTATTTGGATATTATTCTGCACAGAAATAAAGTATTCAGTTTATTACACTCTTTTATTATGTTCAGTACTGATCTCACTTAAAAAATAAGGTTGGACCAGTTGGAAATAGATATGTTTGGATCACATAACATTTAATTTCCATGCTACACTTCCATGATTGATCTATGTCATTTGGTTGTATGGGTGTACGTGACCATTGATGGATTTAGTCACGTTAAATGTGACTAAAATCGCTTTAATCCTATATCAATATGACCGATGGACGAGATTGTTTGTAATACCCATAAAAATAATAATAATAATAATAGCAAAATTTTGAGCTCATAAAGTTGTGCACATTTGAAAAAATTGTTAGAAAATTCTAACATATTTGGAGCCACACGTAACATATTAAAATGTGTGGTGCTATTATTTAAAGTATATTAGTCAATTAAAGTGATCCACTAAAGATGAATTTTGACTAATAGGTATTAGGTTTCATGGAATTAAAGTGTAGAGACCAAAAGTTTGTTTTGAATTGTTGAGGGGCCGATTTGAAACAAATTAAAGATAATTAATGGTCATTATCTTATGAATATATGGGGTCATGGTCCCCATTTGATTGTGTTCTTCAAGATTCTCTGCATCCCCATCAATAGAGATCAAAATTGGAGTGAAGTTCAAAAATCAAATTGGAAGATCATGATCCATTAAGACAAATATTCATATTATCATGGATATCGGTATGTTTTATGTTTCTTTTAATTTTTTTAGATTTCAATATGGAGTATGGATCTGGGGATTTTATATGAGAAAATGATTTGATTAAAGTATACAAATTGATAATTCCTTTTCAATCTTTCTATCAAATATCTTTTTCTTACAGGAAAATC
Organism: Fraxinus excelsior; assembly: GCA_019097785.1. Classification (NCBI taxonomy): domain Eukaryota; kingdom Viridiplantae; phylum Streptophyta; class Magnoliopsida; order Lamiales; family Oleaceae; genus Fraxinus; species Fraxinus excelsior. Next base: position 23,652,511 of record CM032634.1, read on the forward strand.
CACTGAAATGAAAAGGGGATAGAACATCAAACACTCTTTACCTTTTTCTATAATCATATATAATTCTTGCAAGTTAATTATACATAAGCATTAATTTATTTTGATGATAAATAGAGTCATTCTTTTGACTCTTAAGTTAGATAAATGTCGAGGACAATTTTTCAGCTCCGATCTCGTGGTCTTCAATGGATTAAATTGATAGAATTGTAAAAAAGATTATCAATTCAAATAATCTATCAAACATATCTTTATCAAACCATTTTCACATATAAACCCTAAAATAATACTCCATGTTAAAATCAGAAAAAAGAATAAAGCATAAATATACTTTGGTCCATAGATGTCTGATTCTTTGCCTGAATGTGTTATGATTTTCCAATTGATTCGTGGCCTTCTCTTGATTTTTCTCTCTGTTGATAGGGATGCAGAGAAGATGAAAAATCACTATCAATCTTGGGGACCATTACCCCATAATAATAATAATAATAATAATAATAATAATAATAATAATAATAACTGAATAGTTATTATCTTTTAGTTGTTTCAAATTGGCCCCTCATCAATTTAAAACAACATTCGATCTCTACACTATATTTTCATAAAACCTAATACCCATTAGTCAAAATTAACTTTAATGGATTACTTTAATTGACTAATCTTTAAACAATAGCACCACACATTTTAATAAATTACATGTGTGGCCCCAATATGTTGGAATTTTTCAACAATCTCCCACTGAGCCATATATGTAGTCTTACAAATGTGCACAACCTTATGAGCTCAAAATTTTGCTATCATTATTATGGGTATTTCCAAACAATCTCATCCATTAATCATATTGATATAGGATTAAAGTGATTTTCGTCACATTTAACGTGATTAAATCCATCAATGGTTACGTACATCCATACAACCAAATAACATAGATCAATCATGAAAGTATAGCATGAAAATTACATGTTATGTGATCCAAACATGTCTATTTCCAACTGGTTCAACCTTATTTTTTAAATGAGATCAACCATAAACTTTAATCCGAGTGGAACTGAATACTTTACTTCTGAAATAACCGAATATCCATGGACAAAAATGTGTCTAAAACAGACAACATCCAAATACAAACTCACACTAAACTGACATATCATCAAAAGATGTAACACCCATGTGAGCTAGGGCTGTAAGCAAAAACCGTCAAACCGAAAAAACGAACTGAAATCGCATTTTAGAAACCGTCGGTTTGGTGCCACGTGGACCCGTCAACGAAATGGTTTTGAACCAAACCAAACCAAACCGGTCAAAAATTGTTTGGTTTAGGTTTGAGAATTTTAATTTAGGTTTAAAACCAAACCGGACCGGCGAGAAAATATATAAAAATAAAAAAATAAAAAAAAATGATTTTTTTTAAAATTCATCTAAATATGTAAAATTCAATAATTTTTTCATTTGTATGTATTTTTGTCAATTTATAATTTTCTATTACATATATATTATTATTACCAAATAATCCTAATTTATATCTAATAATCTCAAAACTAACATAATCTATCAAAAACTATTTTCTTTCAGAATTTAAATTTCTGCAATTGTTCCTGAGTCTGCATTCTCAACTGGAGATCTGATACTTGATTCATTTAGGAGTTTATTAGGTGCAATGTTGGTTGAGGCTTGTATATGCGGAAATAATTAGTTGCAAATTAAGAATGAACCTATAGCGCTGCGTCAATATTTAGATGAAGTGGAAGCATTTGATGATTCAATTAAAGTTGTGGAAGGTGGTTTATATTTTCTATTACCATATTTTTAATGATTCTCTTATCTATCTGTATCAAATACTATGATGATATAACAAATGCATTTGTTTGACAATGGAGACTATGAATCATGTGTGACAACAATTGATATTTGAGTATATGTGAGAAATTGAATTCGTAACAATATACAACGGTAAGTTTGTGTAATTGTTATGTTAAGATATTATAAACAATTGATTTATTACTATGATTGGTTATTCTCTCCGTCTAATCAGTAGTTTTGATTTTCAGATATGATGATCACGAGGTCTTGTTGAACATCATTATATTTTTTGGACTTTATATGTAATTTAGTAGACTTGTATTGTAACGTTATCGTAACGTTTTAACCTAAAATGGAAAACAAAAAACTATATTTTAGTTTATTGTGATTTCACTTTGATTTAGTTGGTATTTAAATTTGTAGTAGATATATTTAGTTTGTTCTAGATTTATTGCTAGTAAGATATAAATATATATTGAATTCAATTAATTAATATCATAAAAATAGGCGGACAAAAAAATATAAGGCGAAACCGGCGGTTTAAAACCGGATCAAACCGTTAGGTTTAGGTTTGAGTTTTTTCCAAACCATTCAAAATGGTTTGGTTTAGGTTTGGATTTTTCTCAAACCGATTTAAACGGTTTGGTTTGAAAATTTGTCAAAAATCGATAAAATCGGACCGCTTACACCCCTAATGTGAGCATTATGCTCATGAAAGACCTTAGGTGGTAGCCATTTAATAAATGGATCCATGATTATGGAATTTGTCACAATATGTTTTATAGAAATCTAACCACTCTGATTCCTTTCCTTTACAACTAAGAACTTAATGTCTTTAGATTTTGACATCTTCATGTTCTCGTTGGAATATAAGACTGCTATTGTCACAGAATAACTTAAGTAGTCTTTCAATTTCATCCAAAATATACAGCCTAATGACAATATTTTGCAGTCATATTTTATGATCATAATCAGAATATCCAACGATCTCCAATTGGTCTGAGTTTCCTGAATATGATCATGTAATCATTAGTTCTCTATAAATACTGAATAACCTCATGTCTGCTTTCCAAATTTCCATCCCGAAGTTAGTTAAACATCTGCATAACATTTCAACAATGAATGTTATATCCAAATATGTGCAAACCCGAGTATACATTAAATTCTCAATTGCTAAAGCATAGATAATTTCATGTATTTCTTTTTCTTTAAATTTATCCATAGGATATTAATTGAGACCAAACTTGTCTCCCTTAGCAATAGGGGTATCACCTGAATTACATATATGCATTTCAAATCCCTTAAGAACTTTATCGATACAACTTTTTTGTGATAATCCAAAAATACACCGAGGGCGATTCTTGTGTATCTATATTATTAATACAAAAGATGTATCACCAAGATTCACCAAGATTTTTCATTTCAAAATTTCATGACATAAATTTCTTGGTTTCACACAATAAGTTTATATCATTACAAACAAGCAATATGTCATCAACATACAATACCAACAAAATGTGCTTACTCCCACTAAATTTGTGAATACGCAATCATCAATTGAATTCATCTCAAAATCAAATGAGATAATTATTTGATAAAATTTGTGATACCATTTCTGGAAACCAACTTAAGCCATAGACGAGTTTCTTTAATTTGTAAACCATTTGATGTAACTTAAGATCAAAATATGTTACAAATGTTATAATTGTCTTAAAAGAGTCTTTCATAGAAACTGGAGAAAAAATTTCTTTAATTACAGACAATGTCTTCCTTTTGAGTAAAGTCATTTGCAACAAGACGAGAATCATAACTCTATACATTACCCTTCAAATCTCTCTTGGTTTTAAATATCAAATTACAACCAATGAGTTTCGCACCTTCAGACAATATGATGAGCTCCTAAACGTCATTGTTACTTATGAACTGTATTTCTTTATGCATGACATCACACTCTTTAGAATTATTCATTTTGCATGGCTTGATGAAAGTTGTGATTGATCAGGTCTTATTTCATCAATCCATACATTCCTTACTTTCTTGGAGAAAGATTATAAAGTCATCCAAAATTGTCTTTATCTCTTTATAGTGGATTTCCTTAATGACATTTGTTCTTGAAGTTGTTAAGTTTATTTTTCTTGAACAATCTCTTGATTGTGTATAGGAGATTTGTATTGTAGTTTTGATCCGAAATTGCTTTTTGAACAAGATGTGGAGCAAGAATTTGTCCATGAACCTGATCATTGTCAATTGCAACAGAAGGAATATATACATATTCTTCATTCAAGACAAAATCAACTTTATCTCCCCCACAAACTCTACATCTTCAAGGAATCGAACATTTCTCATTTCGAAAATTGACCTAATAGTGGGATCTTTAAAAAAAATTGTAACCCCTTAAAAATTGCTTTACTTGGAATTGCGTTGAGAATTTAAGCTACAGTCTTTAGTGTTTCTACCTAGAAATATCATAATGTAGTGTAGAATGATTCCACATTTCTCTAGGAATTTAGCAAAAGGCCTTGGACGTTGTTCTCTTGATCCGTCATAACTATCATAGTATTCACCACTATGATAATATCTAACTGGTTAAATTCTTTTACTGAGTTGATTTTCAATCTCAGTCTTGTATGCTTTGAACATATCCAGTATTTGGGATTCCTCATAGATGAGATATATGTAGTCATAGTGAGAAAAATTCATCTATGAACGTAATAAATGAATTTGACCATTTCAAGAAGTCGGAGGGAATAGTCCACAGATATCCATATGAATTAGTTTCAAGACATCTGAAGTCCTATGGCACCTAATCTCCTTATGTTTGTTTGTTTTCCCTCAAAGCAATTGACATAAACACTTAAGTCTGGAAAAAATTAAGGGAATCATGAATTCCTTCTAATATAAAATTTTTCATTCTCTTTTGAGAGAAGTTACCTAATCGCTTGTGCCATAACAAAGTAAAATTCCTATTGATTAATTTATGTTTAATATCACTCAGATTCACATACAAGATTTCTTTATAAGAGACAACCATATTAAGTGAATATATGTTATCATAACTGGATAAAAAAATGGTATCCACAATATTTGAATTAAGAAAAATATTAAACTGACTATTTCCAATTGAACAAGAGTAACCAAATTTGTCCGATGTAGAAATAGTAACCAAATTCCGTCCAAAAGACGGTACCACAAATGTCTCTTTCAAATCCAAATAATAACCAGTCTTTAATAATAATCTAAAGTCACTATAGCCTCAATCTTAACTAATTTGCCATCGTCCCATATAGATTAATCTTTTAGCATCAATTGATTTTGGCATCTCAGACAACCCCGCATAAACACACTTATTTGAGTAGTGGTACCAAAAAACAAATCAAAGTGAGAAGTGTACTTTTCTTTACACGCCGAGCATGGTATTTAGTACAGTCTCTCTTTATATATCCCAGATTTTTACAAAAGTTATAGCTAAATTTATCATTTTCAGTCTTTTTGCTGTTTATTTTAAACTGAACCGGATGCAGCTTTGTTATTCTTTATTACTTGTCCTTATGAGTACTTGTCAAGTGAGTAATGTCAGTTTTATCTTGCTTTAGCCTTTCTTCTTCTTGCACACAATATGGAAATAAGTTCATTAAGAGTCCACTTTCCCCATTTTTTACAATTGTAAATGACCTAAATTAATCAAATTGTGCAGGAAGCGGTATCAATACCAACTATAAGAGCAAGTCATCAGACAGCGCGAGTTTAGTCCCTTAAGTTTAGAAGTAATATGAGACATCTTCATGATGTACTCCCTTATGTTGTGGGTTGCGTAGCTACAATTTCTACGTGGTTCTCATCAGTTGGTATCAGAGCGATGCTTCAATAATCAAGGTTATATCTTTTTTTAGTCTTGTTTCTTTTGTTTTTCGCGTTCTTCGAGTCAGTCCTTAATTCTTAAGTCTTGATCCATAAAAATTAAAAAAAAAAGAGTCAAAGTTATTTTTCGGGCTATTTACAAGTTCGAATTAAATTTCGTTTGTTTCGCTGGTTTTGTAACCAAATTCTCGAGTAGGAAAAAAATTCGAAAAAAAAAAATTATTATTATTACCGAAAAATCTTCAGCATTTACACTTTATAGAAATCAAGCTTTGCAAAAGCATGTTTGTTTTTGCCTTATTGTTTTTCGTAAAACGTTTCTCAATTTTGGCAAGGAAATCATTGGCATTAGTTACTTCTTCATATACTGTACCTCCAAAGGCTTCTAGAATGCCGCACTTAATGATCATTAGACTCATGCGAATAGGGCTGTAAGCAAAAACCACCAAATCGGAAAATCGAACCGAAACCTCATTTTAGAAACCGTCGATTTGGTGCCACGTGGACCCGTCAACGAAATGGTTTTGAACCAAACCAAACCGGTCAAAAACGGTTTGGTTTAGGTTTGAGAATTTTAATTGTGGTTTAAAACCAAATCGGACCGGTGAAAAAATATATAAAAATAAAAAAATAAAAATAATGATTTTTTTTTTTGAAAAATTCATCCAAATATGTAAAATTCAATATTTTTGTCATTTGTATGTATTTTTATCAATTTATAATTTTCTATTACATATATATTATTATTACCAAATAATCCTAATTTATATTTAATAATCTCAAGACTAACATAATCTATCAAAATATTTAGAAGAAGTGAAAACACTTGATGATTCAATGAAAGTTGTGGCAGGTGGTTTATATTTTCTATTACCATATTTTTAAAGATTCTCTTATCTATCTAGTATCCAATACTATGATGATATAACGAATGCATTTGTTTGACAATGGAGACTATGAATCACGTGTCACAACAATTGGTGTTTGAGTATATGTGAGAAACTAAATTCGTAATAAAATAGAACGGTAAGCTTGTGTAATTATTATGTTTAGATATTATAAACAATTGATTTATTATTATGGTTGGTTATTCTCTCTGTCTAATCAGTAGTTTTATTTTCAGATATGATGATCACGAGATCTTGTTGAACATCATTATATTTTTTGGGATTTATATTTAATTTAGTAGACTTGTATTGTAACGTTATCGTAACGTCCTAGCCTAAAATGACAAACACAAAACTATATTTTAGTTTATTGTGATTTCACTTTGATTCAGTTGGTATTTAAATTTGTAGTAGATATATTTAGTTTGTTTTAGATTTATTGCTAGTAAGATATAAATATTTATTGAATTCAATGAATTAATGTCATAAAAGTAGACGACAAAAAAACATATGGTGAAACCGACGGTTTAAAATCGGACCAAACCGTTAGGTTTAGGTTTGAGTTTTTTTCAAACCGTTCAAAATGGTTTGATTTAGGTTTGAGTTTTTCTCAAACCGGTTTTGTTTGAAAATTTGTCAAAAATCGCAAAAACCGGACCGCTTACACCCCTACATGCGATTTGAGCGATCTCACTTTTCAAAGTTCCCATTTTCATCAAATAAACTTTCTTCCGTAAGAGGAGCGGGCTGCTCAATCCGGAGCGCAAGATCTAGATCCTTGTAGTCAAGAACAATTAATATGCTCTATTTCCAATTCTTGACGTTTGTTCTATTTAGCATGAGAATAGAGTTGATGTTGATAGATATTGCAGAAGTGGATAGATTAAGTGAATAGAGAACTTATTCCCAATTAGCATAATCACATTGGAATCTGTATTAAACAATTAATTAATCCAAATAATGGTAAGCCTCATCTTAAGATATCTAGCATATCATTAATATCAAATCTATGGACAGTAATATTAATTGTAAGTGATACTCTTGGTGTAGTGATCAAACATTGACAATAACTCTTGTCAAATAATAAATTCATCTTTGGATTGATTTATTATTCACATGGAAACCTTATAATTGTCACACGTTTACCACCACAAGTGTGCATACATTCGAATGAATTCGAGTGTATGCTTGTTAATGCGAATATTAGTCGGCCCAAAGGAATGTTGATATTTGGCCGAATTGTATGCACACTTGTGATGGTAAACGTGTGACAATTATAAAATTTCCAAGTTCAAACACTCTTCACATTTTTCAATAATCATATATAATTTTTGCAAGTTAATTATACATAAGCATTAATTTATTTTGATGATAAATAAAGTCATTCTTTTGATTCTTAAGTTAGATAAATGTTGAGGACAATTTTTCAGCTCCGGTCTCGTGGTCTTCAATGGATTAAATTGATAGAATTGTAAAAAGGATTATCGATTCAAATAATCTATCAAACATATCTTTATCGACCATTTTCACATATAAACCCTAAAATAATACTCCATATTGAAATCAGAGAAATGAATAAAGCATAAACATACATTGATCCATAGATGTATGATTCTTTGCCTGAATGGGTTATGATCTTCCAATTGATTAGTGATCTTCTCTCGATTTTTCTCTCCGTTGGTGGGGATGCAGAGAAGATGAAAAATCACTATCAATCTTGGGGACCACGACCCCATAATAATAATAATAATAATAATTGAATAGTTGTTTTTTATTCAGTTGTTTCAAATTGGTCACTCATCAATTTAAAACAACATTTCGATCTCTACACTATATTTTCATGAAACTTAATACTTATTAAATGTCAAAATTAACTTTAATGAATCACTTTAATTGATTAATCTTTAAACAATAGAACCACACATTTGAATATATTACATGTGTGGCCCCCATATATGTTGGAATTTTCCAGCATAAATTTTTTATTAAAAGTTTAATTTGCATTACTTTAAACGTGAAAAAACGTAGAGTTGTCCTCCTTAAGTAAGCTTTAATCCAAAATGGACTTCAAGAGGTAATTATGACATGATATTGTTGTTTAACATTGATAAATATAAAATCATCTTACTTTACTGTGAATTAATTATCTTAAGATAATATAGGTTTAAGGAAAAAGCTATGAGTACAGAATTCATATCGACACTAACGTGACGGAACATGATTGACCTTCTCTCTCTCAATGATTTCACGTCATATGTCGTCTATTAAAATTTTCTGTCAAAATTTTCTGTAAATGTATCATGCCTTTAAATTTAAATTGTCTTTGTCCTTTGATGTGTACTTTTGATTATTTTCAAGACAATTACTAGGATTATAGTATTATATGCCCACATGGTTACATCCTCGTGATCCACACACTATGTTAAAAAAACCATTTTATTCAATATGATTTAACATTTAAACAATAAATATACGTAAGTTTCTATCTTCATTAGGAATATTTTATTATTAGTATCAAAGTTAGTATGATTGTTAGGTAGAGCATTAGCAACCATAGAATAATTTTTAATGTTGGACTAAACATTTTTCACCACTAACTTGTTTACTTTACTTGGTAGGTTTGAATTCTTTATATTTTCCTTTTCCACTCCCTATTCCTTCCATTGGCAACTCTATTTTCTAAAAAGGAGAGGCACACGTTGAGATTCATTGTTTCGATTTTTTTTTTTTTTTTTTATCTTTTAATACATTTTTGATAACTGACACACCACATTTTTTAATATTCAGAAAACGTCAAAATATAATGTGTCGAGATGTGAAAAATATGTTAGTATCTTACAAGAGAAATGTGATATATTGATGTGCCACAAATATAATTAAGGAGAAAATCGTAATATCAATTCCTTGATTAAATGAAAGAATCTAGTCGATGTGACGCAATTTGAAACCCGCAAATATGAGATTTCTACTTCTATGATAGGAAGCATTGAGATGCACTAAGAGGAAATGTACTAGTTTTCACGATCAACACTCGTAAGTTAATTAGGTAGTATTAAAACTTTTATAAAGATAGAGTTTCCGTTTATAATAAACTTTCAAATCAAAACTCTCCACATATTTTAGGAAAAATGAATATTGCTATCCACCAATTTTATTTTCAATTAAAATTCATAGAAATTCAAAGGGATACCTTCAATTATAAAGTCAAAACTTTGCAAAAATATAACTTTTAATCTGGATTGATTAATAAAAAAACTTCATAAAACCGGTACATAATATTTTACCTATTTATATATCACCATCTTTAATGGCTTAAAAAGGTTACAATTGATACAACGAAAGTGGCAATTATGCTATTTTGATGATGTCGAAAGTTCTCAATTTATAACCTAATCATATTCCCACTTGCTTAATTTTTTAAAAAGAAAATCAAAATTGCTGGCCCATCCCTAATTAATATACTAATATAACAAAACTGAGACATTATTGAAGAGAGAGAGAGAGAGAGAGAGTGTGTGGGGGGGGGGGGGGGGGGGGTAGGTGTGGCATAGCGCATTCTAGCATGAAATTTTTTGATAATTCATCATTAGACTATGCTATATGTACATAACTATTTACATAATACATTACATAATTGACATGTGGAGCGCATTTATCGGTAGTCTACAATTTTTGATTTTTCCACATTTCACATCTATGGCCGGATTTCTTTCACACAAGCTTATGTAATCCATTATGTACATGGAGATTTATCCTTCATAATTTGGTAACCTAAAAAAAAAAAAAAAAACCAAAACAAAACAAAACAAAACATAGGTAATGGTATCAAATTGTACTATGTATTTTTCTGTGACAGAAGTGACACATCACACGTGGTTTCCCCAATTACCTGGGCATTGTGGTCATTTGAGGAAGCTGAGACTTTTGGACAGAGTTGGATCGGGTCACGTGTGGGTGGGAGTGGAAGTGACTAAATTATCCAGGAATAATCTACTGAGTGATATGTTAAATCTTTGCGATTCAAGAATGAATTTTAGGGATAAACTTCGTACTTTATATTATGGAATTTTGGGAAGCAAATTTTACCCCTAAATTTTGAATTTTTCGGATTTCTTTAAATGGAAATTTTGGAATTGTTGTGGCGCTGTTATCACTTGTCATGCGCCCAGTTGAGCTAAGCGATCGGAACAATGACTCCGTATCTTGTTAGCCTTGAGGCCAATGCTCGAGCTACAAAGTTAGAGGATAGCGCTCAGAGTAAGAGCTCTGGTGCTTGCCTAGCGTCAAATGCGCTCGATCAACGATTTTGCTAGTCTTCTGGCGCTTGAGCGATGGAATCATTCTACTAGAATGTGAGTTTTCAAAAAAATTCTTTTATAGTAATAATCAAATTCAAATATTGCTACTAAAAGTTTTGTTTCAGATGTATAATATTCTAAAATAGGTTGATTGAAACAATATGTTATCAAAGTAATTAGAGCTCGGCTAATGAGGATTAAATAAGATAATATATAATTTTATTTATTTATTTACTTACTATTTAATATTGTTTATCTGAATTTAGTATAATAGAAAATTGGATAACTTTAATTTTTGTTGACAGTCGTCACAAATTGACCAATCCGACCGATACTTGATTGGGTTGTGTTTCAACATTTATACGGGTTGGGTTGAGTTAAATTTTGATCAAACTGATCATGTTGGGTTGAAGCAAAAACCGACCCAACACAACCCATGCCCACCCCTAAAAGCAACATTTCTTATTTAAATTAATTTATTTGGAATATCATATGCTTGTTTGTATATAATTCATGCATATATTGATCGGCCCAAAGAAAAGAAAATATTTGATTGAATTACATACACACTTTTGGAAATATATATGTGATAATTGTAAAGTTTTTTTTTTAGAACAATAAATCGATCTAAGTATATATTTATTGTTTGACATAGTTTATTTTCAATATTTGATTACTCCACCAAGAGTACCACTTACAAGTTGTTTTTTCTGTTGAAAAACTAAATATCAACATGGTGTTCGGTCTCTTGATATGAGGCCCACCATTATTTGAATTTATTGATTGTTAATACGAATTTTCATACGAACATGTATTTTTTTTTATTTTGTTCTTTATACAGTTAATTCATCTGCTTCTTCAATTTCTGCTAGCATTAACTCAATCATTGTACTTAATGGAACCAATTTTAAGGATTAGAAAGAGAATGTTTATATCGTTCTTGGCTACACGGGCTTAGACCTTGCATTAATGGCTGAACAACCGGTTGCACTTACAGATAAAAGTTCTATTAATGAAAAATGGAGTTTGATAAGTAGGACCCGCACAAATCTTATAATTATGAAGTGTGAAAATCCATAATCATTTTTAGGGGCAATGTCCCTAAAAATTTGATTTTAATGCAACAAACGGACGCTATGACATATAAGTAGCCCCAACCAAACTTTTCAAAACTACTTTAAAGAATTTATAAGCGACTCTTTATTTTTAAAGAGTATATTTTACAATTTAGAGAATATACGAGCTTAAAGAGTAAAAGAATTTAATTTTACTAATTCCAATTTTTTTTCTATATCTTATATTTTCACTAGCTTTTCTCTAAATTATGTTTTTTTTAATTGAAAATTGAAATACATTAAATACATTTAATTATAAAAAGTGAGTTTTCGCTCTCCAAATTTGGAGAGTCAAACCCACTATCTAAATTAAGAGCATCTTCAATATGCTCTTTAAATATAGGAAACACTCTATTTTAAAGAGCGAGCTCTTAAAATTATGTTGCAAGAGATTATCTAAATTAAAATATTAATTTAAAGAGTTTATTGAAGTATAATTTTAAAGTGACTTTTTAAAATAGAGAATATTTTATATTTAAAGAATCTTTTGAAAATACCCTTATATTACTTGTATTGACGTTTCTACAATTGATATCCATTTCATTTAATATTTAATGGGCTATCACCAATAAGCCTCATTTGGCTCCAATTATCCCAAAAAAATATTATTTTCTGTTATTTTTAATCAAATAATTTTTCATAAAATAATATTACACGTAAATCGAATACTTTTCTTACTTTTTCAATAACACGTTTTAAAAATTATAATTTCAAATAAGGGAGGATGGGGAATCTCACTATATTCCCCACGTCCTTATCCGGTTCCATTACTAGTCAGTCACATAATCTAGTCGCAGGGGCATTGTTGTCTATTTAGTTGAGTAATATACCTCCCTTAGAAACCAAAGTTACACTAGAAGACAAAAAATATATAATTGTCAAATCAAAACTCATACCTCGATAAAATCGAAAGTCCTAAAATAGGAAGTTCACTATATGAAATGCAATACCAACCACGCGTCATATATCTATATGGCTGTCGGCTCTTTTCAGTAATTTAAGAAAACATCTAGCCAATAAGCTTCATCCCCGTTTCAATCCACACCAAAACCAGAAAACAGCTGTTCTTGAACAAGCGGTTTTGCAGTTCTCACCTCCCACTTGTAATAATACTTTCCTTATATGGTAGTACTCTGAAACTGCGATTGCGAAGACTGCTTTTGTACCACACGCAGAGTAAGTATTTTCATTTTCTTTTTTCATTTATTTTCTTGGTAAACCACCTTACTGTCTGCTTCCTAGAGCTGTGTATATAGATATGAATTATTTGGGGTTTTCTGTATTTTTTGTGGGATTTACATGGAATAAATTATTATACATGTAGAGAGAGAAATTAAAGAATAATAATGGGGAGAGGGAAGATAGTGATAAGGAGGATCGATAACTCGACGAGCCGGCAAGTGACATTTTCGAAGAGGAGAAATGGGCTCTTGAAGAAGGCTAAGGAACTTGCGATCTTGTGCGATGCTGAGGTCGGAGTCGTCATCTTCTCCAGCACTGCCAAGCTCTATGAATTTGGCAGCACCAGGTCCTAAATTATTCTTTTATTTACCATTTTCTCTATGATCACAAACTTACAAGTTCTTATAATTTCGAGACTGTCTGCGATTTTGTAGCTTGCTATTCTCCAAGATCTGCGTGTGGTGCAATAAATGGCTAAGTTTATGTATTCTAATTGTGAGAATGATTGGCTAAATAATTTAAAAAAATTGTAGGTTTTTCTTTTGCATAACTAGATGGTTAAGTCTGTGCACAATATTTGTTTTTTTTTATTGCTTTTTATTTGTGAATTATGAGTGCCAAAGGTTTACTGCAACCAATTACACTCCAGAAGTTAGAGATACTGATGTTTTGCAAAAAGAAAATGCACTGGATATGAAAGATTATGGCATGTTTGGTATGCGGATTAGACATTATTAGTAATGAAAAAATTGAGTTAAAAACTTGTATAGTTTAATCTTGTCTACTAGCTCGTTGTTTTGCGATGCCGTGTATTATTCTGCCCAATTCTGCTATGCTGCAAGGATGTTTTTCATCACATGGGTCCCACTCCGATGTGAATGTATGACAACCAATGTGTCAATTTCCCATTTAAAGAATTGAGGGTCCACTCCTTCAATTAAATGTACCTCCCGCCTATGCTAGCTTGGAAAGGTTCCACAATAGTTGAATTCTTGTCCACTTTACTCATTCTATTGACTCTTCCATGTTACTCATTCTATTTACTCTATCTCTATACATTGCTCATTTGGTAGCAAAACATTTTACTGAGCATCTACGCTTGAGCTATCATTACCCGTCCAGTTATCAAGCCAATCGTGATATGTATATGATCCTCCTAGGGATGGTTCACTAATTAATTGGACATTCCAATGAACAAAATGGAGCTGCTTTAATATAATAGTTACTACGAAATGTCTTGGCCGAACTATCTGTCTTTTATGCCCTTCTCCCCCACGAAAGAAAGAAAGAAAACTTCCCTTTCTTTCTCTTCTTCAGGGGCCTCGGTTGGATGGAGCTTTAGAAAGCTAGTAACAATTCTTTTATATATGCTCTTAAGAGAGTTTTTATAGACCAACCTCCTAATTTTTTGCTTCTACTTATCTAGGTTATTGTAAGCTATGGCCTCAAGCAAGCACCTTTATCTCGTGACACCGCTTTACTCATTTATGAATATGTTAATGTCACTATGTACTTGTTTGTTTGTGTCGATTGTCAACCATTCTTATAGGTAATAATGTGGATTTCAAACATTGTTTCTTATAAGATCTATCGATTAAGTTTTCAACTGTAGTGTTGAAATGCTACTATCCATAGTGGAAGGTCTTCTCCTCACTTGCGTGAATATATCTATGATTTTCTTGCTAAAGCAAATGTGTTTTAACACAGGATGTAACGAACACCTATGTCCAGCCATAGTATCTAAAGCTCTATGGTAGCTCACCTCCTTCGAATGCCATCTTTTACTTCCCAAGTAGTTGATGAACTACAATATTTAATAGCCCATTTTTGAGCCACATTAAAATTCTCATTATCATTCTTCTACTCATTTTCAATCACACATTCTTCAATAAAATATATTTTCCATCACATCAATGATTTTTTTTTCTTTTTCAACCACACATTCTCTATCAATCTACTATTTCAAAATATATTCTTCCAAAATAATGTAGCTCAAACACACCCGATTAACTGTATCCTAATTTATTAATATATAGGATTGCACACGAGTTCATGATCATTCCCATCAAATTCCATTAAGACTGCTGTTAAATGCTCACTTCACTATCTAAAACATGATCCTAGATCTGCTCTCCCATCAGTTGTCTCCCCTTTACATTATTGACACCTCGGCAGGTCTCTCAACTTCTAAAACACACTATTCACCACAATTTATTTCTCAAACCGCATAATGGACTTCATTTGCCTACTTTCTCATATGCTGATTGGGCTAGCAACAGAGATGATCGCACCTCTTGGTGTGCAACGAAGTAAACATCACATGCTATTGACATTTGGAGAAGCAAATGTCGGTTGTTGCACATAACCTCAATATAGAGCTCGTTTCTTATGAAGTGGAGGTTCTTTGGCTTCACAATCTTCTTGTTGAACTTGATGTGCTCCTCACTCACAAGCCAATTATTTACGATGAGAACATCAATGTCACTTATATTTATTGGTCCATCCATTAGTTGTTTCATTCCAAAATGTAGCATATCTCAATTAACTACTATTTTGTCTCATATCATGTTGTCTATGGTTCATATAATCGGTCCAAAATATTACTCATCTTATCCTCTTAGAAAGCCTCACTCCTCTAAGAGCATCTCCAATAAGCTCTTTAAACATAATATTGTTTTTAATTTAACGAGTTAAAACTTTAAAATTATGTTCAAAGAGTTTTCAAATTAACATTTTATAATAAAAATCCGAAGCCAAATCCACTATCTATAATTAAACGCATTCGAAGCATTTCATTTTTCAATAAAAGAGAATAATATAATAATTTGGAGGGAAGCTAGTGAAAATAATAGATAGATAAAAATAACAAATATTTTTCGGGAGTAGTAAAATTAAGTATTAAAGATAAAGAGTCTGTTGAAGTACTTAAAAATTTTACTCTCTAATTTATGCATGTTCTCTAAATTGTTAAATATGCTTTTTAAAAATAGAGAGTCTCTTAAAGATACTCTAAATTATTACTTTCATGGTTATCTTCAATACAAGTACCATCTTTCGAGGCATGATAGAGAGTCAATTTCGTTTCTCGAATCTAAGGGATTCGATTCACATTTAAAAATATTTTCTATTATGTAAGATAAAAGAGCATAATTGTATATAATTGCTTCACCCAATGTAAAAGATTTCTCTCATTCTCTTTTTTTTCTCTCCCTTTTTCCACACCCTTTCTATCTTGAGACAGGCCCTCTATAATAATTTGGGGACATAGACTTGTTTAAGATGGCTGCTATATTTTTGTCTGTTAGCGGCTGCTTCGAATCATAGACATAATATAAAAAAAACAAGGCGGCGGATTCATGCAAGTTGGTTACAAGAATCTGCACCATGCATGCAGATAATTTAGGAATCTTACATGTTGGTTAAGAAATATATACATATTTGTTTTCATAATAATATTAATCAAACAAACCTAGATGTATAGAGTTTACTTCCTCTCTTAAGAGTAAAATCCATTTTTTTTTTTTTTTTGGCTTTGGGAAAAGAATATCTTGAACAATTCTACTCGTACATAATAATTTACATATAGATAAAATGTTAAAAAGAGAGATGAAATTTTTTCTCTTTTATTTGGTTTAAGAATTTAGATCCAATCATTTTTCTCGGTATGCATTTATTATGTATATGCAGTACGATCGAAAGATCTTTGATTACCAAGATCTTCTAGGAGACGCAACTACCTATAGCAAGTATGAAAGACCATTTTTTGCCCTTACCTGCAAGCTTCTATGACAGAATAGAGTAAATAAAGTCCTCTTTCATTAATAATGTTAAAGTTCTCATGAAAATTAAAGTGTAGCACGGTTGATACTCGAAATAATTGTGTTGTACATCTTAATTAAGTGAACAGTGTGACCACCTTAATTTTTATTTTTATTAGCTATTTATTCATGTTAATAATATTATTAAATAGGGACTATTTTATGTCGCTGCCATTATGCACAAGCTTCTGTATGCATAGTAGCATAATTGGGCAACATTTTCTTCCCAAAGTCACACTAGTATATATTACAATATTTAATAAAAATTTACGTCCAACCAGCATATGAGGATTGTGTGCATTAGTGTGTACTTTTGACACTCATTACAAAACACATCAAAATATGTTGCAACTGTAAAATAGTACATTAAACTGACTTCATAAAAATACTCGTGACAAAAGCACCCTATTTATAATACCACCTATTTCCTAAGCCTATTAAACTCAACTTTGAGACTTCTAGAATTTCTATGTTGATGTGCAACTCAATGATTGTAATAGATTCCTGAACACATAGATGTAGTGATCCTCTTCTTCCTCTGAGTTATATAGAGACTCCTTCCACCAGGGAATAAGTGAACGATCTGGTTGTTGTAATCTTAAGTGCATACGCCCTTTTCTCTCTCACCCAGCAAGATTATCTGTAGTAAACGCAAAAATGTGAACTCGTGTTTAGCAAAAATGGCGGAGTACACAACCTCAAAACAGAAATGGATACCAAAACAATGCCCATCTAACTAGCACATGTGGGTCATGTCCACAACACCTTATTATGAAACACATCAAATTACATTATAATGGTAAAATATCACGTCAAACAAACTTAACCCTTGTTTGGTGGAGATTAAAATTATACTTTCAATAAATTTTGATAAAAGTTAATGTAATGAGTAATTGAAAAGTTGTGGGATCAATGAAATAAGGGGTTAATATTGATTGATTTGACTTTCACTCAGATTAAAATCTAATTTTAATCAATACCAAACATAGGCTTAATAACAACACTCACATGCTAACTCACAACAAACACACTCTTACGCATGTTTAGCTAATATGGTGTATACATCACAAAACCATAAAACAAAAATGAACATCCAACTAACTTACCAACCACACTTTTCTTTGTATATAAAAGAAATGGCCAACCCAATCAGCACATGTCGATCATGAGTATTAATGTGTCTTTCGACACGCCTTATAGTGAAATACATCAAAGTACATTACGACGACAAAATAAAAACATTTAACAAACTTAAATACACACATGCTAACTTATGGCAAAAACACCATTTACAATACTACTCATTTCTCCATACCTATTCAACTACTTTTGTGACCAACTATTCTAAGACATTAATGGCGTTGTACCACTCAATAATGGATCCCTAGAACTTGTAAATGCAGCGATCCTCTTCGACTTAGACAGTCTTCACATATCGAATAAGTGAATGTTCTGAGTTTTACTCTTTTAAGTGTGCGTATCCATTCTTTCTAAGTTGTATATGTTCATTCTTTCTCACCCAGCTACATTTTAACAATGTAACATAAAAATTATTGAGCAAATATGGTGGTGTACACAACACAAAACCATAAAACAAAAATAGATACCAAACTAAAGCCACATTTCTTTATATATACACAATAAAAATGCCTACCTAACTAGCATATGCAGGTCCTGTGCACTACAGGGGTGGATCCAAGAATTCGAGTATACTTGGACGGGTTTTGACTGTCGATTTTTAACGATCGCAATTACGAATTTTTTTTTATTAATATTTAATTAAATAATATTAAACATTTGTAACATTACTGGTGCAATTTTTGAGTTGGCAACTAAAAACCATTCATCACATTATTGATGCCAGCTGTCAGACATCTTCTGTGGCACAATTGAAATTGCTTCTTGACCTTGCAAGACCTTATGGAATTGAAATGATTCACCCAACAATGTGCCCTCGAAGGAGTTTTAAGAGTGTGTGTATCCACATGCTTACCGTTGTTTCCCATTTTAGAAATCCTAGAACTGTTGTTACTTGGAAAGCACCTTATTGCAGATGGATGCTTACTTGGAGCGTCAAACTTGGAGCATCAACTTTGACATATGGGGTACGAAACCCCAAAATTTCTTGACCTTGCTAGACCTTGTGGAACCTTAAAAGGTTCTCCAAAGTTTGAAATTTCATTCTCATCTATACGAAGCATATGCTAGTTAGTACTCTCAGAGGAGGCACAAGCAACTAGCAGAAATGCATATAAATACCATAAGAAAAAATAAGAACAAGAGGACCTCTAAGTGAAAAAAATTTGAGCGACCGTCGATCGGTCATCAAATATATAGATATTTTTTTGA
This sequence comes from Fraxinus excelsior, assembly GCA_019097785.1. Classification (NCBI taxonomy): domain Eukaryota; kingdom Viridiplantae; phylum Streptophyta; class Magnoliopsida; order Lamiales; family Oleaceae; genus Fraxinus; species Fraxinus excelsior. The sequence continues at coordinate 23,671,812 of CM032634.1, forward strand.
TGGAGCCAATAAAGGTGGCCACCCGGTCCTGGCTCCGCCCCTAGTGCATTGTTGTGTGCTTTCAAAACACCTTCTTATGAAAAAATCAAAGTATATTACAATGGTAATACAACGCATTAAAGAAAATAAATAAATTAGGTGTTCTTCAAAGGTCTTTCAATTGGGTGTGGATATGGTCCTCTCACTTATAAATTAGTATTATTTTCCTTCTCGAGGCAATGTGGAATTGTGTTTACTACAATCACCCCACCTAAGGAAACATTCTCATTGGCCACACTTGTGAGTGGGCTTAGCTTTGATACCATTTGTATTATCCTAGTCACTATTGTCCATTGTGTGCATGTAGTTTAGTTCTTAGACTCTCACCCTGAATGTCTCACACCAATTGATAGTGATCGTTTCATTTATAAATCAATCAATTTTTTTCTTCTACAAACTGTGGGATTGTGGCTAGGATGGCTAGTACCAAGTCATAAACTGTTGATAGTGTCCTAATCATTCTAAAGTTCATTAGAGAACCTTCATACTCTTTGTACCGAGCGTTTAGGCATATGCCACAACATGCATATGTTGACCTTTGGCTTTGGGATAAGTTAAGGTCCTATACTAACCAACACCATCATTTAGAAATACATAGTGAGCATTCAATTTCATCCGCATATGAATCACATAATTCTATATGCATGCATGATAAATGCATATACTCTAAATCCTCAAGACGACTTCTTTCGAGAATATACGACCTCACTATTGGTTGCAGGGCTCAGATGTTGGACAGGAGCTGAAGGAGATGGAAGGTTTTCAAATTCAATTTCGGTTTGGTGACTATGGTTTTAAGTAGGAGTAAGAGTGGTTGAGATAGGAAGGAACTTTTGGTTGGTTGTGGCATCTACTTCCCAAAGCTGATATTCCTGTACGAGATTCTCCCTCTGAATATCAGTTTTGTGGTAGTAAGGTTGATGTTCAAAGAGAGTAACACTCATAGAAGTGTAGAATCTTTTTGTAATTGGGGAATAGCATTTGTACCCTTTTTGGTTTGGAAAGTAACCCAAGATTATACACTTGAGTGCTTTAAGGTCGAGTTTACTTCTAAGTTGTTGGTGGACATGGACAAACACTAAGCACCCCAAATACTCTGACTTGAATAGTTGAGTCGGGTGTTGGTATAAGAGTGAAAAAGGATTTGACATGTTGTTTGGAAGTTCAAGACATGGTAAGACATTCAGTTTATGAGATAAGTAATTGTGAGTATGGCTTCCCCCACAAGTGTTTTGGGACACGAGTGGAAAACATAAGTGCTCTAGCAAACTCTAGAGCGCGTGTATTTTTCCTTTGTGCTACTCCGTTTTGTTGAGTATTGATACATGAACTTTGGTATATTATGCCTTGACTTTTTAGATAATCTCTGAGAATGTTGTTGAAGTATTCCTTAGCATTATTAGTCCTTTTTACATGAGAATGGATGTGACTTTTTACATGGTCGAATTGAATGAGTTGTGAGCATGTTTAGCAAATTGACAAATTTTACACAGAAAATATTTTGAATTTTTGTTACTGAGTAATGAAGGAACAAGTTTTTGAAGGTACAAGAAAGAGAAATTTTTGTAGACTGATTATTTATCTTATTTGCGTTTACTTTGTGAGTTTTTTGTTCCGGAAGATCAACAACATTGAGGATATAGAGGCCAGAGCACATCTTAGCATTGTCAATCGTCTTTCCCGAATTCAAGTCCTGAAATTCACACAAGTATGGGAAGAATTTAGTAACACAGTTAAGTTCTTGAGTGAGTTTACTAAAGGACAATAAATTGCAATCCAAGTTTGGGACTAAAAGAATAGAGTTTGGTTTGAGGTTCTTTGATATTACCACATAACCTATTCATGTTACTCTTGAGAGAGACCCATATGTAATTCTAACAGACAATTTCATGAAATGGACTATAAGTTATAAAATCGTAGCATCTCCAGTCATGTGACCAGAGGCTCCACAATCCACAGGCAGATTTTCCCTCTTGTTGCACTAAGAGCACTTAAAAATTTAACTTTGTGAGCCAAGGATCCTTTCCAATGATTGAGGTACGAGGGGATGGTTTGCTAGTTGATCAATTTTTGCAAGAGCTCCATTTGTTCTTTGTTGAATAAACTTTGTTACGATTGTTTATGGTTCTCGTCACATGAGGCCAGATGTCCCTGGCTTTCTCTACTGTTGAGTGGATGTGAGAGCTTCCAATCAGCAGGTTTTCCATGGATCTTCTGGCAGGAGGCCACACTGTAACGAGTCTTTTGGCAGTGATCGCACTAAGGTCATCCTTTTCGCTATCTATTGTCTCCAACTTGTAATTGAGGGTCTTGAACTAAAAGTACAGATCCTTCAGGGCTGTGATCAATAGTGGGCAGTCCCATTATCACTTTCCTTCTATTCTCTTCCATGCGAACTTCTGAAAATGCCTCTCGAATGCTAGGTAGCGGTTTCAACCCCATGATTCTTGAACTTCATCAATGTCCTTGTTGAGGTCCAACAGAAACTTATAGTCTTTCCTTTTCAATGATTTTTCGGAATTTGATTCCATCTTCTAGGGCAGTCCAATCATGTTCTTCAAATATGTCTAATTGCTGCCAATTCCATGTGAGTGTTGAAGTATTGAGTGACTACGAGATCTCCTTAGCATAGATCGTGAAGAATGCATTCAATGGCGAACAGTTCATATAAGTTTTCGAAGTAGGAATATGTTTCTTTGGCTATGTCATAGATTTTCTTTCCGCTCCCATACAATAGGAAATCCTATTTTGTTTTTCATCAAGTTGATTAGCTAAGACATCACCATATTGTTCTGACTTCCATGTTTTATACTTCTGGTCTTCCTTGCTTGGTGGGGTTGCTACTCCAGTGAGGTAGTCATCTCTTCCCTTTCTGCAAATGAACATCATTACTGATTGTGACCACTAAAGGTCATTATGTCCATTGTGTTTGTACCCTGTAACAGGCAGAAGACTTCCATCTGATCCTCTATTGCTTCCCGTTGCTGAGGTTTCATGATGGGGGTTGACTTCGAAGAGGGATTGACTTTGCCAAGCCATTGTCATCATGTACTTTGTCATCTAAGGTTTAGAGGTGGCTCTGATACCATGAAGATTTTAGAGAAGGGCAATGAAGTTATTCCCATACATTTCAGTGATAAACACACAACCTATATATAATGGAAGAAAGAAAAATTCCTTTCACCATATTCAGTAATAATAAATTAGTTTACACAAAATCAGGAAACTATAAACTTGAAACAAATGAATGGAGATAATAGGAATCTTCCCAAATCTCTTTATTCCTAAATTAACGTAGTCAAATAATAAAATCCTAATTGTTGCAGCTGTATCCCTAATAATAAGGGATCTAATATTTCTACAATAGAATATAAATTTTTTAACTCAGTAAGACTAAAGTCTAAGATTTGATCCATGAATCTTGTGTCAAAGGCCACATTAATAATCAATACTCACGATACATCAATCAATTAATAAGTTAAGAGGCAGGATAACAATTTACATTTTCCTAAGTGCCATGGACGACTTTAGATGACTCCTTTCACAAATTTCAACTTTTCAAACAACAGGGACATTAAAAAAGTAATAATGGATAGATACCTATAATCCATTAGTAAGAGCTAACCTTAGGAGGAATGCAAGAAACACAAGGATACACTTTAATTCAACATGTATCAGTGTCAAGCAACAAAGCAAGGGGTACGCAACAAAGTTGTGGATAAATTCCCAAGAAGAAATATTCATGATGCTTTAACTCATCATAGTTTCAAAGGAATGAATCTTGAACAACTTGCATGGAAAAAGCTTAACATTTAATTCAATGGATTGTAAGGTAGAACACAGAGCACAACTTTCATAGGATTATCTTACATAACAATACTAGGTGATACGTCAGATATTATATGCTAAACTATTAGAGCATATATCCCAGCAAAAGGAGGATATAACTAATAATTAACTACTCAAGGAATGAATTTATAATTTACTTACCATGTAAAGAAACACTTTCAAATGGATCACATTGATCTATTTAAATTCACTTGTATTGTATAAGGGTGAATGAAATAGTTACATTATGAAAAAATCACCTACAATTTGCACTATTTATGCAGCATGAAGTCAGTCATTGAACGATACAAGAAAGCCACGGAGAATCAGCTACAATCAAGCAATTCAACTTCGGAAGTCAAGGTAACATTACCAACTCTCGGTGAGTTATTTATTGAATGAAAAGGGATGTATGGAAAATGTCTGTGTTCCATTGCATTTTTTTTTTTCTATACTTCCATATTTTCGTGCAAATCAAAAGAGATCAACATGCTTCTAGACTTGAAAGTATGCAAAAACTTAACCAAACCACTTGAAAAGATGCAACATACAGACACTAAACCAGAAGGTACAATGAGCTTACTGCATGTTTTGCTCGTTTAATTTCATCTTACAATTCCCTAATACCAATATTATATACAATCTTCAAATAATGTTTGAATATGTGAAAAAACACTTCATGCAAATAACACGAAATATCTTGGTTACTGAAACAGAGACAACGACAAACAAAGTATACTCAAATAACACAGATCACTTAAGGTTTACACATTCGCATTAGTGTTAACTTGTTGCATGGCGTAATATATTTTGATGCTTTCAGTGCAATCTAGTTATGCCTTGATTTTTCTTTGAAGGCCTAAAGAATCAATTTCTAGGGTACATACCCTTCTATGTGATGCACTTACGACCTAATAGTGAAAGCACCTCGGCCAAGAAAAGAAAGCTTCCTTTCCATTGACTTAGGACGGTCTTCTAGACCACATAAGATGTGCAAGTAAGAAGGGACTGTCCATGATGATTGAGAAGAGTAATTATGTAACTACAAAGTATGATCTCAGGACGGTACGATAGAATTGAAGGTCTTGAATTGCTTGCTGGAGGATCTATGTAAATCATTTGATCCATCTCATTCTTCATTTTATTCTCCTAACAAACAATGTAGATGAAATCGTAAAGATGCAAGGATGATTTATAAAATCAAATAAACGAACAAAGAGTGTGAAAAGGAGGAACTGGAGGATATAAGGCATAGCAAGTTGGATTAAATGGAGAAGTACTAGAGGAACTGTGCGATAAC
>CM032634.1:23677078-23718596 GCA_019097785.1 Fraxinus excelsior
TTATGTTTTTTTTAATTGAAAATTGAAATACATTAAATACATTTAATTATAAAAAGTGAGTTTTCGCTCTCCAAATTTGGAGAGTCAAACCCACTATCTAAATTAAGAGCATCTTCAATATGCTCTTTAAATATAGGAAACACTCTATTTTAAAGAGCGAGCTCTTAAAATTATGTTGCAAGAGATTATCTAAATTAAAATATTAATTTAAAGAGTTTATTGAAGTATAATTTTAAAGTGACTTTTTAAAATAGAGAATATTTTATATTTAAAGAATCTTTTGAAAATACCCTTATATTACTTGTATTGACGTTTCTACAATTGATATCCATTTCATTTAATATTTAATGGGCTATCACCAATAAGCCTCATTTGGCTCCAATTATCCCAAAAAAATATTATTTTCTGTTATTTTTAATCAAATAATTTTTCATAAAATAATATTACACGTAAATCGAATACTTTTCTTACTTTTTCAATAACACGTTTTAAAAATTATAATTTCAAATAAGGGAGGATGGGGAATCTCACTATATTCCCCACGTCCTTATCCGGTTCCATTACTAGTCAGTCACATAATCTAGTCGCAGGGGCATTGTTGTCTATTTAGTTGAGTAATATACCTCCCTTAGAAACCAAAGTTACACTAGAAGACAAAAAATATATAATTGTCAAATCAAAACTCATACCTCGATAAAATCGAAAGTCCTAAAATAGGAAGTTCACTATATGAAATGCAATACCAACCACGCGTCATATATCTATATGGCTGTCGGCTCTTTTCAGTAATTTAAGAAAACATCAAGCCAATAAGCTTCATCCCCGTTTCAATCCACACCAAAACCAGAAAACAGCTGTTCTTGAACAAGCGGTTTTGCAGTTCTCACCTCCCACTTGTAATAATACTTTCCTTATATGGTAGTACTCTGAAACTGCGATTGCGAAGACTGCTTTTGTACCACACGCAGAGTAAGTATTTTCATTTTCTTTTTTCATTTATTTTCTTGGTAAACCACCTTACTGTCTGCTTCCTAGAGTTGTGTATATAGATATGAATTATTTGGGGTTTTCTGTATTTTTTGTGGGATTTACATGGAATAAATTATTGTACATGTAGAGAGAGAAATTAAAGAATAATAATGGGGAGAGGGAAGATAGTGATAAGGAGGATCGATAACTCGACGAGCCGGCAAGTGACATTTTCGAAGAGGAGAAATGGGCTCTTGAAGAAGGCTAAGGAACTTGCGATCTTGTGCGATGCTGAGGTCGGAGTCGTCATCTTCTCCAGCACTGCCAAGCTCTATGAATTTGGCAGCACCAGGTCCTAAATTATTCTTTTATTTACCATTTTCTCTATGAACACAAACTTACAAGTTCTTATAATTTCGAGACTGTCTGCGATTTTGTAGCTTGCTATTCTCCAAGATCTGCGTGTGGTGCAATAAATAGCTAAGTTTATGTATTCTAATTATGAGAATGATTGGCTAAATAATTTAAATATGTTGTAGGTTTTTCTTTTGCATAACTAGATGGCTAAGTCTGTGCACAATATTTGTTTTTTAATTGCTTTTTATTTGTGAATTATGGGTGCCAAAGGTTTACTGCAACCAATTACACTCCAGAAGTTAGAGATACTGATGTTTTGCAAACAGAAAATGCACTGGCTATGAAAGATTATGGCATGTTTGGTATGCGGATTAGACATTATTAGTAATGAAAAAATTGAGTTAAAAACTTGTATTGTTTAATCTTGTCTACTAGCTCGTTGTTTTGCGATGCCGTGTATTATTCTGCCCAATTCTGCTATGCTGCTAGGATGTTTCCCAACGCATAGGTCCCACTCCCATGTGAGTGTATGTCAACCAACGTGTCAATTTCCCATTTAAAGAATTGAGGGTCCACTCCTTCAATTAAATGTACCTCCTTCCCGCCTATGCTAGCTTGGAAAGGTTCCACAATAGTTGAATTCTTGTCCACTTTACTCATTCTATTGACTCTTCCATGTTACTCATTCTATTTACTCTATCTCTATACATTGCTCATTTGGTAGCAAAACATTTTACTGATCATCTACGCTTGAGCTATCATTACCCGTCCAGTTGTCAAGCCAATCGTGATATGTATATGATCCTCATCACTTGATTCTCCTAGGGATGGTTCACTCATTAATTGGACATTCCAATGAACAAAATGGAGCTGCTTTAATATAATAGTTATTACAAAAATGTCTAAGCCGAACTATCTGTCTTTTATGCCCTCATCCCCACGAAAGACAAAAAAAAAAAACTTCCCTTTCTTTCTCTTCTTTAGGGGCCTCGGTTGGATGGAGCTTTAGAAAGCAAGTAAAAATATTTTTCTATATGCTCTTAAGAGAGTTTTCATAGACCAACCTCCTAATTTTTTGCTTCTACTTATCTAGGTTATTGTAAGCTATGGCCTCAAGCAAGCACCTTTGTCTCGTGACACCGCTTTACTCATTTATAAATATGTTAATGTCACTATGTACTTGTTTGTTTGTGTCGATTGTCAACCATTCTTATAGGTAATAATGTGGATTTCAAACATTGTTTCTTGTAAGATCTATCGATTAAGTTTTCATCTGTAGTGTTGAAATGCTATTATCCATAGTGGAAGGTCTTCTCCTCACTTGCGTGAATATATCTATGATCTTCTCGCTAAAGCAAACGTGTTTAACACAAGATGTAACGAACACCTATGTCCAGCCGTAGTATCTAATGCTCTATGGTAGTTCACCTCCTTCGAATGCCATCTTTTACTTCCCAAGTAGTTGATGAACTACAATATTTAATAGCCCATTTTTGAGCCACATTAAAATTCTCATTATCATTCTTCTACTCATTTTCAACCACACATTTTTCAATAAAATAATATTTTTCATCACATCAATAATTTTTCTTTCTTTTTCAACCACACATTCTCTATTAATCTACTATTTCAAAATACATTCTTCCAAAATAATGTAGCTCAAACACACCCGATTAACTGTATCCTAATTTATTAATATATAGGATTGCACATGAGTTCATGATCATTCCCATCAAATTCCATTAAGACTGCTGTTAAATGCTCACTTCACTATCTAAAACATGATCCTAGATCTGCTCTCCCATCAGTTGTCTCCCCTTTACATTATTGACACCTCGGCAGGTCTCTCAACTTCTAAAACACACTATTCACCACAATTTATTTCTCAAACCGCATAATGGACTTCATTTGCCTACTTTCTCATATGCTGATTGGGCTAGCAACAGAGATGATCGCACCTCTTGGTGTGCAACGAAGTAAACATCACATGCTATTGACATTTGGAGAAGCAAATGTCGGTTGTTGCACATAACCTCAATATAGAGCTCGTTTCTTATGAAGTGGAGGTTCTTTGGCTTCACAATCTTCTTGTTGAACATGATGTGCTCCTCACTCACAAGCCAATTATTTACGATGAGAACATCAATGTCACTTATATTTATTGGTCCATCCATTAGTTGTTTCATTCCAAAATGTAGCATATCTCAATTAACTACTATTTTGCCTCATATCATGTTGCTTATGGTTCTATTATTGTTCATATAATCGGTCCAAAATATTACTCATCTTATCCTCTTAGAAAGCCTCACTCATTTAAGAGCACCTTCAAGAGACTCTTTAAACATAACATCATTTTTAATTTAAAGAGTCAAATTTTAAAATTATGTTTCAAGACTTCAAATTAACATTTTATAATAAAAATCCAGAGCCAAATCCACTCTCTATAATTGAATGCATTCGAAGCATTTCATTTTTCAATAGAAGAAAATAATATAATAATTTGGAGGGAAGCTAGCGAAAATAAAAAATAGATAAAAATAACATATATTTTTCGGGCGTAGTAAAATTAAGTATTAAAGATAAAGGACTCCGTTGGAAGTACTTAAAATGTTTTTACTCTCTAAATTTATATATGCCCTTTAAATTGTTAAATATGCTCTTTAAAAGTAGAGTCTCTTAAAGATGCTCTAAGTTGTTACTTTCACGGTTATCTTCAATACAAGTACCATCTTCCGAGGCATGATAGAGAGTCAATTTCGTTTCTCGAATCTAAGAGATTCGATTCACATTTAAAAATATTTTCTATTATGTAAAGAGCATAATTGTATATAATTACTTCACCCAATGTAAAAGACTTCTCTCATTCTCTTTTCTTCTCTCCCTTTTTCTATCTTGAGATAGGCCCTCTATAATAATTTGGGAACATAGATTTGTTTAAGATGGCTGCTATATTTTTGTCTGTTGGCGGCTGCTTCGAATCATAGACATAATATAAAAAAACAAGGCGGCGGATTCATGCAAGTTGGTTACAAGAATCTGCACCATGCATGCAGATAAGGGTATGGGATTTAGGAATCTTACACTCACATGTTGGTTAAGAAATATATACATGTGTTTTCATAATAATATTAATCAAACAAACCTAGATTATAGAGTTTACTTCCTCTCTTAAGAGTAAAATCCTTTCTTTTTGGCTTTGGGAAAAGAATATCTTGAATAATTCTACTTGTACGTGATAATTTACATATAGATGAAGTGTCAAAAAGATAGATGAAGTTTTCTCTTTTATTTGGTTGAAGAATTTAGATCCAATCATTTTTCTCGGTATACAAATCATTATGTATATACAACACAATCGAGAGATCTTTGATACCAAGATCTTCTAGGAGACGCAACTACCCATAGCAAGTATGAAAGACCTTTTGGTCCTTACCTGCAAGCTTCTAATTTGACGAAAGAGAGTAAATAAAGCCCTCTTCATTAATACTGTTAAATTTCTCATGAAAATTAAAGTGTAGCACGGTTGATACTCAAATGAAATAATTGTGTTGTACATCTTAATTAAGTGAACAGTGTGACCACCTTGAGTTTTATTTTTATTAGCTATTTATTCATGTTAATAATATTATTAAATAGGGACTATTTTATGTCTCTGCCATTATGCACAAGCTTCTGTATGCATAGTAGCATAATTGGCCAACATTTTCTTCCCAAAGTCACTAGTATATATTACAATATTTAATAAAAATTTACGTCCAACCAGCATATGAGGATTGTGTGCATTTGTGTGTACTTTGACACTTATTACAAAACACATCAAAATATGTTGCAACTGTAAAATAGTACATTAAACTGACTTCATAAAAATACTCGTGACAAAAGCACCCGCCTATTTAACTCAACTTTGAGACTTCTAGAATTTCTATGTTGATGTGCAACTCAATGATTGTAATAGATTCCTGAACACATAGATGTAGTGATCCTCTTCTTCCTCTGAGTTATATAGAGACTCCTTCCACCAGGGAATAAGTGAACGATCTGGTTGTTGTACTCTTCAGTGCATACGCCCTTTTCTCATCACCCAGCAAGATTATCTGTAGTAAACGCAAAAATGTGAACTCGTGTTTAGCAAAAATGGCAGATCACACAACCTTAAAACAGAAATGGATACCGAAACAATGCCCATCTAACTAGCACATGTGGGTCATGTCCACAACACCTTATTATGAAACACATCAAATTACATTATAATGGTAAAATAACATGTCAAACAAACTTAACCCTTGTTTGGTGGAGATTAAAATTATACTTTCAATAAATTTTGATAAAAGTTAATGTAATGATTGATTGAAAAGTTGTGGGATCAATGAAATAAGTGGTTAATATTGATTGATTTGACTTTCACTCAGATTAAAATCTAATTTTAATCAATACCAAACATAAGCTTAATAACAACACTCACATGCTAACTTACAACAAACACACTCTTACGCATGTTTAGCTAATATGGTGTATACATCACAAAACCATAAAACAAAAATGAACATCCAACTAACTTACCAACCACACTTTTCTTTGTATATAAAAGAAATGGCCTACCCAATCAGCGCATGTCGATCATGAGTATTAATGTGTCTTTCGACACGCCTTATTATGCTAACTTATGGCAAAAGCACCATTTACAATACTACTCATTTCTCCAAACCTATTCAACTACTTTTGTGACCAACTATTCTAAGACATTAATGGTGTTGTACCACTCAATAATGGATCCCTAGAACTTGTAAATGCAGCGATTAGGGGTGGGCGTGGGTTGGGTTGGTCGGTTTTTCCCCCAACCCATACCCAACCCAACATGGTCGGTTTGACATAAATTCAACTCATGTAAAGATTGAAACCCAACCCAACCAAATGTCGGTCGAGTTGGGTTGGGTTGGTTAGTTAGGTTGGGAGTTGGGAGGACCTATCAACAAACATTAAAGTTACCAAAGTACTAAATTTAAAGCAACATTAATATATTGCTTTAAAGAGAGATGTATTGGAAGAGAGATCTCATCCAAAATCACAGCCAATGTTGATGATTTGGTGAGACGATGCCCGTCGCGTGAGAGAGATGATGGAAGATATGTTAGGGTTTTTTTTTTTTTTGTCTTTCACTTTTTTTTTTAACCGGGTCTCTCACTTTTATTCTGTTTTAGTTTGGCAAAGTTTTTTAATTAGCGGTTCGGGTTGGGTGGTTTTTGTCGGGTTGAATGGGTTAACTCACAACCCGATCCAACCCGACTAACTTAACCTTGCAAACCAACCCAACCCAAGAAAAAAATGGCAAAAACCGACCCAACCCGATCGGGTTGGGCTGGGTCGGGCAGGTTTTTGCCCACCCCTAGCAGCGATCCTCTTCGACTTAGACAGTCTTCACATATCGAATAAGTGAATGTTCTGAGTTTTACTCTTTTTAAGTGTGCGTATCCATTCTTTCTAAGTTGTATATGTTCATTCTTTCTCACCCAGCTACATTTTAACAATGTAACATAAAAATTATTGAGCAAATATGGTGGTGTACACAACACAAAACCATAAAACAAAAATAGATACCAAACTAAATCCACATTTCTTTATATATACACAATAAAAATGCCTACCTAACTAGCATATGCAGGTCCTGTGCACTACAAGGGTGGATCCAAGAATTCGAGTATACTTGGACGGGTTTTGACCATTGATTTTTAACGATCGCAATTACGAATTTTTTTTATTAATATTTAATTAAATAATATTAAACATTTGTAACATTACTGGTGCAATTTTTGAGTTGGCAACTAAAAACCATTCATCACATTATTGATGCCAGCTGTCAGACATCTTCTGTGTGGCACAATTGAAATTGCTTCTTGACCTTGCAAGACCTTATGGAATTGAAATGATTTACCCAACAATGTGCCCTTGAAGGAGTTTTAAGAGTGTGTATCCACATGCTTACCGTTGTTTCCCATTTTAGAAATCCTAGAACTGTTGTTACTTGGAAAGCACCTTATTTCAGATGGATGCTTACTTGGAGCGTCAAACTTGGAGCATCAACTTTGACATATGGGGTACGAAACCCCAAAATTTCTTGACCTTGCTAGACCTTATGGAACCTTAAAAGGTTCTCCGAAGTTTGAAACTTCATTCTCATCTATACGAAGCAATGCTAGTTAGTACTCTCAGAGGAGGCACAAGCAACTAGCAGAAATGCATATAAATACAATAAGAAAAAATAAGAACAAGAGGACCTCTAAGAAGTGAAAAATTCGAGCGACCGTCGAGCGGTCACCAAATATATAGATATTTTTTTGATGGAGCCAATAAAGGTGGCCACCCGGTCCTGGCTCCGCGCCTAGTGCATTGTTGTGTGCTTTCAAAACACCTTATTATGAAAAAATAAAAGTATATTACAATGGTAATACAACGCATTAAAGAAAATAAATAAATTAGGTGTTCTTCAAAGGTCTTTCAATTGGGTGTGGGTATGGTCCTCTCACTTATAAATTAGTATTATTTTCCTTCTTGAGGCAATGTGGAATTGTGTTTACTACAATCACCCCACCTCAGGAAACATTCTCATTGGCCACACTTCTGAGTGGGCTTAGCTTTGATACCGTTTGTATTATCCCAGTCACTATTGTCCATTGTGTGCATGTAGTTTAGTTCTTAGACTCTCACCCTGAATGTCTCACACCAATTGATAGTGATCGTTTCATTTATAAATCAATCAATTTTTTTCTTCTACAAACTGTGGGATTGTGGCTAGGATGGCTAGTACCAAGTCATAAACTGTTGCTAGTGTCCTAATCATTCTAAAGTTCATTAGAGAACCTTCATACTCTTTGTACCGAGCGTTTAGGCGTATGCCACAACATGCATATGTTGACCTTTGGCTTTGGGATAAGTTATGCTCCTATACTAACCAACACCATCATTTAGAAATACATAGTGAGCATTCAATTTCATCCACATATGAATCACATAATTCTATATGCATGCATGATAAATGCATACACTCTAAATCCTCAAGACGGCTTCTTTCGAGAATATACGACCTCACTATTGGTTGCATGGCTCAGATGTTGGACAGGAGCTGAAGGAGATGGAAGGTTTTCAAATTCAATTTCGGTTTGGTGACTATGGTTTTGAGTAGGAGTAAGAGTGGTTGAGATAGGAAGGAACTTTTGGTTGGTTGTGGCATCTACTTCCCAAAGCTGATATTCCTGTATGAGATTCTCCCTCTGAATATCAGTTTTGTGGTAGTAAGGTTGATGTTCAAAGAGAGTAACACTCATAGAAGTGTAGAATCTTTTTGTAATTGGTGAATAGCATTTGTACCCTTTTTGGTTTGGAAAGTAACCCAAGATTATACACTTGAGTGCTTTAAGGTCAAGTTTACTTCTAAGTTGTTGGTGGACATGGACAAACACTAAGCACCCCAAATACTCTGCTTGAATAGTTGAGTCGGGTGTTGGTATAAGAGTGAAAAAGGATTTGACATGCTGTTTGGAAGTTCAAGACACGGTAAGACATTCGGTTTATGAGATAAGTAATTGTGAGTATGGCTTCCCCCACAAGTGTTTTGGGACATGAGTGGAAAACATAAGTGCTCTAGCAAACTCTAGAGCGCGTGTATTTTTCCTTTGTGCTACTCCGTTTTGTTGAGTATTGATACATGAACTTTGGTATATTATGCCTTGACTTTTTAGATAATCTCTGAGAATGTTGTTGAAGTATTCCTTAGCATTATTAGTCCTTTTTACATGAGAATGGATGTGACTTTTTACATGGTCGAATTGAATGAGTTGTGAGCATGTTTAGCAAATTGACAAAGTTTACACTGAAAATATTTTGAATTTTTGTTACTGAGTAATGAAGGAACAAGTTTTTGAAGGTACAAGAAAGAGAAATTTTTGTAGACTGATTATTTATCTTTTTTGAGTTTGCTTTGTGAGTTTTTTGTTCCAGAAGATCAACAACATTGAGGATATAGAGGCCAGAGCACATCTTAGCATTGTCAATCGTCTTTCCCGAATTAAATTAAAGTCCTGAAATTCACGAGTATGGGAAGAATTAAGTTCTTGAGTGAGTTTACTAACGGACAATAAATTGCAATCCAAGTTTGGGACTAAAAGAATAGAGTTTAGTTTGAGGTTCTTTGATATTACCACATAACCTATTCATGTTACTCTTGAGAGAGACCCATATGTAATTCTAACAGACAAAATTTCATGACATGGACTGTAAGTTATAAAATCGTAGCAACTCCAGTCATGTGACCAGAGGCTCCACAATCCACAAGCAGATTTTCCCTCTTGTTGCACTAAGAGCATTTAAAAATTTACCTTTGTGAGCCAAGGATCCTTTCCAATGATTGAGGTTATGTGGGCAGTCCCATTATCACTTTCCTTCTATTCTCTTCCATGCGAACTTCTGAAAATGCCTCTCAAATGCTAGGTAGCGGTTTCAACCCCATGATTCTTGAACTTCATCAATATCCTTGTTGAGGTCCAACATAAACTTATAGTCTTTCCTTTTCAATGATTTTTCGGAATT
Organism: Fraxinus excelsior; assembly: GCA_019097785.1. NCBI lineage: Eukaryota > Viridiplantae > Streptophyta > Magnoliopsida > Lamiales > Oleaceae > Fraxinus > Fraxinus excelsior. The sequence continues at coordinate 23,686,985 of CM032634.1, forward strand.
TGATTCCATCTTCTGGGGCAGTCCAATCATGTTCTTCAAATATGTCTAATTGCTGCCAATTCCATGTGGGTGTTGAAGTATTGAGTGACTACGAGATTTTCTTAGCATAGATCGTGAAGAATTCATTCAATGGCGAACAATTCATATAAGTTTTCAAAGCACGAATATGTTTCTTTGGCTACGTCATAGATTTCCTTTCCGCTCCCATACAATAGGAAATCCTATTTTGTTTTTCATCAAGTTGATTAGCTAAGACATTACCATATTGTTCTGACTTCCATGTTTTATACTTCTGGTCTTCCTTCCTTCGTGGGGTTGCTACTCCAGTGAGGTAGTCATCTCTTCCCTTTCCGCAAATGAACATCATTACCAATTGTGACCACTAAAGGTCATTATGTCCATTGTGTTTGTACCCTGTAACAGGCAGAAGACTTCCATCTGATCCTCTATTGCTTCCCGTTGCTGAGGTTTAATGATGGGGGTTGACTTCAAAGAGGGATTGACTTTGCCAAGCCATTGTCATCATGTACTTTGTCATCTAAGGTTTAGAGGTGGCTCTGATACCATGAAGATTTTAGAGAAGGACAATGAAGTTATTCCCATATATTTCAGTGATAAACACACAACCTATATATAATGGAAGAAAGAAAAATTCCTTTCACCATATTCAGTAATAATAAATTAGTTTACACAAAATCAGGAAACTATAAACTTGAAACAAATGAATAGAGATAATAGGAATCTTCCCAAATCTCTTTATTCCTAAATTAACGTAGTCAAATAATAAAATCCTAATTGTTGCAGCTGTATCCCTAATAATAAGGGATCTAATATTTCTACAATAGAATATAAATTTTTTAACTCAGTAAGACTAAAGTCTAAGATTTGATCCATGAATCTTGTGTCAAAGGCCACATTAATAATCAATACTCATGATACATCAATCAATTAATAAGTTAAAGAGGCAGGATAACAATTTACATTTTCCTAAGTGCCATGGACGACTTTAGATGACTCCTTTCACAAATTTCAACTTTTCAAACAACAGGGACGTTAAAAAAGTAATAATGGATAGATACCTATAATCCATTAGTAAGAGCTAACCTTAGGAGGAATGCAAGGATACACTTTAATTCAAACATGTATCAGTGTCAAGCAACAAAGCAAGGGGTACGCAACAAAGTTGTGGATAAATTCCCAAGAAGAAATATTCATGATGCTTTAACTCATCATAGTTTCAAAGGAATGAATCTCGAACAACTTGCATGGAAAAAGCTTTAACATTTAATTCAATGGATTGTAAGGTAGAACACAGAGCACAACTTTCATAGGATTATCTTACATAACAATACTAGGTGATACGTCAGATATTATATGCTAAACTATTAGAGCATATATCCCAGCAAAAGGAGGATATAACTAATAATTAACTACTCAAGGAATGAGTTTATGATTTACTTACCATGTAAAGAAACACTTTCAAATGGATCACATTGATCTATTTAAATTCACTTGTATAAGGGTGAATGAAATAGTTACATTATGAAAAAATCACCTACAATTTGCACTATTTATGCAGCATGAAGTCAGTCATTGAACGATACATGAAAGCCACGGAGAATCAGCTACCATCAAGCAATTCAACTTCGGAAGTCAAGGTAACATTACCAACTCTCGGTGAGTTATTTATTGAATGAAAAGGGATGTATGGAAAATGTCTGTGTTTCATTGCATTTTTTTTCTATACTTCCATATTTTCGTGCAAATCAAAAGAGATCAACATGCTTCTAGACTTGAAGGTATGCATAAACTTAACCAAACGACTTGAAAAGATGCAACATACAGACACTAAACCAGAAGGTACAATGTGCTTACTGCATGTTTTGCTCGTTTAATTTCATCTTTTAATTCCATAATACCAATATTATATACAATCTTCAAATAATGTTTGAATATGTGAAAAAACACTTCATGCAAATAACACGAAATATCTTGGTTACTGAAACAGAGAACAAAAACAAACAAAGCATACTCAAATAACACAGATCACTTAAGGTTTACACATTCGCATTAGTGTTAACTTGTTGCATGGCGTAATAGATTTTGATGCTTTCAGTGCAATCTAGTTATGCCTTGATTTTTCTTTGAAGGCCTAAAGAATCAATTTCTAGGGTACATACCCTTCTATGTGATGCACTTACGACCTAATAGTGAAAGCACCTCGGCCAAGAAAAGAAAGCTTCCTTTCCATTGACTTAGGACGGTCTTCTAGACCACATAAGATGTGCAAGTAAGAAGGGACTGTCCATGACGATTGAGAAGAGTAATTATGTAACTACAAAGTATGATCTCAGGACGTTACAATAGAATTGAAGGTCTTGAATTGCTTGCTGGAGGATCTATGTAAATCATTTGATCCATCTCATTCTACATTTTATTCTCCTAACAAACAATGTAGATGAAATCGTAAAGATGCAAGGATGATTTATAAAATCAAATAAACGAACAAAGAGTGTGAAAAGGAGGAACTGGAGGATATAAGGCATAGCAGGTTGGATTAAATGGAGAAGTACTAGAGGAACTGTGCGATAACACGATTCATCTAGGGTTGTAAGAACGGCAGTACAGAACAATATCAGACCTTTATGCTTTACAAGACTGAGTATTGCAAAGGACAAAAGTCCATAGGATGAACATACTTAAAATGAGAATGTTATAAAGGATGTGTGGCAGTATTAAAATGATAAGATAAGAATGGGCATAAAGGAATGAGACGAGCTGGACAGATTTACTGAGAAATTCCTTCCAAGGGGTTTGGCATGGTTAGCCTATGGCAAGAAACGTTCGAAAAGCCTATTCCAATGCCTAGCTATATGATTACAGGTGCAAACATAGTGCTTCATGCATGTTCATGCTGCACTAGCACCGTCCAGCCTTAAGAGCTCATATGGCAATGGCCCTGACCGGGCCTAAAGAAATCTGGAAAAGTAGCATGGTGCTTACCTTCTTAGCAAATCAAAATATTTAAAGCCCTAACATGGCAAGATGCATGATCCTCAATGAAACACATCCTTGCAGTCCTATCCCAAATCCAAAATATGCTATTATGATTTCTTCATATGTTCATACCTATTTTTATAACAGAGGTTTCTTGTTATTTCAACTATTGTTGATTGACAACCTAAGGAAAAATATTAAGAAGAATGTTATCCTATGTCCTTGATACATTCTTGAAGGCCTAGCATGCGCAGATATCATAATAGGTGGACGCAAGATTTGATTATATGAGTGTGGCTGGCTCTATTGTCATATTATGCACTTCATCTAAAACATTAAACGTTTGGAAATGGGGATCTTATTTATTTGCTTCAAGGCTCAATATAAAGGAGAATTTAAAGTGAGTTCCTGCACACTACCTTTTAATCCTACTCACTACTATGCAACTTGTATTTTTAACCGGCAGAACAGAGCAGTTTTGTTTGCTTGCAAGTTGTATTCTCGTATCCATAGTAACCTTCTATTTATATTCGAAAGATATAGGTAAGTGAAAAAAAAAAAAAAAAAAAATCAATATATTTATATTCTGATTTCTAGTAGGAAGTAACTGGATGTTTAGAAAATGGTAACAATACTATACGAGAGTCGACAGGTTGAATGATCTAAATATTGTCACGTTTTAAGATTTAACTTCAAAGTGAATTCATAAATTTATCGTTAGTGTAATGAAGTAATCAACATAAAATTAGGTAGGTGACTCCTAGAGTCTGTTAATTCCATCTCCAAAGTTGGCATTTCACATTATTGCACTTTCTGCTTGGGCTTCATTAGGACTATTGAACAAATTCCTTATCTGGTATTAGTATGATCAACTGATCAAGTTAGATGGGATACTTGTGGTAGAATCCTCCAAATGGATGATACTAAGTCCTAATGCTGAATTATTGTTTTACTGAAATGGCATAGAAAATGGTTTGATAATTTTCTGCAGAAGTTCAGTCAGTTGTAGCATTCCCAAGGTTTCTGTGACGACAAAATATATATGTAGGATAGTTGTAAACCAACCTTCTATCCACATAGAGATTAAAACAAAAGTATTTACGTAATAAACCGGAATGTTTTGTGGTCATAGTTTCTGATTCATTTATGTTATTGTTTTCCCATTTACCATAGCTAGGCCTCCAAGTTTCCAAGTTACAGAATTAAAGCCTTCCAGTAGCTGATCAAATCTCAATTCCAAAGGTTTAGACAGCAAGCTAATCTTGCAGGGGACGCATTCCACAAAATCACACCAAGATGAATATACAGAACCCAAGGACAGATATAACTTGAAGGTTCTATATTTCTAACATCTCTTATTAGTTATTTCTTAGAGAAAAAGCATGTAAGCTCATTGGACACCAGCAAGACATGGAAGCCCTAATTCTGGCTAGACACAAAATATTTCTTATTTTGATTGCAATGCCGCCATCTGTATCAGCTAGTCACTGATTCCAACATCTGATCCTTCTTTCAGTTGTAGAAGAAAAAGAACAGATGAGTTTGAAAACAGACCGTTATATAAAAGAGAAGCAGCAAAGGACTCCAGAATTTCCATTAAAATATAGTTCGTTTTTCTTGACAGATGATTATGGGAAAATGGACAAGTTCATGCGCATAATGCACAAAATTTGAGGGAGAGAGAAGGTACACTTTTTACCTCCTAAGTTCAGAATTTGGTGACATACTTCAACGGGAGTAAGGAGATTTGAAAGACGGTGTTAGCTATGGTAAGACAAGACTAATCCTAGAGGCCTCGCTAAAGCCTTTCAGATCAAAATGGCTAGTTTCTTCCCCTCGTTGTTGCAAATGCCTGACATAGTTTATTACATACTAAGACGGACTACAAATTAGATGATAATAATAATAATAATAATAATAATAATAATAATAATAAAGAACTAGGATCTCTTCTCAAGCATCATGATCCATGTCATTAAATCTTCAAGCTCACACTTTTTATAGTCTCTCTAGTGCACCACAAGTATAAGAAAAGCTTCGAGAAGTATCAGTTCCAGAATGGGGGAAGAGATGATGCCATTTCTCACAGCTCAATTATCATTCACTAGTCCTACATTTCACCATTTAGGCCTTTCATATCATGTAAAGGACTCGCAGGGCCCTTCATTCGTATGACGGAGTGCACAAATGAGAGAACTAAGTCCTGTCCACCACATGCCACTTTATGCATTAGTGTTGGCGTACTCAATTGCATTCACAGCATTGTTGCCCTCATACCACAGTGATGAATAAAGGCAGGCATCAAGAGTAAGTAGTAGGTCTTAAAAAGTTTCTCAGCAAAGCTAAATGGAAAGGATATCGAGGTAGTGGAGGAGAAACCAAGAGAGCACAAATATAGGACCAAACAAAGCTAAATGGAAAGTGATGTAGAATCAAGAAGAATTATCACCAAACTAAAGAATTAAGAATGAAGCAGAGGAGAAGGAAACAGAGGAAGGGGAAGAAGCTGTGAGAAGAAACAAAGGGACAAGAAAACGAGGCAGCCGCTAATCGCACTTTTAATCAATTCATCAACTGTCTGAATTGTAATATAAAAACTGTTTAAATAGTGAAAACCTAGCTAAATGGTGGGTTTGAGCCAACCCATTACTACAAGCTCAATAACAATAAAATAGAAACATAAATGACAAGGTCCAATAAAAATAAATCTCGAGGGATCCAATGATGTTCACATCAGAAAGGATATCACGGCAGCAGAGGAGAAACCAAGAGAACATAAATATACAACCAAACAAAGAACCCCCCCTCCCCCCAATAAGGCAAGGATCTTGGTCAATTTCATTACTTGATTGTGGTGCTCCATTAGAAGCCAATTTAGATAGCTGACAATTTCATTCACCATAGACCAAGCTACCTTATCCAGATAATTTAGAGAGCTAGAGAAAGATAGCACTCCTAGAACCAAAAATTTCGGTCACTTGGGCATAAAATTGATAGGATTTAGACACAAGAAACCCCATGAAACATAAGTGCACAAGTGCAGTTGATATAGAATTCGAAGAGCATTAGTTATTTCTTCATAGAACATCGAGTCGTGCAACTATGGGGTGGTTCAAGCTGATGAGCCTACATTAACATTCATAAAAGTTAAATAAAAAATTGACGATACAAGTAGAAATCTTTTACCTTTCTTCCAATTATTTCAAATAGATTTTGGATTGGATATAACAAGACAAAGCAAAACCATGTGTTCGTTTAGAGGAAAACAATATGTAGTTCTAGTTTTTTTTAAAAAAAATTCACTTCCCGAGAGAGTCAACATTGAAAATAAATGTAACTAAGTATTTTCACTTTAGTGATAAGAGTAGGAATTGAAATAACATTCACTCAATATTTCATGTTTCCTTAGAGCCATAACTTATGAAAGTGGAATACAGACACAAACCGAACACATTGACACATGACTTTTCCAAAAGACAAGACAAGAACGCATCGGACGTTGAATCTTCAAAATCATACATTTACATATTATGTTTTAATTTTCAATAAATTTAATAATTTTTAGCTTTGAGTTATATTTAAAGGTGAAATCTTTTACATTGAAATGGGGATTTGTTGTAATAACAATTTTCAGTTCACTATTTATCACTAATGCCAACAAAATAAAAAATGCACAAGTAGATATGAAACAAATTCTGTGTGTCAGTAAATTTTTATTTTTTCACATCATTTTGACTTTGGTACACAAATGTCATAGTAATTTAAAAATCTTCATTTTTTTTATTTCAACTTTAAGGGTTATGCCACGTCAAGGACATGTTCCTGACACGTTAGAAACTAAAATTATACAGAAAACAAAATATAAGACAAGGCACATGGCTTGTCAAATACTTTGTGCTTCACTTGAATTTCAACATGTAACAATCTTTTAAGTAAAAATAACAATACAACAATAAGATCAATGTTAAAATCTTTGCTACCCTTATTTGAAACTTAACCCAAAATTACGAAAAACAAGTTGTAGGGATGGCATAGATAAAGGCAAGATTTTTATGAAAGTACACATCACTACTTCAAAAGGTATTAACAGCCATAACTTCTCTTATATCACTTTGTTGAACCACCTAATACCATACATCGTTGAGAGAGGACAATTTTTTTTTTTTTTTAATGTATTTACAGTTATATCTTCAATGCATCCTCTCACTTGAAAGCCGTTCATGTTTTCATAAAATCCCTGATAAGTTAATTTTCATATCTGGGAGGATTAACACTTAATCCTAAGACCTGTGTCCCCTTGGATGCTGCATTGACTCACCTCGTTTGAAGACTTAAGCTATCAAGGATTAACTATATATATATACATATAGCATGTTTCTATAGTAAATATCTATTCATGACATTGATCATATGCACACCAATCAGCTGCTTATAATGGTCCTGTTGAGTGATATTATCCATGTCAAATTGCTCTAATACAAAGTCCTCAATATTTCTATCATGGCTTATTATCAGTAAATCACCAAAATTCTCTTCGTATAATACTAATAAATTTGAACAACAATAACAACTATCCCTTCTAAGAATCTAACTGTCCATCAGAATTTCCAACTCCTCATTATAGTACAATTTTTCTAAGATGTATCGAACATGAAATATTGGATATTTAATCTCAAATACTCAATATCTTTGTCATCAAATCTTATAAAGCAATCTGAATCACTACTTAAATATAATATTGCAAAACAACAATGCTACAGAATTGGTCAATCTTCTTCGGGAACCTTCCTTTGTTTCAACCTTTATGGTGCCTAGCGTCGATGTCAGTCGACTACTTATGAGTCTAGTGAACCTATACATGTTATTTATCTAATAGTTTTAATTATGAGATTTCTCCTACTGAGAGTTTTTAACCTTTACCTCTGGACAAACGCCATTACCAATTACTATTACCAATGTTTAAAGGGGGGAAATGGGTACTAGGATGTTTTTCCTTCATGATAGTTCTCGAGGCAGATTGAGGAGGACGCCTTAACACAAACCAAAAAAAATTAAGTCAAAAAATTATATAATAATAAAAAAATGCATATATTAAACAATAAACAATCTTCAAAATTCCCCATAGAATTAACTCCAAAATAAATCAATAAAGTAGCAATTAGAAAATAATCAATCGTCCTTTTGCAATTAAAAAAACCTAAATTTTTATAATGGTATACGAGGGCTAGTATAGTGGTATTGTTTAAGTTTTTTATCATTTAGTCCAACATTAGATGGGCCCAAGTTTTGTTTTTACTTAAGAACAAGAAGAATACATTTAAAAGACCCTTTTATAAAGATTAAAGCCCATGCTTAGACTTGCAAAAGAGGAAAAAAATTAAAAAGAAAAAGGAAAAAAGCACAAAGATCACAATAAAACTTAGGCACATGCCTTGCGCGCCTTAAGGCATGCATTATGAGGTGTGCACCTCAATCATTGAGGTTTCTGCCTCAACAGAAACGTACTAAAAAAATTATGAGATATTGTAGGTGCGCTTCACTATGAGGTGTGCCTCAATGGTGCCTTTGCAAACCATACCGATTACTATACTTGAAAGTGTACATGATAGAGACCATAATTTAAAGGTATACTAGAAAAGTAATAAGATAAAATCTTCAGCAACATCACCACTCACCTGAACTAAGCACAAAGTTTTTGAAAAACACAGTACTCTCTAATCTTTCTAATAATCTTGATTTTTCAATCTTGATACGCAGCTTCTCAAAGTAAAGCTATTAGATCTTGTACACAATATCCTATTTTTCAAATTTGTTTCCTATCATAGACTGTCCTTCATTTAGAACTTTTACTCTTAATGTATTTTCTAACAGTTCTGTTCCAAGCACTGTGCATAAAGCTCTAACTATTTAAGTTAGAAATAAGATGTTTACGAAGAAATTGACGCATTGAAAAAGAATGATAGAACTTGTTGATCTTCAAACAGGGAAAAAAAAAATGATGTCTTTGGTGAAACATAAGACAGGAGAGTAGAAAGAAACAAAGCAAAACTTATGACAAAGGGATTCGCACACACTTATGGAGTTGATTATCAATAGACTTGTACCTGTAGTCAAAATGAACTTAATTCAAGTCGTATTACTCGTGCAGTGAACCTAAATTGGCATATTGAACAACTTGATTTGACTAATGTGTTCTTGCAAGGCAATTTATAGAAAGAAGTGCAAATAGAGTTTCCATTTGGTTTGAAGACGTGTTCGAAAAGCGAAGTCTGCAGATTGAACAAGTCCTTATACAGACAAATACAATCATCTCGAGCTTGGCTTTAGAGGTTTAGCAAAGGAATCAATCTGTTTTAATACACTCAAAGCCAAGATAATCATATTTTGTTCCTTTTAACACTCTAAAGATGAGAAGAAAATAATTGCCTTAATTGTTTATGTGCGCAACATCATTGTTGTTGGTAAAGATATTTATGAGATAAGAAAACTTAAAAGAATGCTCACAGAAGAATTTGAGATTAAGAATTTAGGGAAGATAAAATATTTTTTAGGCATTGATGTTGCAAGACCTAGTAAAGAGATATTCCTATTACAAAATGAGTATGTCTTGGATAAACTTAAAAGAAACCGATATGTTAGGCTGCAAATGAGGAGATATTCCAATTTCTCTAAAACATAACTCTGAATCTACAATTAAGAGTATTGCATTAGATAGAGATTGATACCAAAGATTGGTTGGTAAGCTTACATATGTGCACCACATTAGGTTTGATGTTTCATTTGTCCTCACTATGGTGAGCTCACTTTCACCATGAAAGCCATATGGAGACAGTTTTGAAGATTCTAGGATATTTGAAACATACTCCTAGAATAGGTCTATTTTTCTAAAAGAATTATAACCTCGAAGTAAAACAATAATAAATGCTGATTGGGCTGGTTCAGTTAGTGACAAAAGCTCCATCACTGGATGTTGTACATTTCTTGGGGAAAAAATAAAAAATAAAATTGGTTACTTGGAGAAGTTGACAACTGTTGGAACAAGTTTGATATTTTATTCCCTTAACAAAAACATTATGCGGTGACTAGATCAAGTGTTCAAGCCAAGTTCAAGGTAATGACTGAAGGAATATAAGAGTTACTATAGTTGAAGATTTTGTTCAAAGAAATATGAGCCAATACTGCGCATCAAAGCTACTTTTAATATTGCTCACAATACCAATTAGAATGATAAAACAAAGCACGTTAAAATTGATAAGTCATTTTGTTGTGGATAAGATTGATATTGGTTAATTTTATATTCCAATCATTACAAGCGGAAAACAATAAGCAATGGTTCTTACCAAAGGGTTGCCTCAGCCTATATATCTTTCGTGTGTTAGCATATTGAGGATGATACATCTTCAAACCAACTAGAGGGGAGTTTGGAAAATAGTTGTAATTAGCACAATCTTATAAGCTTATTTGTATAATTGTAATTAGCATTAACATTAGCTCATTGGTTGCATCATAATTAACATAATTACTTGAACAATTAAGTGTGCTAAATTATGAGAGTTAAATAGGTTTCTTTTATGCCTACGTAAATGTCACTTTGTATGTTTCATTATTCCAATGGATTATATATACGTGTTTAAAGTATGCATGTGATATGCGTACATGTTATCTGGCAAAAGTATTAATTTGCCATTTTAAAATAGTTATATTATTTTTATAATTGTATACAATGAATGGTGCTATTGTACTTTGACAGTTTTGGAAAAGGGAAGTTGACGTGTTGAGGCAACAACTGCATAACTTGCAAGAGAATCATCGGTAAATCTTTTGCCTTTTTTGAAATAAAATTGATACTTGACAATATTAACGGAAAGAAAGAAAAAAAATTCATGTATTGAGATTCTTAAAATTGTAAAAGGTTGTCAATGATGATTAAATTCCTTTTGTGTGTCATCATTTGATTTTGCAATAATTACTTTGTGCCACACAAGCAACATTGTGTATAAGTTTAAAATCCAAATTATTAGAAAGGTTCGGGAAAAGCAAAGGACCAAAGTAAAAAACTTCATATGTATAAAATATTAAAGCATTTTTTTTAAAGGTAATCAAGTATTTTATTAATCAATGCATAATACACAGGAAGTGTATTATCAAATTAAATCGAAAAGTAACAACATGAAATTAGGCAGCCAATCTATATGCCTAAAAGACGCTGCATTAAATCAATTATATAATGTAAAATAAAACAATTCCCTAATCTGCTCTATTGTCCATGATTGGCCTTCAAAACACCGACTGTTTCTTTCTCTCCACACACACCATACGATACAAACCGGAATAAAGTCTCATACAAGTTTGCTATTCTTATCTCAAAACTTTCTCCTCCATGCCTTTAACATGTCCTCCATACGCCTCGGTAACCCACAATCAATGTGTTGTGACACTAGAATATTGTTCCACGGTAAACGAGCAATATCACAAGGAGTAAGTGATAAATCGTCTCTCCATCTCTATTACACATATAGCACCACTCTGTAACATAAAAACCCCTTATACAGAGGTTATCCACCGTTAACACCTGTGATCTGACCACCGTCCATAGTAAAAATGCCACGTGTGGGGACAGTTTACACTTCCATGCCATCTTCCAGGGGAATGAACTCTCTACAAGTCTCAATAAGGATCTAAAATAAGTATGAACTGAAAAAATACCATCTCGTGTCAACCTCTATCTGCTACAATCATCTTCTCCTGCCCTGATATGTACCTCATTTAAAGATATCAAGAGCAGTGCATGATAATCCAATTCGCAATCCTGCAAACCCCGACCAAAAACAATGTTCCAACTAGAGCTCACATTATGGATATTTAAGACATCGCTCACCATAGCATACGGCTCAAGTGCAATACAATACAAAGGAGGAAATCCCACCTTAAGCGGTTGATCTCCACACCAACAATCATCCCAAAAGATGATGGTATTTCCATTCCCCACTACAAAAGACAACCAACCCCGAAAGTCGCTCTACCCTCGCCGGATATATCACCACAAACTCGCCCTATAAGAACCACGTCTCACCTGAGCACCATCCCCCTCCATAACACCATATTTTGCCCCTATAATATCTCTCCAAAAACTCTCATTTTCCACTCCGAATGGCCACAACCATTTACCCAACAAGGTCTTATTAAACAATACTAGACTTCTCATTCCGAGACCACCGAATCCAATAGGAGAATAAACTGCACGCCAATTAACCAAATGTAGTTTCATCTCCTCCCTAAAGAAACTCCCTTTGGAACCTCTCTAATCTTTTTGTCACTGCAATAAGAATGGGAAACAATGACAAGGAATAGGTACGGATATTCGACAAAGTGGACTTTATAAGAGTAATAAGACGGGCCCCCTTTTTGAAAAGTACATACGTTTCCATCCTGCTAGCCTCCTCTCTATCCTTTCCACAATACTGTTCCAAATCTGTCTTTTAAACCGTGCTCCTAAAGGAAGCTCGAGATATGTCATAGGCAATTGCGACACCCTGCATCCCAACATCGCAGCCAACTCCTCCACATTATCAACCTCTCCTAATGTGATAGCCTCAGACTTTTCCAAATTTATTTTCAAACCAGAAACGGCTTCAAAACAAGAGTAAACTACGAAAGTTTTATGAATTGCTCATCATCCGCATCACAGAAAATCAGTGTATCTGCAAATAGTAGATGAGAAACCTGCAACTACTCAACAGCAAAGCCCCTTAACAAACCTTGTCCCCGGCTTTCTCAAGCATCCTACTAAATGCTTCCATAACAATGACAAATAGCAATGGAGACAGAGGATCCCCTAGCCTCAATCCTCTATTGCTACGAAAATAACCCTCCGAAAGGTCATTCACCATAATTGAGAATGAAACCGTAGAGATACAAAACTGAATCCACTGGCACCACTTCTCCCCAAAGCCACATCGCCTAAGCATATACAAAACAAACCCCCAGTTAACGTGATCATAAGCTTTCTGAATGTCGAGCTTACATAACATTCCTGGAACCCCTAGTCGTAATCTTGAATCAATGCATTCATTTGTTATCAAAACATAATCCAAAATCTGGCGCCCTTTGACGAAGGTATTCTGAAATTTAGACACCACTTTCCCCAACACCTCCTTCAATCTATTCGCCAAAATCTTCGCGATAATCTTGTAAACCCCACTCACCAAGCTAATCGGGCGAAAATCCTTAATATCCGTCGCTCCCAGTTTCTTAGGAATCAGCACAATAAACGTGGCATTGATACTTCTTAAGAACCTTCCGCCCTTAAAGAAATAGGTAAGAACCTCCACAATGTCTAATCGCACCACTTCCCAACAAGTCTTATAGAATGAGAAAGAGAATCCATCAAGTCCTAGAGCTTTATCATCATTCATGATAAACACCACCTCTTTAATTTCATCCTCCCCAATTGGTCTCTCTAACCAATTAGCCTCCTCAATAATAGTGGAAAAATCTAGCCCCTCCAACTCTGGCCTCCTGTCCAGCTGCTTACGATAAAGATTCTGATAAAAGTTCACCAAATGGGTCTCGATATCCTGTGGATCCTCATAATTGACCCCATCAACCTCCAACATAGTGATAAAATTGTTTAGCCTACTGGAATTAGCTACCTTATGGAAAAATTGGGTGCATCTGTCCCCCTTTTTCAACCACTTAACCCTGGATTTCTGACGCCAAGCAATCTCCTCCATCTCCACCAACCTCTCCAACTCTTCCCTTAATTCTCCACGTCTCGCCCCATCTTCCCCTACCAGTCCTCCACTCTCCTCCCTCCTATCCAACTCGTCTATATCTGGATTTCTGAAGCCAAGCAATCTCCTCCATCTCCACCAAACTCTTCCCTTAATTCTCCACATCTCGCCCCATCTTCCCCTACCAGTCCTCCACTCTCCTCCCTCCTATCCAACTCGTTTATATATTATAGGCATTGATTTTTGCGATAGGTAACATCTCCTACCACCTCCTCATTCCACCTCTTAAGATCCTTTTTCAAAGCCTTCAATTTCATATCTAACACAACTATGAGACCCCCTGAAGTCATAAGATGCCCACCAATTCCGTACTCGTTCCCCGAAACCTTCTATTTTTAGCCACATCCTCTCAAACCTAAAAGGCCTTCTTCCACTGTGTCTTGCATTCCCAGATAACGAAATGGGAAAATGATCTGAATACAACTTCCCCAATCTCCTCTGCGTGACCTCTGGGTACTTAGCCTCCTACTCTCCACAAATAAAAAATCGATCTATTCGGGATGGTTGGTCTCGATTGGATGACCAAGTAAATTTTCCCCCAATCAAAGGCAAGTCCACCAACATGTTCTCCCTGATAAAGCCTGAAAAATCCTCCATAGCCCCTGTTAGTCTCCCCCACTGGACCTCTCAGTGGGAAATAGAACCACAAAGTCTCCTCCAATACACGTTGGGAGGTTCCACCAATTCATCCCACAATCCACCTCTACTACCATCTACATTAGGCCCATAAACTCCTATAAACATCCAACGAAAGCTATCCCCAATATTTCTAAACGAAAGCGAAAGAGAGAGTAGCCTTCACAAACCTCATCCTTATCAAAAACTCGGGTATCCCACATAACTAGTACTCCTCCTGAAGCCCCTGATGATCCTGTAAACTGATACCCCACATGCTGACCCCCCTCTCAAAAGGCTGCACACAACTGCCCTCGAAACAACCTCCAACTTTATTTCTTGTAGACATACAAGGTCAGCCCTCCATCCCCTTAATAAATTCTAAACACCCAATATTTTCTCAGTTTCATTAAGCCCCCTCACATTCCAACTAATTATTTTTGGAATCATCTTAAACATTTCGTCATCCCTCCCAATGTGACCTCTCCTTAAACTCTCAACCCTTGAGATCATAATTTACCGAGCATTCGAGACGCTTCAGCTCCCGATCCCCTTTTCTTCTCGTCTTTCCTCTTGATTATCCAACCCATTTTCCCTATTAGCCTCCAATTCCTCGAATAGTCGTAAAAGCCTATCTTCATAACCATCACATGACACCCCTACCATCTTACTGAAATCCAGAATTTATTGAAGAACCCAATTTGACGGTCGGTGTCTATCGTCAAGTGCACTAACTTTCACCATATCCTCAGCATAAATGGAATCATAACAGCGTCCCCCCTCTTCCTCCACCCGTACAACATCGCAGTTTGTATCCCCCTTCTCAACGCCTCCAACCCACACCACCAGAGCATTATCATTCCCTGGATCCCCTTCCTTCGGAGACTTAGAATATTTCCTACGGTAGGTATTCACTACCATAGTTGCTGAACCTATCGCTCCTTGCTGTTTCTCAAAGTGCCAACGTTAAACTATCAACCAATACAGATCCATTCTCTTGCTCACTAACCAACAATGATCCCTTAATAGATGGAGTCTCATCCAACACACCCTCATTTGTAGGACATTTTGTAGCTACCAATAACTCCGAAATCAACTTCTTAGTACTCGGCTCCCCTACCTCAACCCGAGGTTCCTCCTCTTGATATACCTCGGCCCTTGAAGCCATTTCAACCCGATTTGTTTCCTCTGTCCCGCCTTTATTTCCATCACCGTTGGAATACACCACTTCAGTCTGAGTCTGAGTCTGAAATTCACCTATAGGCTTATCCACCACCTGCTTATCCTTATCCAAAATCTTCGCGATAACCAATCATTTTGAGATTCTCAATATATCAATGAGACCTTAAATCCCGATTTTCATTAAAAAAAAAAAAATAGGTAAGTTTATACAAAATATTTGTAAACTTTGGATCATACTTTGTCAAACACTCAAATAAAAATTATAATATATTTTTACCTCTACACAATTTAAACAATTTCCTAATGAGAATAGTTGCCAGCATAAATCTTTCACAATCATATATTCATATTTAATCGATTTTGTCACTCTGTGACAAAGGTCTAGGCAATCAAATCTTTACAACCATCACACGTCATTTTAATTTTGGCAAACATCTCCCTTCTTTAATTGTGCTACTAAACTTGCATCATAACTACAACTGGGAGCTTTAAGTTTAAGCAAGATATGTTCTAGATATCTATGTCATAGTTTTAATTTATCCTCAAAAATGTCACCTTTACTTGTTAGCACATATTATCATTTCTTATTTCATCTATTTCCAGTGCAACCATATATCCATTGGGGAAACATTTTATACAATATTGAACATGAAAGGTAAGAGTATAACAAACTCGTTTGTTATGTTAGTATAAGAGAAGCTAAAGAGAAGGCATTCTTGCCAAAAATAAAAATACTTTGAACACGAAGTTTAGATGAGTTAGTCAGACAACCAAATCACGGTATAATCATACTTAATTGACCTATTTTAATTTTGTTGGAAATGTGCATCTTCATCCTCTTCATAGATCCTTCCTTCCGAGTTTTTATAGAACAAGCATGTCATTCATTAAATAACTTGTCAAAGTAATTCCTCTATCTTTTTGTGATCTCATTGCTATGAAACAACTCTTCGATTCTCATCGTGAGAAAACCATATCAATTTGCCTATTATAATTTTAAACCATCCCAGAATCATCGACAAAAGACTTCATTAGGAAGGAAAAACTTCATTGTGAAGGCAGATGTAAACTACTTGATTATCTCAAGGTATCAGTTTTAATGTACACTGGATGTCTCCTAGGCTAAAAGATTAAAAACTAATTAGCTAATTACTTTCAATCAGATATCCTTATTAGTAGAAGTATCAAAGAATGAGGCAATGATAGCTTACGGCCTATTGAGAATATTTCCTTGGAAGGGAAGTGGTTAAGGACCAGACAAAATAAAGTAATCATAAGCACAGACCACACAAAAACAGATGTTTTACAGGGAATTCACTTCTATATTTCACTTATGCGAGTCCTTGAATTATATTCCATTTTCAACTGATTCCATGATGTTTGGATTAGACCTTTATCTATCAATTATCCTCGTTTGTATGGCATACTAGCTCTCTGCAATACTAATAACCTTCAACTCCTTATCCATTGAGATCCACGAGGATGGTGATATCTTAGGTCTGTCCAAAAACTTAGAAACTTCTTTTTCTCTTTCTCGAAAGATCCTAATGTTTCTCTCGGTACCTTTACTAAAGAAACTCACTTCTTTCTTTTCTGGAAAGTCAATTTCTCTAGGGAGATATGGCTGAGACTAATTACAATCTATGGGTAGTATGTCAGAACCTGTATCGCTGGTTCATTTGTTCAACACGAAGTTCTGAGGTTTGGAAACAACAGATGGGCGAAAATGTGTAGACATTGTGCTGCAATAGATATAACTCGGTCCATATGGATGGACAAAATGGTAAGAGTTCTTCAGAAGCATAATAACAGTCCTCATTGCTGCTAGTGGGATAGAGTTATGGTTTTGTCATCTTTATGGGCTAAACCTGAGGGAGTATTAATAGTTTAGAGGACCTGAGTGTTTGTCCTACTTCTGCAATTATTTTTCCCGTCAATAAATTTCTTCATTCATTACATGTGTGAATGCATTATATACATACGTATTTACATGTATGTGTGTGTGCGCATTAACAACCTAGATAACCATACATACATTTCTCATAATCACACAGTCAATTGATGGGAGAAGAGCTTTCTGGTTTAAGTGTCAAAGATCTACAGAACCTGGAGAACCAGCTGGAGATGAGTCTTCGAGGTGTCCGTATGAGGAAGGTTTGAAATTTTCATCATCTTTAGGATGTGAATCCTTTGCTCTGCACATATCAAATAAAACTATTAACATAGTTTTCATAATTTTGCAGGACCAAATTTTAATTTCAGAGATACAAGAACTGAATCAAAAGGTTAACTCAAAAAATTGCACCAAATCATTTCCATTATATTTCGACAAATGTCCAATTTAGTAGCTAAATTTCATAATTTTGTTGCAGAGAAACCTCATCCACCAAGAGAATGTGGAACTGTATAAGAAGGTAAACCTCATTCAACAAGAAAATATGGCATTGTACAAGAAGGTAGTGGTGTAGATTAATAAATCAAGTTTCAAAATGTTTTGTGAAACAAAGTACTATATTAGGAGCACTATATATAAAAAGAATTACAACAGGTTCCTCAGCTGAAATGCTTGTTGTTCATCAGGTTTATGGAACTAAGGATGTGAATGGAGCAAACAGTAACGCACTTCACAATAATAGTTTAAGCGTCAGAGATGACCCACATGAACCTGTTTGTCTCCAGCTTTGCCAGCCACTGCAGCAGAACTTGGAGGCACCATCAGGAGTTACAACATTGGGGTAATTGTCTATCCCCCATGATTTACTTCATTTAACCATCAATTCAACACCATGTTGATTCAAGACTTGTTTTGGTGGGAAAAATGCAGCAGATTACAACTGCAATAACAAAGAGATGCAGATAAGTCAAAGGTGCCAAGTAATCTCTTAATGCTAAAGGGAGGTTACAGCTTTTCATTAAATGCCAAAAGTGGTATAAGTACCACAGCTATTCAGGAAAAAATACTTGATATTTCGCGTCACCCAGTTTCTGAATTCCTTGTGTGAGGTAAATCTAAATAGATGTAGCTTTCTAGGTCATTGTGACAATAAATAAAAGAATATGGTTGGCATTGCATGTTTCATATCTTTTTAGGTGTCTCAATACTTATTTATCTAGTTAAATTCTGTATTTGATTTAATGAGTTTACTTGGCAATAAAATGTAAACCATCATCTAATACTACCAGATACTCGATAAAAATAAATGTCTGTCAAGAGCAAGGTCATAACAGAAAATATGATTCGAAAGAAGAAAATTCATATAGGTTCTTAAGAAACAGCCAGGAGCAAAGCATGAGAAGAACATATGATATGACAATATAAAGATAATTAGGGGGCCTCGGAAAGTTGAATCTTATAAGATTCTGCACTGCACAAGCTGCAGAGGTTTCTGCACAGGGCAAAAGTATATCATCATGCACGTTGGAAACATTCTACACATTATTTAAGCCATCAATCAGAAGTGTCTATTTCAGAGAGTGGCAATACAAAAATTATATGCCTCAACTAATGAATGGCATGCAGAAAAACAAGTAGTTCTAATTTCTGAGTGTTTAGACATGAATGAGTACAATAAAACCATCAGCGAGTTAAACTTGAAAAAGAGAGTGAAAAAATTTAAAGACTTCGAGACTCTTAAATAGACATTAGCCTAACCTGCAGAACAAAGTACAACTAAATTTATAGACAATATATTTGTTGTTTTTATTTTGAAATACAAGTTACATGCTAGAAAGAACAAACATTTTGCAAAAATCTACTGTCAAAGCAATTTGAAGGAGACAATTTACAGAACTAAGATAGAAAATGTCAGTTCAGTATCTCCTCATATCAAAAGCAGAAAAAAACCACTAGCCACTTTATAATTCAAATTGATTTCTCATTAGAAAGACAAATTAACCACAATAAACACATTTAACCAACCGTTGCAGTGAGAATACTACATTTAAAAATGCAGCTTAATAATGCTGTTCAAAATTTAAGATTACTACCTTTATGAGGATAGTACTCATGAGTTGCAACATAACCAGCATCCAGTTTCAATGTTCAGTGCAGATCCTTCCAACATAATTAAAACCAGAGAAAAAATGAATGGCACAAGAAGATAAAGATAAAGATGTGCTTATTGACTCAGATCCAGTAATGATAATTATTCTACCACACCAGGAAATATAGTATAAAAGAAATCAGAAGAAGAAACACTGATAACTGAATAATAATAATAGGAACTAGGATCTTAAACAGAAAAATGATGCAATCTGAAGGCAAGTCAGAACGTTACCAGCTTTTATATGAACAAGCATGGAAAATATAGAGAATGGTCAATAGTTGAATTATATTTATAGGAAAAATAGTATGATTATCCCGTTGTTGGCTCAATTTCCTTGCACTGAAAGAGAAGAATGAAACACATATTAGCAGATGGCAATGAACTTGAACAAAATGAATAGAAAAAGAAAATCCGTTCAGGACACATCAGGTCACGTTGGAAATTCAAGTGCAGATAAATGAAAAGCAAATGTCCGTATGTCAAAAATTGTCAGAAAGATTACAATAACAAACAGAACATGGTTTATAAATTGAAAAAACCATGCAACTTAGAACCAATTTGAAGTTTGACATATAAAGCTGAATGGAACAGGGCTAATCAAATTCCTCAGTTCCTAAAAGATTATTTATTCCATTTCTGATTGAGCTCTTAAAACATCGAAAACAGATAATATATTAGTATCACGAATTCAAAATGACAACACTTTAGCATATAAATTATAGTTATAACTGCATCAAACTTCATCACAATCACGAGCTTCAGTCCCTTAGAATACTAGCAGTTCTCCTTAATTAATTGAAAGCCTCCAATTCCTTGAGTACACTTCTTATTTACTCATAGTTCTAGATTAAATGGACATATAAATTAGGTGGAAAAGTTCTAGCTACCAATGAGATTGAGATCACGAAGATTTCGTGATTTACAAAGATTATACACACACACACACACACACTTGTATATATATCATTAGGTAGTAATTACAAAATACCTAAATTACAACATACCATGTAAATATGCGATATTTTTCTATATAAAATGGAAGGCATCCTGAACCGGGAAGATCATTCAGTCAAACTTTGACATGGTATCAGAGTCCTGCCTAGAAGAAATTGCTAAATCTTCCACCGTTAGGGTCGACAATTTGGTTCAGAATGTTTTTTCGATAGTCTTTTGCAGATTTCTAGGCCAATAGATCTCCGGTTGAAGTCACCACTTGAGCGTGCTCCTGTTCTAGGTGATTGAGAGACTCTCCAATGTCTCTGTGAGCGATTTCTTGCATGTGCAATTGACACGACTCTCGGAGTCTTTTGGGTGAGCATCGCAGTGTTTTTTCGACATCTCTCAATGCATAATCGACGCGATTCTAGTGTCATGTGTGCGGGCTCGACGTGATTTCGGATTTTCTAGCCGGTTGACAACTCGCGACTAAGGCGTTCATTCTGGAGTTCAAGCATCGATGTTTTGGGCTTCTCCTGTGGACTGTGTTTCTTTCCGCGTGTTGAGAATTGTTTGAGTGGGCCTGCAATTTTTGTAGGCTGAATTTAGGAGTATTGTTGGAGTGGGCTTGCAAGTTTTGGTGGGTTGATTTTAGGTGGCAATTAATTTGGGTAGCAAATTGATTCCTATTTGGGTTCTATTTTGTAATCCTCTATGTTGGTTGACGCCTTCTGTGTTACGTTTATAGGGAAAAAAAATTCTATATGAGAATTTTAATTCAATATGTTTTTAAAATGAAATGAGCTTTGGGGTTATATTGTTAGGTCATCTAAAGCACCTGAGGATACAAAGGGTCTCGATGCATGGGAAACAAAGGATGCCCATATTATTTCATGGATTTTGGGATCCTCACATGGTAAATAATTTACGTTCTTTCACTACGACTAAGGAGATGTGGGAATAATTGAAGCAGA
The DNA here is from genome assembly GCA_019097785.1 of Fraxinus excelsior. NCBI lineage: Eukaryota > Viridiplantae > Streptophyta > Magnoliopsida > Lamiales > Oleaceae > Fraxinus > Fraxinus excelsior. The sequence continues at coordinate 23,708,528 of CM032634.1, forward strand.
TTTATTACCGAGGACAATAATGTACGGACTTTGAGTTAGAAATTGCTAACTACACTCGAGGTAATCTTACCATTGAGCAGTACTACTCTGGTTTTTTAAACTTGTCCCTGCGACGACCCTATCAGCACTACAAGATGTTCAAGAGGTTAGCAAGAGAGATCCGTTTCTTATGAAATTACAATCCGAATTTGAAGTGGTCCGAGCGGGGTTATTGAATTGTGATCCGGTTCCCTCTTTGGATGTATGTTTGGGGAACTTTCGCGTAAGGAACAACGTATAGCAACTCAAACTACTATTGGAGGTGATTTTTCTTCATATAATGTGGCCACCGTTGTATATGCTGCCTAAGAACGGGGAATGGGTAAACTTCAGTGTTTTCGCTGCAAAGGATACGGGCATATTGCTCGTACTTGTCCTCAGAAAGTCTGCAATTACTATAAACAACCAAGACATATCATCAAAGACGGTCCCCCATGACCTCTACATTGACAAGCTAATGCATTTCATGTAGTTGCACAAGGTACAAATCCAGCACTCTCACAATCTAACACCAGTCAACCTATTCTTACCTCATAAATAGTTCAGCAGATGATTGTTTTTGCTTTTTCTGCCCTGGGCTTACAAGGTAAAGGACAAATGGCTTCTTCTCCTTGGTTTGTTGATTCAGGGGCATCGAATCATATGTCGGGTAGTTCTGATTCCTTACATAACATTCGACGATATACTAGCACACAGCACATTCAGACTGTTAATGGCAATGCTCTTCCTATTGGGCCTTGTTTTGATAATGTTTTTGTATCTCCGAGCTTATCTACAAACTTGATTTCAGTTGGTCAATTAGTTGATAATAACTGTAATGTGTCTCTCTCATGCTGGTTGTCTTGTGCAAGATCAAGGATCGAGGAAGGTGATCGTGAAGGAGCCTAAGGTCAGAAGATTGTTTTCATTACAGTTTACTATTCCACCTGCTCCTGCTATGTCTTTGGCTTGTATTAGTAATAGATTTAAATATGAAGTTTGGCATAAACGATTGGGTCATCCCAATACTTAATTTTTTTTCAACAAATTGTTGAAGTGTAGTTCTATGGGTAATAAAAAGAAGTTTCAGTTTTCCAATTTCTCTTTCAATTGTGATACTTGTAAACTTGGAAAAAGTATTTGACTTTTTAGTTTCCACCTCTTGGGAATCGTGCTAATAAATGCTTTGACATTATTTACAGTGATGTTTGGGGAGTGGCACATGTGGCTGTACATGCTAATTATAAGTACTTTATAACGTTTACTGATGATTTCAGTCGTTACATTTGGATATATTTTCTACGGTCTAAAAGTAAGATCGGTACCATTCTTCAAACATTGATAGATTACATTGAGACACAATTCTCCTCCAGTATTCGAATATTGCGATCTGACAATGATGGGGAATGTCTCATTATTGTCAACTCTTCTTACAATAAAAGGGTATTATCTTTTAACGCTCTTGCCCATATACCCTTCAACGGAATGGAGTGGTAGAAAGAAAGAATCGTCGCCTATGGGAGGTTGTCAGAGTTTTGCTCTTGGAATTTTCGGTTCTACCCAAGTTTTCGGTCGAAGCTCTTGCCACTGTTGTATATCTAATTAATAGACTTCCTGCGGCAATTGAATTTTGACTAACCATATTTTCTCATGTACGGTACACATCCTATCTATGACATATTACATACTTTTGGTTGTGTTTACTTTGTTCATCTAACTCATGAACATCATAAGCTTGGTGCTCAATCCGTGCGATGTGTTTTCTTAGTGTAGTATATCAGAGACGACGACCCCCAAACATACTGCCCCTTTTCGTTCCTGATTCCAATCCCAATCCCGATTCCGTCCTAGATTCCACTATTCTTCGACAATCCACTCACATTACTCATCATTCTGATCGATATGGCTTCTTCGCAACTTTATTTCATTTCACAGTTCATATTTCTTATTATCAGGCTGTTACATAACCTTGTTGGGAGAAAGCAATGCAAGAGGAACTTTAAGCTCTTCGAGAGAGTCACACATGGGTTATTGTTTCTTGTTCTCCTAGTGTCTGATCTACTGGATGCAAATTAGTCTATTCTGTTAAGCTCCGATTTGATAGATCGCTATGGTGGCTCTTGGGAATCGTCAAGAATATGGGGTGGATTATGAGGAGACATTTGCCCATGCTGCCAAAATGATGACGGTTCGAACTCTTCTGGCTATAGCAACCTCCAGGGGCTGGTCTTTGTGATAGATGGATGTCAAAAATGCTTTCTTACATGGTAATGTTAAGGAAGATATTTGTATGACACCTTGTCTCTCTTTATCTCTACCACCAAAGCGAGCACTATGTTTCTTTTGGTCTACGTTGATGATATTGTTATTTTCGACACTGATTCTGGATTGATATCTCAACTTCAAACCTAATTAAAGGATTCTTTCCATATGAAGGATTTGGGCCCATTGCAATATTTCTTAGGTCTTGAGGGAACTTATCTACATCAACACAAGTATTTGGAGGAGTTGATTACTTTTGCTGGACTTCAGGATGGTTGCTCAATTGATGCTCCTTTAGAGGCGAGTGTTAGGTACCGTAAAGAGGAGGGTGATCTTCTTGATCCCTATATTGCCAGTTAGTGGGTAGTTTAAATTATTTCACTATGACTCGACCTGATATATCTTTTACCCTACGACAAATCTATCAGTTTATGCACGCTCCACAACATCTTCATCCGACTACGGTTCATCGCATTATACAATACTTGCTGGGTACACTCCATAGGGGTTTTTTTCTTTCCTGCAAATCTTCTCTTGAGTTGATAGGATATAGTGATGCGGATTGGGCAGGATGCGCGGATACTCTTCGCTCGATTACAAGTTGATAGCATGTTTCTTGAGGGTGCACTAATTTCCTAGCATAGCAAGAAACAAGATCGCATCTCTAAATCATTCATTGAATCTAAGTATCGCGCTATGTCTTCTACCTGTTCTCAGATTGTTTGGCTACTGGGCTTTTATCGGAGCTTGGTTGTGCTCAGCTTAGGTCTACTCCACTTTATGCTGATAATATTAGTGTCATTTATATTGCTGTTAATCCTGCGTTTCATGAGCACACTAAACACATTAAAGTGGATTGTCGCTCTATCCGTGAGGCTTATGATGGTCACGTTATTTCTCTTCCACATATCACCACTGATATTCATATCGTTGGTGTGTTTACCAAGGCAATGATGCAACAGCGTCATCGATTCCTTCTCGACAAATTGATACTTCTTGATCGTCCAGCATCAATTGGAGGGGAGGTATCGATGAGATTGAGATCGCGAAGATTTCGTGATTCACAAAGATTATGGTTTATTACCATATTTATATATACATCTTTAGGTAGTAATTACAATATACCTAAATGACAACATACCATGTACATATGTGATATTTTTCTATATAATGGAAGGCATTCCGAAATGGGAAGATCATCGCCAAACTTGGACACTAGCATTATTATTTTTAAGTCCTAGCATTCTTAGGATATGTATTAATCCAACATAATTAAGATAGGAAACAGAATAACAACTTACAATTACTAAGGAACAGGATAATCATTTAAAATATAAATGAACCTAAAAATGTGTTCGAACCAGTATTGTAGCCTAAGTTGGCAAAATTCACTCTTATCAATACTTGTCCTTTACTAGTGTGTGTGTAAGTGAGAGAGAGAGAGCGCGGAGGCATTTGAGGAGGCCTCTGCTATTTCCAATTCATAAACGTACTTAAAGAGGGAAAACATATTATAAAAGGAAAAACAGGATTGTGGATCCAAAAAACAAATAAAGAGAGAAATAAGCAACTTTCTTTTCATGGTGGTCCATCAGACATTTGCATCCTACATGAACATCTCTCACAAAAAAAAATCACCATTTATTTACATAAAGAAGTCAAACAAGTATTAATTTCAAAGTTCATCTATCTACAATATGGGCACAGAAAACTAATGTTCAACACATATTGCAGGACTTCATAACAATTTGGAAACGGAGCAAGAAAAATACCAAGAACTAAAGACGATCAGATTCATGGAAAGCGGTGTCAACAAATTGTGTATCCTAAAAGTTTAAGTGCGAGAAGCAAATTCGAACCGCAAGAATAAGAGATTTTAATTTAACTCCATCTTGAGATGATTATTACACACCCTTGTATTAGTATGATCGTAGTTGTCCTTTACTTATAGATAGTATTGTGAGTAACCGTGCAGCGCTTCTATTTTGGTAACTACAGAACCATGATTATGAATAAGTGTCTTTAATTAGCATGTAACGCTTCTCCTTGTTTTAGCATTATTTCATGTTTGCATAGCATATCCTGGGATATGAACTTGTTTGAATATAAGATGGTGATTGCTAGTTGTTTACATAATTTCTAAAAATAGCTCTAGCAAGTTGCAAGTTGGTGCAGTCATCCTCTCCAATTGTAATACACCAGCAATCAAGAATGCTGTATTTCGCTATCCAAATCATTATATTCCTAGAGGCGCCTTGTGTGTAATTTGATGAGGAAAAAGGATTGAAATGGCAGACAAAAGATAAAATTAACCGTGTACAGAAAAACTGATAGCTATCTCACTTAATCAGCAATTTAAATTATAGAAGTTGTTTACATATAAGAAATCCAATAGCAACATCCAGAAGAGCTTATGATAGTGTATTCAAAGAAGCTTATACTGGGAGGTAATTTTTGTCCTGTACCAGAGCCACGGCCCATAGGAATCTACCTATTAGGTAAAATGGCTTGTGATTTCAAATCATATATGGCTCTATCATATCCTTTCCAACACATTGGCTTCGAAGAGGTTTCGATTATGTTAAAGAAAAATCAAGGTAACTATTCAAGTCTAGATGGTGATGGAAAATATGACTGCTTCTATTCACATTCATCTCTTGTTATTAGTGAAGGTTAGCCAGTAGGTTAGCACAGAAGCAGAAAAAAAGAAATGTGAAAATGCAATTTCTGACATGTTAGGAATCTGTCTCAAAAGTTTTGTCGCATCATTCCTCATAGATGCTTCCATCACTCTTGAATCCTATCGAATTCTCCCCATTTTCTCTCCTTCCAAATACATTGTATTGGATAATATCTTCCCTTGTTCCCTGGATTATAGACTGAAATACTAGCATCAATTTTTTGTGTTAAAGATGATCTCCCTTTGGTGACTTCTTTTACATCTCTTTATCTTGTCAAAGAAATCCCCCTCCAAATCCACCTGCTCTTTAGTGAAAACCCTAGTTTGTCTAGGTGGCCTATTATTTTTATTTTTAATTTTTTGTTTTAACTAAACCTGTTGGCTGCCTACAACTGAAATCCTGCTTTTAGAAATTTCTAAAGTCCGCCCTTGATTATTAGCTATTCCCACCACCGGTCACCGCCATCATATTGTAGTTCTTTCAATGCCAAAATCACCATTACATGGAGTCATAGTAATGGGGAATAAAAGATAGTTAATTATATTAGTTTATTATAGTTTCCAAGTTTGACTAAAATTAGGTTATTGTTTGATAGGTTTTCTAGTTTATATTAGGGTTTATTTACTTTGTTTCCTTCTCAAATGAGGTTTGTTTAAGCTCTATATAAAGATAGTTTATGCATTGTAATTTATATATGAAACAAATTGATATTCTTTTACCCTAAATTCTCTCTTCTTCTCTTTCTTTTTTCGATGTACAATATAGGTTTCAATATTTTAGCTGTAAATTTATGCTTTATTGCATGTTTCTTTGGCTCAATTTTCTAAACACGTTAAGAAAATATTTTTGGATCACCCACATAAAGATAATGTATTTCAGTGGTCATCACACTTGAATGAAAGCTATATTTTCAACATAGCAAAATTGTTTCCTTATCGAAGTACATTCGAGCATTTGATGTTGCAATCATTTATTTTTGCAAGCGAGTCTACGATACTAGTCTCTTGTGCTCCTCAATACGCGTGGCCAATTATTTTTTGTGGAGGGATAGCACTATATGAAACTTTTCAAGGTTTGCTATCAATATTTGATTCGTAAGAAAGATTGCCTCCCTTAGTAAGAGTTCAAATCGTATATAGTAGTCAAGAATTCAATATAGGTATTTGGCCAGACAAAAGATCAAATTCTTTGAAGAATGAAGTTGCAATCTATCTCGTCGAAGTCGAGTTCCCTCAAATGGGAGAAATGATGAAAAGATAGTTATTTTTATTAATTTACTATAGTTTCTTAGTTTGACTAAAATTAGGTTATCATTTGATATATTTTCTAATTTGACTAATTTAGGATTTATTTATTTTGTTTCCTTCTCAAATTAGGTTTGTTTAGACTCTATATAAAGAGAGCTTATGCATTGCAAGCTTACAATATGATATATAAAATAAATTGATTTTCGGTTAACCTAAATTCTTTTCCTCTTCTTCTCTTTCTTCTCTGTCATACTTTTCTAAATATATATTGTTCTTGTTCATTGCATACTACATAAAATAGCCAGCATAGGATTCTCTTTATACCCATAATCCTTGTCACGTAATTCTCGTTCCTTTAGTACGTTCATCCCCATGTCAAACATGGCAGACCATCATACTATGTACTTGAATCAGGCCTTTGTATCCAACACTGGTGCCTAGATTTATAATTGTCACTCCCAACCACATTGATTCACTACTCCTCCACTAACAACTCTTTAATTGTCAAACTACTACGAGTGTTTTACCACCATTGTTGCAAATAAAATCACGAGTTGTCTCTGTCTCTGGTACTAGTGGGACGCAAAGCGAAAACACGATCAAAACCTCATTGATTATAAAACATACTACCACATAATCTACCTTTTAGTTTGTGTTGCTTCCTAAGAATGCCACAAAAATAGGCATCAAATATTAGTAATTTTGCACACAATACCTAGAATTTGGATTTGCTGATTTGAAATATCATGTGCCGATAATTGAAAAAATTTAAAAATTTCAATAGTCTTTTATTATTCATTTATAAACAACCAAGTCTATAATGAAACCCTAAGCCCCTATTTATGCTAGAAAAAACCTAAACGTAAAAAGAAGCTAATGACAACTTTGCCCTCACTTAGTAAATAAAACAAGTTAACTACGTTAAATAAAACTATTTAAACAAACTAAAGGAACCATCTTGTGTGTTGTTTCACCATTTGCATCACAAATAAATTATTGCAACAATTACGATAGCCTCCAACAAGCTATTTATATTGTTGATAAAGTACAAAGAATATTTTTCTTTTAGAATCGAGACTTCAAACCAATCAATATCGTGCCACCACATATTTAAAATATCAATGTCTAAAGGAATTTTTTGTCAAGAATTTGTTACTAGCAAGTTGCACATATTGCCTTTCTCATATTCAGTTTAGAGTAAAAGCTTTACCATAATTTATTCATGCGAATCTACTTAGACTGAGAAGAACACCACCACAAAACGCATTTTCTTCTATTTGCCAAAAGAACTTGATGAAAAAGAACAAAGACATAAATTTTCTATTATAGGGGCGAATCTAAGGCATATGTATTATACAATGGAAATCTAAAGATGAAATCTTCCATGAAACGAATGCCTAGACATGAAGCAAAGATAGAGATTCATGCTAGATTTGAAGAACTTGAAGATACAAGACAAAGATAAGGAAATTTTGAAAAACATGCAAGTTCAAATTGTATATATTCAAACAAAAAATATTCCATTTCACCATCAACGAATTCTCCACCTAGAAAGACTAATTGCAAAAAGTTCATTAACTAAGCAATGTCATTGCTCTTTATTATGAACCACAAAACTTTGAGCCTAAAAATGATATGAAGTCTATGAAAAAAGAGATTAACACGATAGATAAACAATACATGAAAACTTGCGGATAACTATGATGCTCAGATTCTTCTAGACGATATACTTATGTCAACACGACATGACACATGTATGGTTATTGATCCCGTGTTGGATCCTTCAATTTAGAAGTCGACATAGCATAAAGGTGGAAGGAGATTGCCCTGGGAAAGCAGTTGTAGGGAGATAATGAGTGGGCCCACAATTTTTTAAGCAATAAAATTGATTTTAAGGCATGGAATCAAGCTCAATGGATGTGGGCCTTTTAAAAAATACATCTAAAACCATTAGTTTATAATATTCTAAAAAATTTATATTTATAAATGCCTACATACGTGTGTCCACATTTTGGATCATTTTTAGCCTTATCCCCATATATTAAGTTTTAGAAGGAAAAGGAGACCCCGATATGCACCTGTAACTGATTTCGAGCAACATTGGTTGTCAGGATAAATCAATCATTAGCTTAAAATCGGTATCTAAAATAAAACTTGATAAAGGTGTATCATCTTAAAAAAGCTTTATATTGCTTGAAGCAAGCACTTCAAGATTTAAATATCTTCATAAATATTTATTTTTAGAATGAGATTTCTCTATCTGCATAATTTGTATGTACTTATATTGATGTTCTTATTTACAGGGAACCCAGTCATAAAATGACAGATTAAAAAGGTCATGATGGACTTGTTTGAGATCACACAACTAGGACATTAAGATATTTTCAATATATGCAAGTAAAGCATCTCAAGAAAATCATACCACAAATTTATTATAGAAGCTCACATGTTAGTAAGATGTTAACACCTACGAAACAAGAAGCTATTAATTGTTAAAGATAGATGCATGAGAACCGAGGACTGTAAGTCCTGAAATTTCAAGCGTCTCTCGGGAGATTGGTTACTTGGGATAGAGTTATTGACCTACTTGCTTACAAGTTAACTCTATCCTTGAGCACGGCTTCCGTGTTAACTCTATCCTTGAGCACTGGCTAACCAGCATGCTATATTCTAATTGACGATAGCCCTATACTGGGAGCTTCCTTTGTCTTTTTATAGTTAGAAGCAAGACAAAGTTCTTTTAAACGGTTCATTGTGGGGAAACTCCTTGATTTGACCAAGAGATTCTCGGTGTGGCCACAACACAGAAAGACTCATTCTCCCATTCAGCTCCGCAGTGGTTCCATTTTGGAATATGCTAGTGGCATAGCTACCTAGAATGAGGAGTAAAACAAGGATAAAGATATTCTTACTAGGGATTTCTTTATTGAAAGCTAAGGTCATCACTTGGACTTAATCCCATTAGTTCTGTCACTTGTTGAGCTAGGAATTACTACTAATCAAAGCATGGATCTCCCTTTGATCTCTATCCTTTGTAAAGCGGTCTAACTAAAATGATTCGGAAAAGACATGCAGCAAGACCAAATCTCTCTTAAAACTCTCTTGTGACAACTTTTTAGTCATTCTTATGACTAAGAATCTACCCAATGGTACTTAGAGATTCATTATCAATTCAAAACTAATTGAGATAAAAGCAATTGAATTGAAGTTGTGAACCTCATAAACACAAGTGATTGGTGTCTTGACAACACCAGTTTCCAGTTTCTACAAACAAGATCTTTTATTTTCAAGACAAACTTAGTTGTAGATTTTCAAGAATTGAAGGGGAATGTTAGAGACTAAATTTAGTTTTCACATTCATTAACAATCATTTTTCACAAGTATCGTGTAAGCATTTATGAACTAACATGTCATGTACATCTAAATTCATGTATTTGTATCTATGCGTGTATACGGATGTCTAAGAAATTCTATCTGAGCAGATGTTGTAGAGTGTTTCTTAGACGAGAAAAAATATATATAGAAAAGAGAAAACATCAAAAATCTCTATACAATGTCAGATTAATCTCCATTTAACACACTACCCTTGTGTTGGTTTTCTAACATATCTATGTACAAGTAATTTAGGGGGAGAAATGTATGCTTGAGTACACAAGTTGTATTGAAACATTGCATAAAATGCAAGCATAAAACAAAGTTAAAAGCCTAGATGAAGACAACCGGTTAATTCAAAGAGAGAGAAGAAAAAGAAAAGGAGAGAGAAGAAACAAAACTGAATAAGGTAAAGTTTCATATGTTAAAGCAAGCACAGTAACCAATATGCTCTACAGCACAAACATAAAATCTGCGAAAAGAAAGAGA
>CM032634.1:23718606-23772547 GCA_019097785.1 Fraxinus excelsior
TAGTGCGTGGGCTGCATTTTCAATTTGGGCTTCTTATTTGGGTTAATTTCTAATCCAGGTTGTGTGGGCTGCAATTTTGTGAATTGGGCTGCAATTTTGTGAATATATATTTATTTTACTGAGATATGTCGATCGACGCCTTTTGTGTTAAGTTTACAGGGAAAAACTATTCTGTATGGGAATTTCAATTCAAAATGTTCTTAAAGGGAAAGGAGCTTTGGGGTCATATTGATGGGTCATCTAAAGCCCCCGACGATGTTAAAGATTTCAGTGCATGGGAAACAAAGGATGCTCGTATTATCTCTTGGATTTTGGGATCCATGGAGGCTCATATGGTAAACAACTTACGCTCTTTCACTACTGCTAAAGAGATGTGGGATTACTTGAAGAGGATTTATTACCAAGATAATAATGCACGACGATTTCAGCTGGAGTTAGAAATTGCTAACTACACTCAAGACAATCTTACAATTGAACAATATTATTCTGGTTTCTTAAACTTGTGGAGCGAGTACTCTGGTATAATTCATGCTAAAGTCCCTGCGGCGGCTCTATCAGCACTGCGAGATGTTCAAGAGGTTAGCAAAAGGGATCAGTTTCTTATGAAATTGCGACCCGAATTTGAAGTAGTCAGGGCTGGTTTATTGAACCGTGATCCGGCTCCTTCTTTGGATGTGTGTCTAGGTGAACTCTTGCGTGAGGAACAACGACTGACGACCCAAACTACTATTGGAGCTGATTTTTCTTCCTCTACTGTGGCCACTGTTGCTTATGCTGCCCAAGGTCGCGGACGAGGTAAACTACAATGTTTCAGCTGTAAAGGATACGGGCATATTGCTCGTAACTGCCCTCAGAAAGTCTGCAATTATTGTAAACAATCAGGACATATCATCAAAGATTGTCCCACAAAACCACCACATCGTCGCACTCAGGCATTTCAAGCGGTTGCACAAGATCCTAATCCAGGACTCCATCGGGCTAGCACCAGTCAACCAGTTCTTACTCCAGAAATAGTCCAGCAGATGATTGTTTCTGCCTTCTCAGCCTTGGGCTTGCAAGGTAAAAGTCAGAATATTTCTTCTCCTTGGTTTGTTGATTCAGGGGCATCTAATCACATGGCAGGTAGTTCTGATTCCTTACATAATATTCGACGATACACTGGCTCACAGCGCATTCAGATTGCTAATGGCAGCACTCTTCCTATTACTGTTGTTGGTGATATTGGACCTTCTTTCGATAATGTTTATGTATCTCCGGGGTTATCTACAAACTTAATTTCGGTTGGTCAATTGGTTGATAATAACTGTGATGTATGTTTCTCTCGTGCTGGTTGTCTTGTGCAGGATCAGGGATCGGGGACAGTGATCGCGAAGGGGCCTAAGGTCGGACGATTGTTTCCACTGCAGTTTACTATTCCTCCTGCTATGTCCTTGGCTTGTGTTAGTGATAGATTTAAACATGAAGTTTGGCATAAAAGATTGGGTCATCCCAATGCTTTAATTTTATCTCATTTGTTGAAGTGTGGTTTTTTGGGTAATAAAGAGCAGTTTCAGTTTTCAGATTTGTCTTTCAACTGTGATACTTGTAAACTTGGGAAAAGTAAGACTCTTCCATTTCCATCTCATGGTAGTCGTGCCCATAAATGCTTTGAAATTATTCATAGTGATGTTTGGGGAGTGGCACCTGTGACTTCACATGCTCATTTTAAGTATTTTGTGACATTTATTGATGATTTCAGTCGTTATACTTGGATATATTTTATGCGGACTAAAAGTGAAGTGGGTACCATTCTTCAATCTTTTATAGCTTATGTTGAGACACAATTCTCCTCCCGTATTCAAATAGTCTCACCCACACCCACCCCCCCGTAATAGAGTTTAGTTTCCGCACTTACATGATTATTTCGGATAATTAATAGGGGATATTCGCGCTCCAACGATCTGTGCCATATAACGCCACTAAACAATAGGTCGGGCCTGTACTTAAGAATGAGGCATCTAGGATGTGGTTGATTTGAGGTGTTGCTCTTTGAAGTGCGCTGGCCTACGCCAGTTTTGGGCAAGTACACGGTTCCCACTGCGGTGTTATAGATTATTCACTACATTCGCGCTCCCGAGCATTTGAATTTTGAATCCCCTATTTATAGCTGTATACTATCAGCATTCCGGGCTAATATTTACATACTTTTGGTTTTGTCTGCGTTGTTCATCTACGCCTCCTTCCTGAACGTCAGAAGCTTGGCGCTTCAATCTGTAACGGGGGTGCTTTCTTGGGTTACAGCATTGCTCAGAAAGGTTTCATTTGCTATGATGGTGTTGCTAATCGCTTTCGCACCTCTCGCAATGTGGTTTTCTTTGAGAATCAGTCCTACTTCCAACATGTTGTTTCATCTCCTGATTTGGTTCCACTTATCAGCTTTGCGCAAGACTCTGGTTCTGTGGAGCGTTTTAGGCAAGGTGTGGTATATCAGAGACGACGGCCCCCAGACCGACAGCCCCTTCCCGTTCCCGATCTTGATCCCGATCCTGATCCTGACACTGATACTCTTCGACGTTCCACCCGCATTACTCGCCCTCCTGCTCGGTATGGTTTCTCTGCAACCTTATCTCATATCACTGTTCCTATGACTTATTCCCAGGCTGTTACTCAACCTTGTTGGAACAAGGCTATGCAGGAGGAACTTCAGGCTCTTCGAGAAAATCACACATGGGATATTGTTCCTTGTCCGTCTGGAATCAGACATATTGGGTGTAAATGTTACTCGTTAATTCCGCTCATGATGCTCGACTGACCCTAAACGTCGATTCGGTAGCGCTCGATAATCGTCAAAGAATATGGTAGTTGATAAGAGAACTTTTTCACCTTGTCCAAAATGACAACAGTTCGTGCATCAGCTTCTATACTTCTGGCATCCAAGGAGGACTTTACACTGATGACGTTAAGAATCTTCTTACATTGTAGACAGTAAGAAGAGAATCTATTATATCGCCAGCTCATGTCGTACCTCTTCTCATTGCCCTCTTCCGATGTGTGTAAACTAAAACGCTCACTTTATGGGTTGAAACAAGCCCCTCGAGCCTGGTTTGACAAGTTTCGGTCCACTCTTCTTGGTTTCTCATTTACTCAAAGTCAATATGACTCATCTCTGTTTATTTCCAACACTGAGGCGGGTATGGTACTCCTACTTGTTTATGTGGACGATATAGTCATTACAGGGACTGACTCTGGATTAATATCACATCTTCAAGATCAGCTTAAGGAATCCTTTCACATGAAGGATTTGGGCCCTTTACAATATTTCTTAGGCCTTGAGGTGCATTCGAGTTCAGCCGGGACTTACTTACATCAACATAAGTATACAGAGGAGTTGATTACCTTGGCTGGGCTTCAAGATGGTAGGTATGTTGATACCCCTTTAGAGGTGAATGTGAAACATTGCATGGAAGAAGGAGATCTTCTTCTTGATCCTTCGTTATATCGTCAATTGGTGGGTAGTTTAAACTACCTCACTATTACACGACCCGATATCTCTTATGCTGTACAGCAAGTTTGTCAGTACATGCATGCTCCACGACACCTCCACTTGGTTGCAGTTCGTCGCATTATTCGATACTTACTGGGTACACCTAATAAGGGTCTCTTCTTTATTCCATGCTAATTCTCCGCTCTTTCTTGACTTGTTTGGTACAGTGTGCTGAATTGAGCCGTTGCGGTAATACTCGTCGCTCTTCTATAACGAGTTGTGGTTAACACTTGTTTCTCGAAATACAATCGCTCGGTTTCGTGCGAAGTAAAGAAAGCAAGAGCGTGTTTTCTAATCGTTACCCTTAGCTGAATATCGTTGCTATTATTCTGCTATGTTCTGAGATTGTTTGGCTTCGGGGTCTTCTGACAGAACTTGGTTGTCCACAACTTGGGCCTACTCCGCTTCATGCTGACAACACTAGTGCTATTCAGATTGTTGCTAATCCAGTATTTCATGAGCGTACTAAACATATTGAAGTAGATTGTCACTCTATACGTGAGGCTTATGATAATCATCTTATTACTCTCCCACATATTGCCTCTAATGTTCAGACTGCTGACATATTTACCAAGGCGATGACTCGACAACGACATCAGTTTCTTGTGAGCAAATTGATGCTTCTTGATCGTCCAGCATCAATTTGAGGGGGATGTTAAGATTGAAGAAGATTACGGAAGATTACACCAAGATTGAGGAAAATTACATACCAATCACGAGAATAATACTTGTACCATATATATATATAACTTCCATATTTAAACTTCTATTTGTAACTATAAATTGTAGGGATGTTTAATAGACAATTCATTCAGCCTAATTTTGTCAATTTTGACTCACCATATTTTCTCATGTACGGTACACATCCTATCTATGACATATTGCATACTTTTTGTTGTGTTTACTTTGTTCATCTAACTCATGAACATCATAAGCTTGGTGCTCAATCCGTGCGATGTGTTTTCTTAGTGTAGTATATCAGAGACGACGACCCCAGACAGACTGCCCCTTTTCGTTCCTGATTCCAATCCCAATCCCGATTCCGTCCTAGATTCCACTATTCTTCGACGATCCACTCACATTACTCATCATTCTGATCGATATGGCTTCTTCGCAACTTTATTTCATTTCACAGTTCATACTTCTTATTATCAGGCTATTACATAACCCTATTCGGAGAAAGCAATGCAAGAGGAACTTTAAGCTCTTCGAGAGAGTCACACATGGGATATTGTTTCTTGTTCTCCTGGTGTCTGATCTACTGGATGCAAATTAGTCTATTCTGTTAAGCTCCAATTTGATGGATCGCTATGGTGGCTCTTGGGAATCGTCAAGAATATAGGGTGGATTATGAGGAGACATTTGCCCATGCTGCCAAAATAATGACGGTTCGAACTCTTCTGCCTATAGCAACCTCCAGGGGCTGGTCTTTGTGATAGATGGATGTCAAAAATGCTTTCTTACGTGGTAATGTTAAGGAAGATATTTGTATGACACCTCCTAAGGGTCTTTTTTCGTTGCCATCTTCCGATGTATGTAAACTAAAGCGTTTGCTTTATGGGTTGAAGCAGGCTCCTCGTGCTTGGTTTGACAAGTTTCGTTCTACTCTCTTGGATTACTCATTTATTCAAAGCAAATATGATTCGTCTCTCTTTATCTCTGCCACCAAAGCGAGCACTATGTTTCTTTTGGTCTACGTTGATGATATTGTTATTTCCGACACTGATTCTGGATTGATATCTCAACTTCAAACCTAATTAAAGGATTCTTTCCATATGAATGATTTGGGTCCATTGCAATATTTCTTAGGTCTTAAGGGAACTTATCTACATCAACACAAGTATTTGTAGGAGTTGATTACTTTAGCTGGACTTCAGGATGGTTGCTCGATTGATGCTCCTTTAGAGGCGAGTGTTAGGTACTGTAAAGAGGAGGGTGATCTTCTTCTTCATCCCTATATTGCCAGTTAGTGGGTAGTTTAAATTATTTCACTATGACTCGACCTAATATATCTTTTACCCTATGACAAATCTATCAGTTTATGCACGCTCCACAACATCTTCATCCGACTACGGTTCATCGCATTATACAATACTTGCTGGGTACAACCCATAGAAGTTTTTTTCTTTCCTGCAAATCTTCTCTTGAGTTGATAGGATATAGTGATGCGGATTGGGCAGGATGTGCGGATACTCTTCGCTCGATTACAAGTTGATAGCATGTTTCTTGAGGGTGCACTAATTTCCTAGCACAGCAAGAAACAAGATCGCATCTCTAAATCATCCACTGAATCTGAGTATCGTGCTATTTCTTCCACCTGTTCTGAGATTGTTTGGCTACTGGGCTTTTATCGGAGCTTGGTTGTGCTCAGCTTAGGTCTACTCCACTTTATGCTGATAATATTAGTGTCATTTATATTACTGTTAATCCTGCGTTTCATGAGCACACTAAACACATTAAGGTGGATTGTCACTCTATCCGTGAGGCTTATGATGGTCACGTTATTTCTCTTCCACATATCACCACTGATATTCAGATCATTGGTGTGTTTACCAAGGCAATGACGCAACAACGTCATCGATTCCTTGTCGACAAATTGATACTTCTTGATCGTCCAGCATCAATTGGAGGGGAGGTGTCGATGAGATTGAGATCACAAAGATTTCGTGATTCACAAAGATTATGATTTATTACCATATTTATATATACATCTTTAGGTAGTAATTACAATATACCTAAATGACAAAATACCATGTACATATGTGATATTTTTCTATATAATGGAAGGCATCCCGAAATGGGAAGATCATCCGCCAAACTTGGACACTAGCATTATTATTTTTAAGTTCTAGCATTCTTAGGATATGTATTAATCCAACATAATTAAGATAGGAAACAGAATAACAACTTACAATTACTAAGGAACGGCATAATCATTTAAAATATAAATGAACCTAAAAATGTGTTGGACTAGTATTGTAGCCTAAGTTGGCAAAATTCACTCTTATCAATACTTGTCCTTTACTAGTGTGTGTGTGAGTGAGAGAGAGCGCGCGCGGAGGCGTTTGAGGAGGCCTCTGCTATTTCCAATTCATAAATGTACTTAAAGAGGGAAAACATATTATAAAAGGAAAAACAGGATTGTGGATCCAAAAAACAAATAAAGAGAGAAATAAGCAACTTTCTTTTCATGGTGGTCCATCAGACATTTGCATCCTACATGAACATCTCTCACAAAAAAATTCACCATTTATTTACATAAAGAAGTCAAACAAGTATTAATTTCAAAGTTCATCTATCTAAAATATGGGCACAGAAAACTAATGTTCAACACATATTGTAGGACTTCATAACAATTTGGAAACGGAGCAAGAAAAATACCAAGAACTAAAGACGATCAGATTCAAGGAAAGCGGTGTCAACAAATTGTGTATCCTAAAAGTTTAAGTGCGAGAAGCAAATTCGAACTGCAAGAATAACAGATTTTAATTTAACTCCATCTTGAGATGATTATTACAAACACCCTTGTATTAGTATGATCGTAGTTGTCCTTTATTTATAGATAGTATTGTGAGTAACCGTGCAACGCTTCTATTTTGGTAACTACAGAACCATGATTATGAATAAGTGTCTTTAATTAGCATGTAACGCTTCTCCTTGTTTTAGCATTATTTCATGTTTGCATAGCATATCCTGGGATATGAACTTGTTTGAATACAAGATGGTGATTGCTAGTTGTTTATATAATTTCTAAAAATAGCTCTAGCAAGTTGCAAGTTGCAAGTTGGTGCAGTCATCCTCTCTATTAGGAATATTGAGTCTAACTCCACCTAATAAAACTGCTTATTAGGGGAGGATTGTCCTCACCTTATTAAGTGGATCATTTATATTTTCTCAAGTAATGTGGGATTCTAATACGCCCCCTCACGCACAGCGTGGACCATGCCAAACAACTGTGAACAAATCGATATTGGGTGGCACCCAACATTGCATAATTGGGCCTAGCTCTGATACCATGTTAGGAATATTGGACCTAACTCCACCTAATAAAATGTGAAGAATATTATAAATTGTATATAATAAACTTGTTTTTATTACAAAGTAAAAGACCCTATTTATAAGGTTACAAATAACTGTAAAAGGAAATAAATATAAAAGGAAATATTATGCAATCTACTACTAAGGAAAGTAATCCTACACTAAAAGGAAATATTATAATTGCAATCTTTGACGATCTCTGGAATCTTATTCAATATCCTTGACATCCCCCCTCAAATTGATGCTGGTAAAACCATCAATTTGTAATCATGAATTGACGACGATGACAATACTTGTGCCCACGAAGAAGAAATCCAAATCAAAGCAACCAACGACGAAAAGTACTGACGACGAGAGACCAAGGACAACAAAGAACCACTTCAAGAACACTCCAAAAAAAAACAACGAGAACCAAAAACAAACCAAATTTTCAATCCCATCAACTGGACCAAACTGCAAACCAAATTTCCAAATGAACTAAACCAAATTCTAGATGAACTGGACATATACTAAACCAAATTCCAGATGAACTGGACATACTAAACCAAATTCCAGATGAACTGGACCAAATTCCAGATTACCAAAAGCTGAAAAAACTCCAAACAAACTGCAGATTACCAAAAGCTGAAAAAACTCCAAACAAACTGTAGAAACTGAGTTGTGGCCACCCGAATGTGATGCGACTTTGTAGGAATACATCCGAAAAGAAAAAAAAAAAAAAACATTGGTAGCCGGACGAACGGCTCAAGGCCGCTCGCCGGAATCGAAATTCAAATGTTAATTTGTTTAGGATCGAAACTGCTCTGATACCATGTTAGGAATATTGGGCCTAACTCCACCTAATAAAACCGGCTTATTAGGGGAGGATTGCCCTCACCTTATTAAGTGGATCATTTATATTTTCCCAAACAATGTGGGGTTCTAATACGCCCCCTCACGCACAGCGTGGATCATGCCAAACAACTGTGAACAAATCGATATTGGGTGGCACCCAACATTGCATAATTGGGCCTAACTCTAATACCATATTATGAATATTGAGCCTAACTCCACCTAATAAAACCGGCTTATTAGGGGAGGATTGTCCTCACCTTATTAAGTGGATCATTTATATTTTCCCAAGTAATGTGGGATTCTAATACTCTCCAATTGTGATACACCAGCAATCAAGAATGCTGTATTTCGCTATCCAAATCATTATATTCCTAGAGATGCCTTGTGTGATTTGATGAGGAAAAAGGATTGAAATGGCAGACAAAAGATAAAATTAACCGTGTACAGAAAAACTGATAGCCATCTCACTTAATCAGCAATTTAAATTATAGAAGTTGTTTACATATAAGAAATCCAATAGCAACATCCAGAAGAGCTTATGATAGTGTATTGAAAGAAGCTTATACTGGGAGGTAATTTTTGTCCTGTACCAGAGCCACAACCCATAGGAATCTACCTATTAGGTAAAATGGCTTGTGATTTCAAATCATATATGGCTCTATCATATCCTTTCCAACACATTGGCTTCAAAGAGGTTTCGATTATGTTAAAGAAAAATCAAAGTAACTATTCAAGTCTAGATGGTGATGGAAAATATGACTGCTTCTATTCACATTCATCTCTTGTTATTAGTGAAGGTTAGCCAGTACGTTAGCACAGAAGCAGAAAAAAAGAAATGTGAAAATGCAATTTCTGACATGTTAGGAATCTGTCTCAAAAGTTTTGTCGCATCATTCCTCATAGATGCTTCCATCACTCTTGAATCCTATCGAATTCTCCCCACTTTCTCTCCTTCCAAATACATTGTATTGGATAATATCTTCCCTTGTTCCCTGGATTATAGACTGAAATACTAGCATCAATTTTTTGTGTTAAAGATGATCTTCCTTTGGTGACTTCTTTTACATCTCTTTTTCTTGTCAATAAAATCCCCCTCCAAATCCACCTGCTCTTTAGTGAAAACCCTAGTTTGTCTAGGTGGCCTATTATTTTTATTTTTAATTTTTTGTTTTAACTAAACCTGTTGGCTGCCTACAACTGAAATCTTGCTTTTAGAAATTTCTAAAGTCCGCCCTTGATTATTAGCTATTCCCACCACCGGTCACCGCCATCATATTGTAGTTCTTTCAATGCCAAAATCACCATTACATGGAGTCATAGTAATGGGGAATAAAAGATAGTTAATTATATTAGTTTATTATAGTTTCCAAGTTTGACTAAAATTAGGTTATTGTTTGATAGGTTTTCTAGTTTATATTAGGGTTTATTTACTTTGTTTCCTTCTCAAATGAGGTTTGTTTAAGCTCTATATAAAGATAGTTTATGCATTGTAATTTATACATGAAACAAATTGATATTCTTTTACCCTAAATTCTCTCTTCTTCTTCTCTTTCTTTTTTCGATGTACAATATAGGTTTCAATATTTTAGCTGTAAATTTATGCTTTATTGCGTGTTTCTTTGGCTCAATTTTCTAAACACGTTAAGAAAATATTTTTGGATCACCCACATAAAGATAATGTATTTCAGTGGTCATCACACTTGAATGAAAGCTATATTTTCAATATAGCAAAATTGTTTCCTTATCGAAGTACATTCGAGCATTTGATGTTGCAATCATTTATTTTTGCAGGCGAGTCCACGATACTAGTCTCTTGTGCTCCTCAATACGCGTGGCCAATTATTTTTTGTGGAGGGATAGCACTATATGAAACTTTTCAAGGTTTGTTATCAATATTTGATTCGTAAGAAAGATTGCCTCCCTTAGTAAGAGTTCAAATCGTATATAGTAGTCAAGAATTCAATATAGGTATTTGGCCAGACAAAAGATCAAATTCCTTGAAGAATGAAGTTGCAGTCTATCTCGTCGAAGTCGAGTTCCCTCAAATGGGAAAAATGATGAAAAGATAGTTATTTTTATTAATTTACTATAGTTTCTTAGTTTGACTAAAATTAGGTTATCATTTGATATATTTTCTAATTTGACTAATTTAGGATTTATTTATTTTATTTCCTTCTCAAATTAGGTTTGTTTAGACTCTATATAAAGAGAGCTTATGCGTTGCAAGCTTACAATATGATATATAAAATAAATTGATTTTCGGTTAACCTAAATTCTCTTCCTCTTCTTCTCTTTCTTCTCTTTGTCATACTTTTCTCAATATATATTGTTCTTGTTCGTTGCATACTACATAAAATAGCCAGCATAGGATTCTCTTTATACCCATAATCCTTGTTACGTAATTCTCGTTCCTTTAGTACGTTCATCCCCATGTCAAACATGGCAGACCATCATACTATGTACTTGAATCAGGCCTTTGTATCCAACACTGGTGCCTAGATTTATAATTGTCACTCCCAACCACATTGATTCACTACTCCTCCACTAACAACTCTTTAATTATCAAACTACTACGAGTGTCATACCACCATTGTTGCAAATAAAATCACAAGTTGTCTCCGTCTCTGGTACTAGCGGGATGCAAAGCGAAAACACGATCAAAACCTCATTGATTATAAAACATACTACCACATAATCTACCTTTTAGTTTGTGTTGCTTCCTAAGAATGCCACAAAAATAGGCATCAAATATTAGTAATTTTGCACACAATACCTTGAATTTGGATTTGTTGATTTGAAATATCATGTGCCGATAATTGAAAAAATTTAAAAATTTCAATAGTCTTTTATTATTCATTTATAAACAACCAAGTCTATAATGAAACCCTAAGCCCCTATTTATACTAGAAAAAACCTAAACGTAAAAAGAAGCTAATGACAACTTTGCCCTCACTTAGTAAATAAAACAAGTTAACTACGTTAAATAAAACTATTTAAACAAACTAAAGGAACCATCTTGTGTGTTGTTTCACCATTTGCATCACAAATAAATTTATTGCAACAATTATGATAGCCTCCAACAAGCTATTTATATTGTTGATAAAGTACAAAGAATATTTTTCTTTTAGAATCGAGACTTCAAACCAATCAATATCGTGCCACCACATATTTAAAATATCAATGTCTAAAGGAATTTTTTTGTCAAGAATTTGTTACTAGCAAGTTGCACATATTGCCTTTCTCATATTCAGTTTAGAGTAAAAGCTTTACCATAATTTATTCATGCGAATCTACTTAGACTGAGAAGAACACCACCACAAAACACATTTCTTCTATTAGCCAAAAGAACTTGATGAAAAAGAACAAAGACATATATTTTCTATTATAGGGGCGAATCTAAGGCATATGTATTATACAATGGAAATCTAAAGATGAAATCTTCCATGAAACGAATGCCTAGACATGAAGCAAAGATAGAGATCCATGCTAGATTTGAAGAACTTGAAGATACAAGACAAAGATAAGGAAATTTTGAAAAACATGCAAGTTCAAATTGTATATATTCAAACAAAAAATCTTCCATTTCACCATCAACGAATTCTCCTCCTAGAAAGAGTAATTGCAAAAAGTTCATTAATTAAGCAATGCCATTGCTCTTTATTATGAACCACAAAACTTTGAGCCTAAAAATGATATGAAGTCTATGAAAAAAGAGATTAAGACGATAGATAAACAATACATGAAAACTTGCGGATTACTATGATGCTCAGATTCTTCTAGACGATATACTTATGTCAACACGACATGACACATGTATGTTTATTGATCCAGTGTTGGATCCTTCAATTTAGAAGTCGACATAGCATAAAGGTGGAAGGAGATTGCCCTGGGAAAGCAGTTGTAGGGATATAATGAGTGGGCCCACAATTTTTTAAGCAATAAAATTGATTTTAAGGCATGAAATCAAGCTCAATGGATGCTACGCCATTTAAAAAATACATCTAAAACCATTAGTTTATAATATTCTAAAAAAATTATATTTATAAATGCCTACATACGTGTGTCCACATTTTGGATCATTTTTAGCCTTATCCCCATATATGAAGTTTTAGAAGGAAAAGGAGACCCCGATATGCACCCGTAACTGATTTCGAGCAGCATTGGTTGTCAGGATAAATCAATCATTAGCTTAAAATCGGTATCTAAAATAAAACTTGATAAAGGTGTATCATCTTAAAAAGGCTTTATATTGCTTGAAGCAAGCACTTCAAGATTTAAATATCTTCATAAATATGTATTTTTAGACTGAGATTTCTCTATCTACATAATTTGTATGTACTTATATTGATGTTCTTATTTACATGGAACCCAGTCATAAAATGACAGATTAAAAAGGTCATGATGGACTTGTTTGAGATCACACAACTAGGACATTAAGATATTTTCAATATATGCAAGTAAAGCATCTCAAGAAAATCATACCACAAATTTATTATAGAAGCTCACATGTTAGTAAGATGTTAACACCTACGAAACAAGAAGCTATTAATTGTTAAAGATAGATGCATGAGAACCGAGGACTGTAAGTCCTGAAATTTCAAGCGTCTCTCGGGAGATTGGTTACTTGGGATAGAGTTATTGACCTACTTGCTTACAAGTTAACTCTATCCTTGAGCACTGCTTCCATGTTAACTCTATCCTTGAGCACTGGCTAACCAGCATGCTATATTCTAATTGACGATAGCCCTATACTGGGTACAAAGATATTCTATAGAGCTTCCTTTATCTTTTTATAGTTAGAAGCAAGACAAAAGTCTTTTAAACGGTTCATTGTGGGGAAACTCCTTGATTTGACCAAGAGATTCTCGGTGTGGCCACGACACAGAAAGACTCATTCTCCCATTCAGCTCCGCAGTGGTTCCATTTTGGAATATGCTAGTGGCATAGCTACCTAGAATGAGGAGTAAAACAAGGATAAAGATATTCTTACTAGGGATTTCTTTATTGAAAGCTAAGGTCATCACTTGGACTTAATCCCATTAGTTCCGTCACTTGTTGAGCTAGGAATTACTACTAATCAAAGCATGGATCTCCCTTTGATCTCTATCCTTTGTAAAGCGGTCTAACTAAAATGATTCGGAAAAGACATGCAGCAAGACCAAATCTCTCTTAAAACTCTCTTGTGACAACTTTTTAGTCATTCTTATGACTAAGAATCTACCCAATGGTACTTAGAGATTCATTATCAATTCAAAACTAATTGAGATAAAAGCAATTGAATTGAAGTTGTGAACCTCATAAACACAAGTGATTGGAGTCTTGACAACACCAGTTTCCAGTTTCTACAAACAAGATCTTTTATTTTCAAGACAAACTTAGTTGTAGATTTTCAAGAATTGAAGGGGAATGTTAGAGACTAAATTTAGTTTTCACATTCATTAACAATCATTTTTCACAAGTATCGTGTAAGCATTTATGAACTAACATGTCATGTACATCTAAATTCATGTATTTGTATCTATGCGTGTATACGGATGTCAAAGAAATTCAATCTGAGCAGATGTTGTAGAGTGTTTCTTAGACGAGAAAAAATATATATAGAAAAGAGAAAACATCAAAAATCTCTATACAATGTCAGATTAATCTCCATTTAACACACTACCCTTGTGTTGGTTTTCTAACATATCTATGTACAAGTAATTTAGGGGGAGAAATGTATGCTTGAGTACACAAGTTGTATTGAAACATTGCATAAAATGCAAGCATAAAACAAAGTTAAAAGCCTAGATGAAGACAACCGGTTAATTCAAAGAGAGAGAAGAAAAAGAAAAGGAGAGAGAAGAAACAAAACTGAATAAGGTAAAGTTTCATATGTTAAAGCAAGCACAGTAACCAATATGCTCTACAGCACAAACATAAAATCTGCGAAAAGAAAGAGAGGAAGAAACAATACCCGGCCACCACAAAACCCGTCTTTTTTACTAAGCTGACACCAAGTATCCATGACATGACTTTGAATCTGCTCATAAAGAGGAACAAAAACAGATAAATGAGAGTTAAGATAAGCAAGCGGCAACAAATGAAATCAAGAAAAGAATCAAGGGTACTAACCCTTTTACGGTACTTTCACAAAACGATGGAAATCAAGAAAAGAATCGAATAAAGTGAGCATATAACTTACATGCAAATGGGATTAGAACGCCTCCAGAAAACCGCGTGCAAAATTAGAGAAACGAAACGGGAAAAAAGGATAAAATTCTGCAAATCAAAGAATCTGGTGCCTTTGTTTCACAGAGGGAGACAGCAAATTGTATACCAAACTATAGGAAGGAGAGAGAAGAAAATATCTGGGAGATAATAGGGGGAAAAGAGAAAAAGGTAATTGGATGTCACCTTGTGGGATCGACACGTGAAGAATTGCGTAACGTGTTTGAAAATATTGATATGTAATTTGTACTTTTTGAATTGGATTCTGGGATTGTAGGGTTTACCATCCAACTAGAATTCTGCCAATTTGGGGCCAGCTGGCCAGCTGTTGTTTCACATCAGGAAAAAATACATCTTCTTGCCCACTCGGCTAATGAGCCATATATAGGAGCTCTTGGCTTTAGAAAATATAAAAAACAACAAAAATCACATTAAACCGTAAAGATAAAAATCAGGACTTTGAATTTCTATTATTAATAAATCCACAGATTTCAACAATTGAGAAGAGTAGAAGGCATTGATGCAGCTAAATCGGGCAAACTCGAGCTCAAAATTGGTCGAATTAAGGGGTTTCTCAACAAGCCTCCTCGAGTACAATATTCATACGTGATTACGACTCCTTGAGTGAGTGTCTTGATTTTATCCTTAACTAACAACTCTTGATCCATTAGGACTCTACTATAAATTGAAGCTTATCCACAGAGTCAATAACGTTGAGAGTTTCAACACAATTCCATTATCCACTCCTAATGTGACTTTAATGTATTCTACGACTCCTAAATGAACAACACATCCGGTAATCTAATCTTAACAGTGCTCATCTTCCACCTTTATAAATACAGACCTTTACTTCATTATTTAGGTACGCTTTTACATAATTTTAGTCCATAGCCTTTTGTACAAAATTTCTTTCTCGATAACTTAAGTATCGTAAAAATGACGAGGACACACATCGATGCCTTTATTTCAACTATTAAAAATTATGTTTGTGTTCATCCCCAGTGCACATATATTGCGGGATCAAAAACTCTATGAAGAAAGGGTGGGAGGCCACCCTTCAAAGCATATCCCTAAAACTACTAACTCTCCTTCTTAAGCACTAACACTCTATCTTCGTGCCACGCCCTGGGTTCATATGTAACACCCGAGCATTATCTTGAACTCTCTAGTTACGAAAACCACATTGTGTTCCTTGTACTTGTAGGGAAGTTATGGCTAAGGATCACCCTATTGTCTAAGGGTATGTCCATAGGAATTATGTTGTCTTACATCCTTAAGTGTGGACCCTAACTCTGATCCCGATAAACTGTCAATACACATTTTCTAGGGAATAAAAACTTAAATTATCTAAAATCTCAAGCTCTCTTAATACACCTAAGCCCGACATTGTTGAAAGAGTGCTTGAGAGGTTGAAATGTGACAAAGGAGGATGATTGAGGGGTATTTATAGGCTCTTGGAGAAGCTCAAAGGTCGCCAGATCCTAATTCTCCACCTCGTGTCACCTGTCATCCATCTAGCCCAAGTCATGATTATCATATAGGTCGACCAATCATGTTCCTTGACTCCAAGCAACGTGTCACTCATCCTTCCAAAGAGCACTACTCATCTTGCTCATTCTTCCACTTGATCTTGCTTGTTTTTCAACATGATACTGCTCATCCTTCAACTAATCTAGCTTGTTTTTCAATCTGATCTTGCTTGTTTTTTCAACCTAGTCCTGCTTATTCTTCAACTTAATCTTGCTTATCTTATGGTAGAGCATGCTTCTCTTATATCTGCTCATGATTACTCATCTCGTATGAGCCGTGACATAGATGTATAGGGGACAACTAATGTAGTTAAATCTGGAAAAATCACGACAACTTTATACTTGAATTCATATTTTGTCAAATTAAGGGGTTTCCCAACAGGCATCCTTGGGCATATCTCATAAGGTACAATACTCATATGGTGATTTAATGTCTCCTCAGATGAATATCTTAGTTTAATCTCTAAAGCTTAATCTCTAACTAATAATATTTGACCCATTAGTACTCTACTTCTATAAATCGAAGCTTATCTCACTTAAATAACGTTAGAGTTTCATTAGGATTCCATTACCCAATCGTAATATGACTTTAATGTATTCTACGACTCATAAATGAATAACACATCTAGTGATCTAATCATATTGGAACTTACTCCTCCACCCCTGTAAACACAGACCCTAAAGGCTTTGGACCTATCAATTTTACCGCATATTTGTAAAGGTTTAGGGTGTATTTGCTACAATTTAAAGGCTTTGGACCTATCAACAATGTTTTGAAAGATTTGGATCCTCCACTGCAAATTTCTTTCTTTCTTTTTTTTTTTTTTTTTTGATTATTTGAAAATGTACATTTCTTCTCAATTACATTATGCCCTTTTTGGGCTCCAATTATTTTCAAAATATATTTTTCTCTCTTATTTTTAATTATACATTTTTCAATAAAAAAATATTACCCACAAATTCAAATTTTTTCCTTATTTTTAAATCACACATTCTCTATCAAAATATTATTTTCAAATGTATTTTTTTTACAAATGATGCTCTAATAGACTATATATTTTCAATCGAGCACATTTTAATATTGTTTAGGTGCAATTATTTTTGAAACTAAAATATAGTAAGAAATTCATTGAATGTCAACGGATTATCTACGCAAAGAATAGGGATAGTGTATAATTTTTTTTTTTCGGAAATTATCTCTATTTTCCAAAAAATTCAAAGAGAATAAAAAATAGTAGTTGTGAAGCTGAAAAAGTCAATAAAAGATAGACCATTTGAACCCAAAAGAATACACATTGTGAGTTACAAATCGAGAAGCAGAATATGATAGCCAGCTAATGGCGCCGAGCCGCATGGCGCAAGCCGTGATGCATATCTACTTCTGCCAATCAGAATGAGAAACGTAGGCTCATCTAGGCACGCATTTTATTATTATTATTATTACATACAATATAAAAGATATAGGCAGCGATCCACTTGTTTGAACTGAATAGATTTCCCCACCAAAGGACCTTTGGAATGTTAAACTTATACGTGGCTGCTTGAGGATTCATTCATATTTTTAAATTATAAATTGTACATTTAAGATAAAAAAATCCCCATACCAATTCATCCTTGTATGCATGGACTTCGTCTCCAAAACTTCACCCAATAAGAATATTATAATTCAATCATCGAGAATATTTTTAAGAGATTCTCTAAATATAAGATATGTTCTATTTTGAAGAATCAATGTCTATAAATAAAAATGATTTTACTACTTGGATGTAAAAATTGTATATAATGAATTACGTAATATGGCCTGAAGGAAAAAATTGATAGTATTTTAAACGGGTGAATGGTAGAATGACATATTGCATTATATAATAAAGTCTATAAATATTGATATACGTGTAGTAAGATCCAAAGTAAAATTCATTCTATGTCTTACTTTGACTTTGTTTGAATCCCATTTTTTTTTCTTTTTTAAAAAATAGATTTTGTAATTGGGATTTATGGTAGAATGTCTGAATAAAAAGTAGGAAAACGTTTTAAATTTACGTGTAAAATTATTTTATTGGAAGAATGTGAACTTGAAAATGAATTTTGAGGAAAGTGAGTTTTTAAAGAATGTGACTCAAACATGGAGTTTATAATAATTATATCTAGCTCGTGTTTGATCCACATTATTTTAAAAATACATTTTTCTCTATTTATTTCAACCACACATTTTTCAATAAAATAATATTATACGCAAATTTAACAATTTTCTTATTTTTTAACCACACATTCATCATCAAAATACTATTCTAAAATGCATTTTTATAATAAAAATGAGGCTCAAACAAGTTTTTAATAAATTGTAGTTCTATAATTTAATTTTAAATTAGTCAAATTATATTTGAGTTGATTGGTCATTGATTTATAAGAAAATCATATTAAATCAATAAATATTTTTTGAAAAAAAAAAAAAGAAGAAGAAGAATTAAAATAGAGGGCTTTGTTAGCGCGTACAAAAAGTTAATTTATAAATTTAGCCCTTGTTTGGCACCCATTTCTTAAAGCTCACTTTTTTTTCAAACTCATTTTAATTAAATATTTCATAAGACCTACAACTTAGATCAAAATCTACTATATAGGGCTTAAAGATTCTCTATTATGCATAAATTTACATTTATAAATTGAGAATTTAATGCTTAACAAATAGGTTCACGATATTCTATATTTTAACTTTTTAAAATAGAGAGCATGTTTTGTTCTCTACATTTGAAGAGTCAAATAAGCTCTATATTCATACTTTATAATAATTACATATGTTGATATCCGATCTGCGACTTCACCAAGGCGAGCACCGATCTGAGGGGGTAATTGTTGATATCCAACCCACAACCTCATTAAATACAGTTTGTTATATGCATTAAGCTCATACTAATTTAAGATCGGGTATTTGAGGTCAGCTCATACTAATGATTATCGTTATTGATGAGACATAATGATTGGAGATTCCTTACACGTTGTCAAATGTCCAATCAATCAATTAATTTAGATAGGCTCATGACAGCACCTCATAATTTCACCAATCATATGCATTCGCTTCCTTCCCTAAGTAATTCATTAATTATTGGTGACCACATGTATGATGAACTCATGATGACCTGACGAGTCGAGCTCATTAAACCAATCTAAACATGCCAATGATGTACTTTCTCAACTTAATACTATAGCTAATAAGACAATGAAATAAAGAATATATGCTAATCATTACCTATACAAGGGAGGATGAGAGTTCAAAAAAGGAGAAATGATTCTAAACGCTTCATATTTTAAATATTTCCTTTGGCAAAAAAGAAAAACAGTTGTAGTTTACTCATGTAATTTAAAAGTCAATACTAGTAAAAATTATCATTTACATTCTAAGCTTATTGGAATTTTGTTCATACGATTTTCGACGTCAATAGTTTGGCACTAGAAGGAGGGTCGTACCTTGTAAAAAAAAGTCCTAACTTTCCATAAAATCCACAAAAATATCGTCATGGATGATCCTTCAGCATCTAGAAACCAATTCCACACTCGTCCTGAACAAACTAACAATCCACTAAATATTGGAAGATGACGAGATCAAAATGAAGCTGCTCACCTTCAAATGACCATGGTGAGGGAAGCCATCGAAAAGTTAACAAATATAGTCAACATATTGGAACGAAATCAAACTCATGTTCTTCCACTCAAAACTGAGATGAAGTCCCCACATAGGGAGAAAACCGAACGACCTCCCACCAGAAGAGCTCTTTATTTTTCAGGAAAGGAATCATCTAGAAGCAGAACTGAAGAGATCAAGAGTTCTCCGGCAACGACAAATTAGGTAGAAACTGAAATGAGCTCCTTAAAAAAACGCATTGGCGATCTGGAAACCAAAGGAATATCTCAATACGCCATTCCCCTTTCACTGAAGACATTATTGTTGAACCTTTGCCAGACAAATTTCCTATCAATGAAATCATTCAATCCTTATTCATCAACAAGCCGAGCTGAGGTTGCATGTGCTGCAGTACTCAGACAAACTTCCATCAAGGAAATCATTCAGGCCTTGCTCATCAGCAAGCCAAGCTGAGGTTGCATGTGCTGTCGGACAAATTCCCTATCAAGGAAATCATTCAGACCCTGCTCATCAGCAAGCCAAGCTGAGGTTGCATGTGCTTTTCCACCTTTGCCATAAAAAATTCCTATCAAGGAAATCATTCAAGTCTTGCTCAAACCTTGCTCATTAGCTAGCCAAGCTGAGGTTGCATGTGCTACAACACTAAGAGAAATTTCATATCAAGGAAATTATTCAGGCCTTGCTCATTAGCCAGCCAAGCTGAGGTTGCATGTGCTGCAACACCAAGACAAATTTCCTATCAAGGAAATTACTTAGGCATTGCTCATCAGTAAGTCGAGTTGAGGTTGCATGTGCTGCAATACTCAGACAAATTTTCTATCAAGGAAATCATTTAAGCCTTGCTCATCAGCAAGCCAAGCTGAAGTTGCATGTGTTACAACACTCAGACAAATTTTGTATCAAAGAAATCATTCAAGCGGAAAAATGTAAATTCGACCCTAACAATATTTAGAGGAAGGTGAAGATGTATTTTAATGAGGAATTAAAAACAATTACGAATTACACATCAACAAGTCACTTTTAATTCTTATCTAAATGAATAATCGTGTAAGTCAAATTATCCTATGTTGAATTACCGCAATTTGCATATCATGAACAATAAAAATAAAGCAGTAAATAACACAATAATTATTCAAGGAGAAACCCAACTGTGGAAAACTTCGGATACTTTGCCAGTTAATCCACTATAAACGATAATGTATTTACAGTCTACCAGACTAGATGACGACACGAACTTTCTGATCTCCTGATTGCAATTCTGACAGCTCTCATGAATTCTGTGCTCCCCTGTACCAATTCCAACTACAATAACCAACGCTCTCCTAGAACTTCGCTATCCTAGAACAGTCCCTAACTTGATAGAATTGTCTATCTCCTGTGGATTAGGAAGAACAACTCGTTCTTCACATACTTGAACTCCAGTCGCCTTCCTTGATCTTTAGCACTTCTGAAAGATATGCAGGAAGTTTGGTTTTTGGTACTTGGATATTGAATTTAATGTTTTTCTAACCAAAACACTTACACAAGATGAATGTTGAATGATTGATTGAATATATCTCTCAATATAGAAGCTCTTTCAATTAACAACATTAAGAAAATTGTTCTGTACATGTTCTGGTATATATAGAAAGTTTAAAAAAAAACAATTGGCCGAGAAAAAAATCTTTAAAATACGAAATGGAGATTTTCCGTATAAAGCTGTTGTTCGAGCGAAGGGCCAGCGACAATCGAGCGACAGGGTGTTGCTCGAGCACAGAAGAGGCGACGGTCTAGCGATGATGTTTCTGCTTTTGTAGCTCGAGCCAACCATTGGCGACAGTCCAGCGAAAATCTGCACCGTTTTTCTCCTTGTTCCAAACTCGAAACTCTAGACATATTAAACTAACTTTTAAGCAAATTGCACATTACTCCTTGAACTATACAAACTCCCTATTTGGCAATATATGACAAAACACTAATCTATGTCAAGACAGTAATAAAATAAAAGTTACAGACTCAAAACAATAATATAACCTAAACTATAGACTGTCTTGAACGAACTCTATAGTACCTGTTTCCTGAAATAGACAACTCAAATACCAGTGTAAAATGTGTGAAAAATAGGATCAAGGATAATCACAGCTCAAGCAGTTCAGTTGTAGGTGTCATTTAAGCAATCGTAAGCAATTGTAACTCATATAGCATATTATTCAGTTTTAAAGTACAAGCTAAACCAAGACACGGTATCAATGCAACCAAACATACCAAAATGAAACACTGACACTGAAAAAATATCAAAAACTTAATTTAGCAAAACTGAATTCAAATAAATATGCATGTGCCCCCTTACTGCAAACTCTCAATGTGTTTAAACAGTAGGTAAATATATCTATGTCCTATCCCAACAACCCCTCAAGACATAAGACATAAATGAAAAAGTCATTGCAGTGTATATTAAGTCAAATGTCAAAATGTATCTATATTTCACCCCAACGACCCCTCAAGACATAAGTTGCAACTTACAAAATGCAATTCAATTTGAAAAATGATGTCATATCAATTGTAAATTCAACCAAACTTAAAGCTCAAAATATTATATATCGCAAAATGATAAGTACATCCAGATTTGTGAAAAAAAATACACTATGTAAGCACACAAATCTAAAAACTGTACTTATCTACTTCCTCATCAACTATACCATACTACCATCAATTATCTATCTATTCCCCCTTTTTGTCTCAAAATGATAAGGGAGCAACCTATAAGCTATACAACACCGGCAGCATAATCGGAGTCCGTCCTCTTTTTGGAAGCATCGTCCCAATGGCGACGAATCCATCGTAAACCACACCGAATGTAGCCAACATCACCTCGCAGTGTAGCAAACTCGGTAGTATGACGATCAACAGTGGCATGAAGTTGTATAAGCTTAGCCTCATCCGAGCCTGCTGCTCGATCATCTGTCCCAAGAGAGCTACAGAAGGATCAATGGGAACAGATGGAATATCAGTAGCAAAAGATGGAAAATCGGAGGGGCCAAAGGATATTAGGTTATTAATAGGATTGGCCAATATAGTAGGATCAACCGAGGCTGTGCGGGGGCCCAGAAGTAGAAGCATGAGACATGCTCTAGGCAATAGTGGTATGGCCAATCGACTGAGTTATCCGTCGTGGAACTCCCTCAGGAAAACTAGCTCCTAGGACAGTGACTAACCTATAAATGAAACAAGCCTAGGAAAGCCCAACCCGAGTCCTCATGGTTCGAAAAACACATAAGATTTGCTGACAAACAAAAGATGGTAGATCAATAGAGTCACTGTGCAGTAATGCGTAAAGAAAACAAGCATTCTCCATAGATAAGGAGGAGGTATGAGAGACCGACCTTAGATAGTGTACACAATGCGCAACAAAATCTATCGATCAGTGGGTAACGATCCAATGCGCATCGCACCTGGACCACCCTCCACCGGTATGTTTAGCACCATGGATCAGACCAATGTGTTCGATGGAAGTGAATCAGGAGTAAGATAGGGAAAGAGTGGGTGAACGACTCACGGAATATGAATAAGACTCGAAATGATATCCGGAGTGATCTTAACTACTCGACCTCTAAGAAAAACCCTAAATAAAGTACCATTAACATCATGGACGTTAGCATAGAACTCATGTACTAATAAGATAGAGGAGGTATCAAATCAACAAGAAGTGGTTCCTAGCCTCGAGAAGAGAAAATATTAGCGAGGTCAGGAGACAAGCTAGACATGATGACCTCGCGCTCAAAAAGTATGGGGCGCTGGGAGAAATGTGACCCAAAAACATCATGAGCCACAGCAGAAACGAACATAGTTTGACTAAAAGCAGGTGAAGTACTAGAAGTGGAAGGAGTAGTACGTGCTCTCTTGGGCGGCATCTGAAAGAATTGAATCACAAACATCAATAAAGCCTCGATATATGGCAAATGAAACCATGAAATGCATGCAAAACGAGGCAAGCAAAATGACATGCAACGTGTCCTAACGTGAGTGCATGGCGACATGCAATGATGCCTAGACGTAGGTGATGTGAAGATATAATACATGCCGTGGTGCCTAGACGTAGAGACATAATGTCATGACGTAGTGACTAACGCCGTGACAGAGACGTGACGTCCTTGTGGGATACCAAATCAAGCACACATGCCAACTAACCCAATATGCACACTCCTAAACAATATCTCGACATTCCAACAATGAAATCAAACTTTCCAGCCTCTTCAACCATAATCAACCAACAACAAAAAACTCAACTTCAACCTACTTCCAAGTGCACCTCAACCTTGAACTTCATGTTGAATCAGTATAAGCACAGCCCATTCATTCTAATGTACGTGATAACATCAATTGACATAGAAAGATGAACGAAAATGAGAAATCACATAAGATTCAACCAAAATCATGCACAAACACGGCCAATCACAATGTGCAAGGCAAAATCGAGCAAAACATTGATCTGATGTGATGAAAGTGATTAAAACATGTAGTGTACTAATGAACACACACTCAAGGAATGATCAACGTCTGTTAAATCCAAAAACTATGAATAAAATAGCCAAAATGAGGAAAACTCAAGTTCTTCGAATCCTACTTTTGAATGTGAATGATTTGATGAAAATCCAACTCAATTAAGTTCTCTAATATGATTAAAAGTAGGCAAGATAAGAATTTTGAGTGGGTTCAACGATTTTGGCAAGAAATCAAGTAACAAGATATTAAAAATGCGTAAAACCCTCGAACTGAAGTGTTTTAGTTCAAAATAACGAACTGTCGCTCGAGCGGTGATCAAGCGACAAGCCAGCGAGACAGCTTCTGCTACTGCCGCCCAAGCCAAATCTAACGATGAGCTAGCTAAAATTCAATTGACAAAAATAGCACTAAATATTCAAAAATTCAGAAAAGTAACACTTTTTTCAATACTACGAAATTAGGCAAAATAAGCACTCAACACTTCGATAATTAAAATCAAACATGCAATCACAAGTCGAGCATTATCAAATAGACTTTCCCACGTAAGCGATTAAGTTCAAGATAGAGTAAAGTATATAGATGACTTATGTATGTAATGTGCTACTATTTTCTCGTGAAAACGACTCTAAATCTTAAATTTGTGAAAAAGGACATGCAAAACATCACTTGTTAAATAAGTATGATCCCTACAAATGAAAGTCACACCCGAATAAATTTTAAGACCTGAAAACAAAATCAATTATATAATATTTTTCATTTTCTTCCCCTGAATTTGAGCAAATTTATTATTTATTTTTTTATCGCTTTTTACGAAAATAACATCTTATGTGCAGATCATATCCATTAAGCGAATAAATTGACCCATGTAACGGGCTTTAGATCGGTTAACCCAAATCAGATGACCATAGGCACCAGGTTATGAGAAACTCATCGGGCTTAATTACTCGAGTCAAACATGCTTCAAAAAGAGTATAAGATGAACCATTAAGCACTCAACATTTTTTTTTATCATAAATGCAACAATGCATGGAGAGTATCACGAGTTAAGGTCATCTAAATGTAGGTCAATTCATGTTCGAGGTCACCCTACCAACACATGATTGTCATCCCAAATCTCACACACGCGGTTCAGACTCATTCACAAGTTTATACTCAATACTCCACGTTAAACCGAACAAAGCAATGGAAATAACAGTGTAAAACAGATAAATACTTATTTGGTCATACATAACTTGTTTAAAATTATAACAATGCGTCATTTGCAAAAAGAAAACGAAAATATTTTTGTATTATTCCATTTTTCAAAAAAAAAAAATTTATTATAGTTTGAAAAACTATGTTTAAAGCAAATAAAATGCCAAAGAAATAAGATCAACAAAAAAAAATCAGAAAAGAAATAAATAGGATGCAGTATGAATGAATGGACACATTAGACTACATATGCATGCACCAAAACACCAATTCAGGGCGAAATTTGAATGCCCTTACCATGAAGAGTACGACCATTTTCACGACCTTCAATGTCGCACCTCTTGACCCAAACTTTCTTAGAAGCAGAAGATGATTGAGTTAACCGAGTCATCATCTCAGTTAAGTGGCTAACTTGATTAGCAAGAAAGTCAACCTTACTAGTGAAATCCAGA
Organism: Fraxinus excelsior; assembly: GCA_019097785.1. NCBI lineage: Eukaryota > Viridiplantae > Streptophyta > Magnoliopsida > Lamiales > Oleaceae > Fraxinus > Fraxinus excelsior. The sequence continues at coordinate 23,744,500 of CM032634.1, forward strand.
TTTTTACTTCTATGCACACGGTTACGACCCCTAGGTCGAATGTGTCCCAGTGCATCACAGTGGTGACAAGTGGGAATGAACCGTGGTTCAAACTTGCTCGATAGTTGTTGCCGATAAGTAGAACGATTGACCCTACGCTGTTCGGTAGGTCTCGATCCAATATCATGCTTACCTTTGGGTTTTAGATAAGTAATCTCATGACCTTGTTCGTGGCAGGAACGAACGTGGTCTTAGATGTACTAGCTGTAGCATCACGATTATAAACATAACCCAAACCATGCCCGTCACCTACATGCTTGTTTATCCCAAGCAGATTATCCAGCTTCTACGAGCCACTCATAAATGACTGGAGTTGAGCATTAGATTTATCAAGATCAAAAGTTAATGATTTAATTTTAATCTCCAAGTTTTAATTGATGAGCTTCAACTTAATTACTTTCTTGGTCGAGTCTTGAAGGTCACTCTGTAATTTTTCACGTTCAAGTTCAAGCTCGTTCACCTTTTTTAGAATAGCTCTGTTGACTTTCTTGATTTTGAGACTCTCCTCAAACACTTCACAATACGACTCGTGAATGTCCGTCCTCATCATCAGACTCTTCAGCAGACTACTCACTTTCGTTCTTCCTTTCCCCCCTTTCAATCTCACGGTCAGATTCGATTGCAGCAATCGAGGTGAATGCCATGAATTTTTGTTCATCCTCACCATCAGACATCTCATTCTAAGAACTAGAATCTGACTCATCATCACTCATGGTCACGGCTAAAGCTTTACGCCTTTCCTTATTCGAGCTCCTATTCAGATTAGGACATTCATTCATATAGTGACCATAATCATTGCACTCATGGCATTGGATATATTGAGTTTTACTAACGGGAGTCCTAGATGTATTCTTCTTACGTCTACTTCTCACGAGTTTATTAGGGACTTTACTATTCAACACTTGAGGTTTTTTCCTATTTCTCATCACCTTCTAAATATTTTAACAAAATATGAAATTTCATCGTCCCTAAGTGTCTCAGAGTCAGTGGACTCACTTTCAACTTCTCTAGCAGTGTTCATGGCGATAGATTTTTATTTCTTAGGCTGTGTTAAGGTTAATTCATAAGTTTGGAAGGATCCTACAAGTTCTCTACTTTAATGCTATCTAGGTCCTTACTTTCTTCAATTGTAGTTACCTTAGGTCTAAACCTTTCGGGTAAGGATCTAAGAATCTTACAAACGATTTTTGACTCGAGGATCCTTTCGCCTAGATTAAAACTAGACTTAGCATATAACTCATCAAATCTCTCATCATCATTCATCATAAGTTCTTCAAATCTAGACGTCAACATTTGCAATTTGGAGTTTTTCACAATTTTAGTACCATCATGGGTTGTCTCCAGAATGTCCCAAACTTCCTTAACTGTCTCATACATAGACACCCTTCTAAATTCCTCATGAGCTACAACCATAAACAAAGCATGCAGACCTTTATTGTTTCAATTACATTCATCTCAGTTTGTTTTGTCGACGTCAACAACATCTAATAAGTTATATATTTCAACGTCCCACTTCTTAAATTATTTAGGATTTATTTGAATTGATTGATCATTGAAATTTAAAAAATATGGATTATGTGAAATTAATAAATATTTATTAAAAAAGGCAAAGTAAAAATCAAAACAAAGAGAATTCTTCAAGTGTATAAAAAATCTTAGTGAATTTAAATATGTTCTTTATTATGACTCAAATGTCCCTTTTAAACAATAGACCTTCTTTTGAATATGTTTTTTTTAATTAAATAAAGAGTTTCTAAAAAATACTTTAACTTGTTTACGAATACACGAATAGTGTATTCTTCTCTGGTAGAGTTTAAATGGGCTATCCGATGTTGATCAATTAGTTGACCGTTCTTTAGAAAAGCTAGAGTTTCAAAGGTTGCTCAAAATAAATTTAGTGACTTTTATTTAAGGGCCTAAATGGCGTGGAGTTAAAACCTTATAACTTTTGGACTAAACGACAATTCGACAGATTTGACAATTCATTTGAATTATTAAATGTCAACAATTTTTATGTTAATTAATATACACATATTATTAAATACAGAATACGGATATGTATAGATTTCTTCGATACCTATTCACTTGTTACAAGTATCACATCTCTTTATGTATTGATTGGAATCGAGGAATCGCATAATCTTGAAATACATCAAATGGATATTAAGATCGCATTTCTAAATGGTGAATTAGTAGAAAAATATATATGAAACAATCTGAAGGGTTTGTTACTATGGGAAATTAGAAGTTGTATAAGTTTGTAAAATAGTTGTATGGATTAAAACAAGTACTGAAGCAATGTCATGAAAAAATTGACGAAACTATGTTGTCAAATTGCTTTAAAATTAATGAATGTGAAAAATGTGTCTACATAAAAACATACATAACGAATACGTGATTATATGTCTATTGATGATATTCTAATAATGAGAAATATCTAGAAATTATTGCCTCAACTAAGAAAATGTTGATAAAACATTTTGACATGAAAGATATGTGAATTGCCAACATGATATTAGAGATTAAAATCTCTAAGATACTTGACGGTTTGTCATTATCTCAATCATATTATATTGAGATTATACTTAAGAAGTTTAAGTAGTATGACGATAAACCTGTTAAAATACAAATAGACTTAAGTTTATATTTAGTTAAAAATACTGGTAATCCTGTATCTAATTAGAATATTCACGAGTTATAGACAACTTGATGTGCATTACTGATAAGTATGTTTTTGCATACTTATTTAATACCTAAATATGCATATTATTGATAAAAATGAGTGAATATCTATTCAAAATTATGTAATTATTGTTTTTGTAGGTAAAAATTACCCAAAAGAAAGAGAACAAGACAAAATGAGAAAAATGGACTAAAAGTGTGTAAAATTATGAAGTTGGTGACCAAAGTGCACAAGTCAAAAAGTTGAGGGATCTTGGGTTTCAATTTTTGGAGGGCATGATTGTTATGAAAGTCAAATTCTAAGTACCAAAATGTACAAGATCAAAGTTTAGGACCAAATTTGCAATTAACTGCAAGACCTGAATGCAAAATGAAAAGGAAAGGGTCGTGGCTTTCACGATGGGACAGTTTTAATTGTTTGTTTAAAAATCGGGGGCCATGCCTGCAATTTTTGAAAAGTGTGAGGGTCTTAAGTGGGGAGAAAACATGTAGCCAGGGATGGAATTTCCTTCTGTTTTCTCTTTTTCGTTTTCTTTTCTTTTTCATTCTGCCTCTTCATTCTCTTTTCTTTTCATTTTCTTTTGATTTACATGTTATTAGGAGCAAATTCATGAGTACAAGGAAAATACATCTAGAGATTTAGAGAAATTTTAAGGAACCAAAAGCTAACCATTATCTTCACAAATCTAGCCAAACAAGGATTTTATCTATAATCTTATTGTTTCTTCATTATTTTCTTTTATTGGTGATATATTTTATGAATATTCTTCTTTGTTATCACATATATAAAATTGGCTAAATTATTTGTGTTAGGATTTATGGTTGAAATTTAAACTAATTTTAATATTTGTCTTTTAATGTTAAAATGCTTCTTTTTTTTCATGTGTATTTATCATTGTGTTGAATACTTTTCATTTATTTGCCCATTAAATGATTGAGTTTAGTGATTTATGCATCATTCAAGAGAATATTGTAAATTTTAGACCAAATAGTAAATACTCTAAGTCTGTGTAGGGGATAGAGATATATCATAACCCTAAGTGACACATTGAGCTATTTTCACAAATATTTAATGTGGTTGTTTTGTTTGAATCGTCATAGAGATATAGTAGATTAAATCAATCAATTATGATTAATTTCGCTTGAGAGAGGTAATTAGCTAAACTTGAAAAATTGGGTCTAACATAGTAAACGAGTAATTTATTAATTGACTTGTAGGGAAATTAATTAAGTGACAGTTAAGAGAAACTATGAATCTCAACCATGTTTTTCCTCTGAAATTCCCAAATGTTTATGTTTTTTTATTTTGTAGATTTTTAGTGAATTTTCCTAATTTTCCAAAATTTAATTTTAGCCCGTGTTTGGGAGCCATTTTCTTCCCAAAAGTAGAAGAAATATTACCATTGCAAGTTGGGCAACCTACCATGTTTGACTGCCTTTGTGTGCCACAGGTGTGTGGAAAATAACGGTACAAAAATTTCTAAAAATGAGAAAAGAATGTACAACAAACAAGGGCTTATTGAGTGTTTGTTTTTATTGTTAAAATTAAATTGACTAAATTTGTATAATCGAAAGTAAACATTCATCGATGGATCGAAAATTCGGACTCAAAAAGTTTACTTTATTACTTAAACGCGACCCGTGCACTTGCGGTATAATTTTAGCGAACAATTACCAATTGTACGAGTCCGAATGTAGCATATACAGTCAACAAGTTAAGTAAATTTACAAGTAATCCAAGTAATGACCTTTGGAAGACATTAACATGTGTTCTTAAATGCTTAAGACACACGGTTGATTATGAGTTATACTACTCAAGATATCCAGTTAGAAGGATATACCGATGCAAATTGGATATCTGATACAAAAGATTCAAAGTCTATAAGTGGTTATGTGTTTTCTATTGGAGTCGGAGTCGTGTCCTAGAAATCGTCTAAACAAACTTGTATAGCTCGATATGCGATGAAAAATATGAGTTTATTGCCTTAGATAAATCAGAGAAGTAGAATGACTTTGTAATTTTTTCGAGGATATTCCATGTTGGAAAAAATCGGTATCTGTGATTAATATAAATTCTGATAATCAATCAAACTGTGAGGACTTTAAATAGTATGTATAATCGTAAATTTCAGCATATTCTTTGGAGACATAATACTATTAAACAATTGATATCAAATGGTATAATCTCAATTAACTATGTTAAATCGAAAGAAAACATAGCCGATCTTTTGACAAAAGGACTACCAAGATATCAAGTATACCATGTTTTCATGGGAAATGGGCCTAAAGCCTATCGAATAGAATCACCATAGTGGAAAACCAACCTTGTAGATTAGACACCCCAAGATCTTGATTAAATGGGAAAACTAAGTTATGAAAGATTCAGGTAAACCACTTACTCCAATTCCTACACACTTAAAAATGCTATAATAAAAAGTGTACAAGGATAAATGCATACTTTTAATGATTTTTATATCTTGGAAATAGACAACAAATGTATGATACAATACTTTAACAGATCACCTATGTAAGTGTGAAGTGAGGCTGCTTCTACGAAAGTTTGATGCTTAAATTCTCTTTAAACACTTATAAAACCAAGAGTTGTTCAGAGCCAAAATGAACACAACCATGAGAACCGAAGTTGTTAGATGAGTTATGGTGTTGGTATAGTTGTTTTAATTTACACGAGTGGATGATTGGTTGAAAACATTGCGCACCAATTAGCCTAATAATTTCGACTGTATTCAACCAAGGAAGATTCAAAACCACAAACAACCTATCCTGATGCTATAACTTGTCGTATGTACTCCTTTTTGTTAGAGTCTGCATATTATAATGAATATTGTGAAGTTTTCATTCATGTAAGGGATTGTTGAAATTGGTATAAAATTGGTGAAATTGATTTTCGTGTAAAATTATAAAAATAAACAGACTAACTTGTTTTACTTGTCGAGTAGATTGTCGTGATATATTTGAAATTTCAAAATCAATCTGGATGAATGAGAAATTGCGGTCCAAAGTTGAAAAGAAAAGAGGAAAAAACTTGCTAAAAATTTGTCTAACTCCACCGCTCGCCTAGCGCTTGAACAACACATAGGTGACACGCGAGCAACATCAAATATTGTGACATTTAGCAAATGTTGCTGAGTTTTGAGGTGTGTCTCTTCACTCACAACCTTTCATCGTCTATAAATTAGACATTGGGATGTCATTTACATTATTTCAATGGTATGCAATCATAGCATAACAAAAAGAATTCATATTTCCTTAACCATAACTCTTCATAAAAATATTTTCATTTCATTCAAAAGAAGTACAAAAGCCATATTCTAGTTCGGTGTTCTTTTGTTTTGGAGTGCTACGAACATAGAAACATAGTTGTTGTATCTCGAGACTTGATTGTCGTCATCGGTAGACACGTTGCGAGGCAAATTTGGCTAAAGGACAAAGAGTTCAATTCTTACCTCGATTTTGCATTCATTTCCATGGTGTTACTTTGTCCATTTTCATTAGCATTATAACATAATTTCTGTATTTTCTTGTTGTTATTCTATCAAATTTTTTGTAAGGTTGGTAAGTTTGATTTATTAAAGTTATCACTCAAAATCCATTTTTCAAACAACTTTTCCTTCAAAGTTCAATCTACTCTCAACAAAATTCATAACTTTCTCCTTTAATATAATTTAGTCCTCAAACATTTATTTCGATTTGATTTTCTATCTATTTAGAATAAAATATAATTATAAGTTCCTCAAATTTTGGATCAAAAAGTAGACCAATTTTTAAACACGCTTTCAAATCAATATGGGTTTTAGCCCCTGTCTGGGAGTTACTCTCACTCCCAAGAGAATCGATTTTTTTACCGTTTGGAAATTGCCATGTTGTACCTTCAAGAAATCTAAAAGGTACTTTGCCCATTTTGCCCTCACTTTTCCGTGAGTTTGCTACATGTTTATGACACACATTTGACCATTCGATATGGCAATAATGAATGCATACCAACCATGGGCCCCACTTGAGAAAAAATGGACATCACATTCCTTATTTGTACACGTAAAATTGGTCCCACCTGATAAAAAAGGGACTCCACATTTTTCTTTGTACACATAAAAAAATTGAGGCACCCGACAATATTCTCATTTCATTATTTTGAAGGTGTTCTCATGAAAGTACACACATCTCACTCTTGGACATGGCTTGTCGTGAAAATATCATGTGACCTTTCTCATTAGTCTACTTTTTATTCAAATTAACATGTCAATGTTGTTGTGCCAAGTAATCTCCGGTGCATATTTCAGCTGCAACTTCGTGCCGCTGGTCTGGGAGGTCTACCTCTGTTGCGTCGGGGTCCGTTTCTGCTCTCATAAATGCTTCATCGACCACGCCCGCTCGTCGAAGGAAATTTTGAACACCCATAGTGGCAATTACAACAGCTGTTTTCACTTTGAAGTTGTAACTCGGCATACGATCGAGTATTTTCCAACGACTTTTCCAAACGCTGAACGCACGTTCGATTACATTCATGTACGACAAGTGCCGGAAATTAAACGTATCGCGTGCATTTTGAAAGTTACGCCTTTGACCGGTTACCCCGTCGTAAAATTGCTGAAAATGATACAATATGTCAGAACCCTTGTACGGCGCCATGTACCCAGGTCGATGTGCGAACTCTAAGTCAACTAGATAATATTTACCACGCGCCGATTGTGGGAAGTCAATATCAGTGTCATGTATAGCCTTTGCCAATATTCTAGCATCATGAGTGTTTCCCGCCCAACCAACAAAGACAAATGTGAAACACAAATTGAAATCACATGCTGCTAGCACATTCTGTGTCGGAATGCCTTTGCGTCTGATGAAACTCACTCGCTGGTCCCACGGGAGGATGGCTTGGTGTGCTGTCATATGCACCTAAAAATAGTCCTTAAATCTCTAAAACTAATGTAATAGTGGAAGTAAGGGTCGATCCCACGAAGAATGTAATTTAATATTTTATGCTCCGTACAATGATTGTGAGTTTTTTTTATATGCAAACAATTGTAAATAATGCAATTAATAACTATGAGAATTAAATTAACGAAAACAATCAAAAGACGAACATTGGTCTAATGCCATATCTACCGTCGGAGATCCACAATTGATCATAGATGCAATGATAATTCAATTCATATTTTGAATATTCACCATTGGAATTATTTTCCTATATCTCCTTATTTTTAGTTAGTTAGAAACCAGCGTTCTAATTAACTCTAATTATTAAATAACCTCAGACCAGCGCTCAAGATTCAATTTAATAACAGCTTTACACAATAGAGAAATCGATGAACTAGATAACACAAACACCAGCGGTTGCATTCAATCTATTTAAAATCCTTCTTAAGATTCAATAACCTCTATTGCAGAAAATCATCAAATTCTAGTGTTTCACAAGTTAAATGGATCAAACAATTACGGATTTGATGTTTAACTTAGCGGTAGATTGTTACAATCAATGAACTAGTGGGCCATTTAGTAATTAAACACAACAAATCATAGAAATAAGTGCAGAAGAACATTCAATACTCAAAATATAAAATAAACTATAAGAAAAACTATTTAGATCTCACAATATGTGGTTCCGAGGCTTCTGTTTCCTTCGATCAAGTATAAAAATTTAGTTCCAATTCATGAATCTAAGAGAGAAATAATGAAGAATGGAGTTTGGAGGCATTCCCTAGGTTCTGGTTGTGTTCTAGGGTTTATAAGTCGTGCAAGATATGTTACCAAAGAAGTTTAAGTCGTATAAGGAAAGTGGAATTTCGGGTCTAGAATGAACCATGCGTACGCATTGTTCAATTCTTACGTACACACAATGTACTAAAAATAACCTCAGTAGTTATGTTTTTGCATCTCGCGTACGCACATCCTGCAGGCCTGTGCGTACGCATAGTACAAAATCTTCTTGTCGGATAGTTTTCAGTGTTTTGACCATAACTTTCTCTCGTGATGTCCGATTGAGGTGATTCAAGTTGCATTGAAAAGCAAACTAAAAGGGCTACACCTTTACTTAGAAACTATCTTCAAATTCGATCGTTTTCCATATAAAAATTGGTCTCAATATGAGGCTGAAAACTGGTGCATAACTTTTTTGCCTGAAAGTTGATGTTTGATAATAATTTGATTGTATTTCATCCATTTGACGTCTTCTTTCAACCAATTGACTCTCAAATCTTCATTGTTTGGTTTGACACAACTTTTGTATATTTGCACGCTAGTCCTTGAACTTTCATTTCTTTCCACTTTGGTCCATTTTCATCTATTTCTTCTAAATTACGCCATGTTCATAGAATTGCCACCTAAATCAAAATATGAGAATAATAAGTACATTTAGGCATAAAATAGTCATATGAGCACATTAAATAAAGATGTAAAATGTCTATTTTACATTCCTATCAAATTTCCCCACACTTAACTTTTGCTCGTCCTCGGGCAAAACTCAAATTTAATTTCCTAAAAACACCAGGTCATAATGCCAAGAACATAGAACCATCAAACTTTTTCAAAGCACATAAAATATCATGAATAAACATTCCACACAACTCATAATCAATTAGCAAACATTTTCATATGAAGATGGAGTAAACTAAACATGTAGACCCTCACGGATATAAGCACTCAACTCTCATGTGTTTAAAGGTGTAAGTGTTTCGCTCAAATTAATTCCAATGGAAATGTTTTACCATATGCTTACATATCTTCTCATTCGCCATCACTTAGATCACATGCTTTACAAGAATCATAAGGAATTTTCAAAGGTTATAATGTGACTTATGGTCAATGTGGGAAATATTTGGGTATGTCACTCAAGAGCCATTGGAACTAGTAGAGTAAAGATAAATAGACTTACCTTACAAATATAAACAAGACATGTAAACCAACCACTCCATGTGATAGCTTCATCATTTTTGCATCTATCCCACACAAATCGAACTCTTTCTTGATATGTATGAAGAGTTGTGAATATAGATCTTTTTCACATTAAAATCACTTCACTTCATTACTTATTTTCTTTTTTTTTTCTCTTTCTTCAATCATTCATTTTTTTTCCTTCTTCTTCTTGTATTTTTCTTACATAATGTAAACTCTAAATTATATACCAATACTGGAACTCCTTGAATTGACATAGAAAATTTGTTTCAGTTCACCAATAATAGCACTACCATAAATCTTAATACCCCTACACTTATATTCTTGCATACCCACACTTCTCATGACATTCAACAATACTCTACTAGCTCTAAGGTTTGGGTAAAAATATTGTTTTTCAGTTTAAAGATTGTAATGTGAGTTTATACAAAGAAAAGACAATAAAGCTCAAAGGGGCTCAACAATGGAAATGGTCGACTATTTGGCTAATGAAGCTCATTTATGTAACAAAGATGACATTAATCATGTTCGTGTATGCATGTGTCAATGTGATCTTGAAGAGAATTAAGGTAAGTTCTAGAGAAACAAAACCATGGAAGAATATCATAAATGAAAAAGAATAATGAGACTGTTAAGGATGTATCAGTCTAAAGGCTAAAAAATTTCACCGACTTTTGTCTACAAAATTTAGTTACTACCATCCTCAAAGAAAATAACTTCACTAATCAACTCTAAGTTGGAGGATTATTTATTCAATCATGTTATGAGTTCTTCAAAAGCCTAATTAATTCTAGCAAATAGCATACAAAACCAAAAATCTTTTAACTTCAACTTCTCTTCGTGAAAAATCGTGCAATTTCTTTTTGAAAATTAACTCACTCAATCTAAATGCGATCTAAATCTAAATCTCTCCCTCACACTTAAAACTTACATTATCCCCAATGTAAGGTGCAATGCAAAGAAAATGACAAATATAAAAATAAAAAGGGAAAAGGAACTAACTTCCATTGGGTTGCCTCCCAAGCAGTGCCTTTGTTTATTATCTTTGGCTCGACTCAAAGTTTCCTTATTTAGCCTTGATCTATCATGGTTGGCTTCGATCTTCCTTGCGATGCACCAAGTCCATTGGGAATGATAACTAACACTATTCATCCACCTCCATAGAATAAATACTTGTGATTAAGGTGAGACTTCAAATCTAGAATGGAAGTCTGCAAAACAGAAAGTAGAGGTTTCTCATTAGAAACTGGTAATACAAAACCAAAACTCTTACCTGACTCTGAAAGATCATTTAGTGATGCCACAGTTCTTTGTAACTCAGTGTTTACGGCCAACTCCTCTTTTTCCTTCCCAAGATACTCAATATTGACAGCTTTCCATTCATTTTTTGCAAAAAATTCAAAAACATCTTGTGCTAAATGATCAATCACATCAATAAAATGAACATGATTATTATTGCACTGATATTGCATGGAATCATATGTATTAAGTTTAATGATCTTATCATCAAATTCTATGGTCAATGTGTTATTATTAGAATTCATTTTAGTTTTGGATGTCCTTAAGAATGGTCTTCCTAACAAGATAGGGGTAGTCTGATTACTATTGCCCACATCAAGCACATAAAAATTAGCAGAAAAAATCAACTCATTAACTTTCACGAAAACATCATCAACTACCCCCTTAAGATAGGTATTAGATTTATTAGCTAGTTGGATTATCACACCAGTGTCAATTAAATGTCATAGTTTCAAGAAGCATATACAGAATATGACATGACATTAATAGATGCTCCTGAATCTAACATGACTTTCTTAAACTTAGTGTCGCCTATCATGCAAGGGATAGTGAACATACCTGGATCCGTGCACTTTGCAGGAAGTTTCTCTTGAATTATTGTAGATACATGTTCTCCAACTTTTACCCTTCTGGTGTGCTGTCGTAGGCACCCAAAAATAGTCCTTAAACATCTAAAACTAATGTAGTAGTGGAAGTAAGGGTCGATCCCACGAAGAGTGTGTAATTTAATATTTTATGCTCCGTACAATGATTGGGGGGTTTTTGTATGCAAACAATTGTAAATAACGCAATTAATAACAATAAAAACTAAATTAACGAAAACAATCAAAAGACTAACATTGGTCCAAGTCATTGTCCACCTTCGGAAATCCACAATTGATCATAGATGCAAGGATAATTCAATTCATATTTTGAATATTCACCGTTGGAATTAATTTCCTATTTCTCCTTAATTTTAGTTAGTTAGAAACCAGCGTTCTAATTAACCCTAATTATTAAATAACCCTAGACCAGCGCTCAAGATTCAATTTAATAACAGCTTTACACAATAGAGAAATCGATTAACTAGATAACACAAACACCAGCGGTTGTGTTCAATCTATTTAAACATTCTTTTTAAGATTCAATAACCTCTATCGCAGAAAATTATCAAATCCTAGTGATTCACAAGTTAAAGGGATCAAACAATTACGGATTTGATATTTAACTTAGCGGTAGATTGTAACGAATAATAAACTAGTAGGCCTCCTAGCAATTAAACATAACAATCATAGAAATAAGTGCAGAAAAATATTCAATACTTAAAAACATGAATTAAATTAAGAAAAACCATTTAGATCTCACAATATGTGATTCCGAGGCTTCAATCTCCTTCGACCAAGTGTAAAAGTTTAGTTACAATTCATGAATATAAGAGAAAAATAGAGAAGAATAGAGTTGGGAGGCGTTCTCCACGTTCTGGTTGTGTTCTAGGGTTTATAAAGTGTAGAAAGATTTGTTTCCATAAGTGTTTGATTGAATTTAGGAAACCAGAATTTTTGTCCCGAAAATGAACCATGCGGCCGCATGGTTTAGAGGCTTGCGGCCGCAAGGAATAAGTGAAATCAGCACTTTAACTCTCGGGAATGGTCTATGCGGCCGCATGGAATTAAAGGCTTGCGGCCGCATGGTTTTACGAAACTTCCTCCGGACAACTTCTAGTATTTTGGCCATAACTTCTTCTACCGATATCTGATTGATGTGATTCAAGATGCGTTGTAAAGATAACTCAAAGGGCTAAAACTTTTATTCAGAAAACATCTTCAAATTCGATCCTTTACCATGTCCAAAATTGGTCTCAATATGAGGCTGAAAACCAATGCAAAACTTTTCAGCTTGAAAGTTGATATGTGAAAATATCTTGGCCATATTTCATCCCTTTGAATCCTTTCTTCATCCAGTTGACTTCTAACACTCTCGAATCTTCATCACAAGGTTAGAAATAAGTTTAGAATATTTGCACTTTAGTCCTTGAACTTTAACTTTCTTCCATTGTGGTCCTTTTTTACATATTTCTTCCAAATTACGTCATATCCATAGAATTGTCACCTAAATCAAAATATGAGTGTAATGAGTACATTTTGGTACAAAATAAATATACGAGCGCATAAAATAAAGAGGGAAAAATATGCATTTTACATTCCTATCAAATTCTCCCACACTTAGCTTTTGCTCGTCCTCGGGCAAAACTCAAATTTAATTTCCCAGAACACCAGGTCATAATGCCAGAACATAGAACCATCAAGCATTTTCAAAACACATAAAATATCATGAATAAACATTCCACACAACTCATTATCAATTAGCGACTATGTTCATATGAAGATGGCGTAAACTAAACATGTAGACCCTCACGGATATAAGCACTCAACTCTCATGTGTTTAAAATGGTAAGTGTTTCGCTCAAATTCATTCCAATGGAGATGTTCTACCATATGCTTGCATATCTTCTCACTCGCCACCACTTAGATCACATGCTTTACAAGAATTATAAGGACTTTTCAAAGGTTGTAATGTGGTTTATGGTCAAGGTAGGAAATATTTGGGTATGTGACTCAAGAGCCATCAAAACTAGTGGAGTAAAGATAAAAAGACTCAGCTCAAACATATACATAAAACATGTAAACCAACCACTCCACATGATAGCTTCATCACTTTTGCATCTATCCCACACAAATCGAACTCCTTTTGAGATGTAGAAAGAGTTATGAATATAGATCTTTTTCACATTAAAATCACTCTCCTTCATCACTTATTTTCTTTTTCTTCACTCATTCATTTTTTTTCCTTCTTCTTCTTGTATTTTTCTTGCACTATGTAAACTCCAAATTATATACCAATACTGGAACTCCTTGATTTGACATAGAAAATTTGTTCCAATTCACCAATAATAGCACTGCTATAAATCTTGATACCCCCACACTTATTTTCTTACATACCCACACTTCTCATGACATTCAACAATACTCCACTAGCTCTAAGGTTTGGGTAAAGATATTGTTTTTTCAGTTTAAAGCTTGTAATGTGAGTTTATACAAAGAAAATGCAATAAGGCTCAAATGGGCTCAACAATGGAAAATTCAATTACAAGGTCGGCTATTTGGCTAATGAAGCTCATTTATGTAACAAAGATGGCCTTAATCATGTTCGTGCATTCATGTATCAATGTGATCTTGAAGAGAATCAATGCAAGTTCTAGAGAAACAAAACTATGGAAGAATATCACACATGAAAAGAAATAATGAGACTGCTATGGATGTATCAGTCTAAAGGCTCAAAAATCTCACTGACTTTTGTCTACAGAATTTAGTTACTACCATTCTCAAAGAAAATAACTCCACTAATCAACTCTAAGTTGGAAGATCATTCATTCAATCATGTTAGGAGTTCTTCAAAAGTTTAATTAATTCTAGCAAATAACATATACAATCAAAAATAATCATTTAACTCTCAACTCATTTTCCTAAATAATCATGCAAAAAGTATTGAAATTAAATTCACTCAATCTAAATGCAATAACTCCAAATTCTCTCCCCCACACTTAAAACTTACATTGTCTCCAATGTAAGGTCCAATGCAAAGAAAATGACAAATATAACTAAAATAAAAAATGGAATGCGAAAACTAAAAACAAAAATAAAATGATAAAGGAACGAACTCCCCTTGGGTTGCCTCCCAAGCAGCGCCTTTGTTTATCGTCTTTAGCTCGACTCAATGTTTCTTTATTCAGCCCGGGTCTATCATAGTTGGCTTCGATCTTCTTTGCAGTGCACCAAGTCCATTGGGAATGATAACTAGGATTGTTCCTCCACCTTCATGGAATGTATACTTGTAGTGACTGGGGTGAGGCTTCAAATCCGAAATGAAAGTCTGCAAAACAGAAGATAGAGGCTTCTCATTAGAAACTGGTAATACAAAACAAGAACTGGTACCCGACTTTGGAAGAACATTTAATGTTGCCACAGTTCTTTGTAACTCAGTGTTTAAGGCCATCTCCTCTTTTTCCTTCCCAAGATGCTCAATATTGACAACTTCCCATTCTTTTGTAGCAACAAATTCGAAAACATCATGTTCTAATTGATTAATCACATCAATAAAATGAACATGATTATTATTATACCGATGTTTCATGGAATCATATATATTAAGTGTGATAGTTTTATCATCAAATTCCATGATTAGTGTGCCATTATGAAGGTCCATTTCAGTTTTGGATGTCCTTAAGAATGGTCTTCCCAACAAAATAGGGAGAGTTTGATTACTACTGCCCATGTCAAGCACATAAAAATCAACAGGAAAAACCAACTCATTAACTTTCACAAGAACATCCTCAACTACTCCCTTAGGATATGCATTAGATTTATCCGCTAGTTGAATTATCACACCAGTTTTATTTAAAGGTCCAAGTTTCAAGGAAGTGTATACAGAATATGGCATGACATTAATAGATGCTCCAGAATCTAACATGACCTTCTCAAACTTAGTATTGCCTATCATGCAAGGAATAGTGAACATACCTGGATCCGTGCACTTTGCAGGAAGTTTCTTTTGAATTATTGCAGATACCTGTTCTCCAACTTTTACCCTTTCAATCCCCTTCAATTTCTGTTTCCTTTTACTTGTGCATAAGTGTTTCAAAAATTTAGCATAACGAGGCACTTGTTTAAAAATATCTAAAAGTGGAATATTGACCTCGCATTTACTAAAAATTTCATGCAGCTCATCATGATCTCGTTCATATTTTCTAGATCCTACTAAAGCTTGAGGAAAATGAGGTATTGGTTTATAATCAGAGAAGGGTAAAAACTTACGCTCAGTCACCTCAGTATCATTGGTGACAGTCTTGTTTGCAACCTCTTTTTCTTCTTCTTCTTGCTCCAATGGCTTAGGGGATGCCTTTACCGGAATCTCAACCTCTTCACCACTTCTCAGGATGATTACGCTCACATTTTCTTTTGGATTCACCATTGTTTGAGAGGGTAGTTTCCCCGAATTCTGTGACTCCAACCTATTGACCGCGTTAGCCATTTGACCCATTTGATTTTCCAACCTTTGAATGCTAGCCCTTCTCTCCTGTTGAAATTGTAAAGTGTTAGTGGCAAGAGATTTAACCATATCTTCTAAAGACATACTAGAGTTAGAACTTTGGTTATGTTGATGTTTAGGAAGGTATGGCTGATTATATTGCTGGAAATTCTGCCAATTTTGATTCATAGGTTGATTCACTTGTCGATTCCCATAACTAAGATTTGGATGATCCCTCCATCCTTGGTTGTACGTGTTTAAATAGGGATCATAATTCCTTTGTGGTTGTCCAGGAAAACTATCGCCTGCATTTATGTGTTCAACGGATTCTTCTTGAATTGTTGGACACATATCGGTTTGATGGCCTACCAATGAACAAATTCTACAAGTCTTCGATGTTTGCATAGTACCTACAGCCATTTGACAAATAAGAGTAGTTAGACTCGCTAGTTGTTGTTCAATGGATGAAACATTTACCTCGTTAACTTGTCTAGAAGGGGGATCAAATCTAGCGCCAAATTGTTGAGAATTGGTAGCCATATTTGCAATCAAGTTTCTGGAGTAGTAGATCGAGTTATGAGCATAAACTATCAAGGAAACTAAAAAAAATATGAAAAAAAAAAGAAAAAAAAAGTTAAAAAGAAACTAGAATAAGAAAAATAAATAAAATTCTATGCTAAAATTCCTAAAAACAATAAATTGCCTAAAACCCTAAAAATTTTGATTTTTTTTTTAAAAATAAAATAAACAACTAAAGAAGCACAAAAATAAATTAACACCACTCCCCGGCAACGGCGCCAAAATTTGGTGTGCTGTCGTAGGCACCCAAAAATAGTCCTTAAACATCTAAAACTAATGTAGTAGTGGAAGTAAGGGTCGATCCCACGAAGAGTGTGTAATTTAATATTTTATGCTCCGTACAATGATTGGGGGGTTTTTGTATGCAAACAATTGTAAATAACGCAATTAATAACAATAAAAACTAAATTAACGAAAACAATCAAAAGACTAACATTGGTCCAAGTCATTGTCCACCTTCGGAAATCCACAATTGATCATAGATGCAAGGATAATTCAATTCATATTTTGAATATTCATCGTTGGAATTAATTTCCTATTTCTCCTTAATTTTAGTTAGTTAGAAACCAGCGTTCTAATTAACCCTAATTATTAAATAACCCCAGACCAGCGCTCAAGATTCAATTTAATAACAGCTTTACACAATAGAGAAATCGATGAACTAGATAACACAAACACCAGCGGTTGTGTTCAATCTATTTAAACATTCTTTTTAAGATTCAATAACCTCTATCGCAGAAAATTATCAAATCCTAGTGATTCACAAGTTAAAGGGATCAAACAATTACGGATTTGATATTTAACTTAGCGGTAGATTGTAACGAATAATAAACTAGTAGGCCTCCTAGCAATTAAACATAACAATCATAGAAATAAGTGCAGAAAAATATTCAATACTTAAAAACATGAATTAAATTAAGAAAAACCATTTAGATCTCACAATATGTGATTCCGAGGCTTCAATCTCCTTCGACCAAGTGTAAAAATTTAGTTACAATTCATGAATATAAGAGAAAAATAGAGAAGAATAGAGTTGAGAGGCGTTCTCCACGTTCTGGATGTGTTCTAGGGTTTATAAAGTGTAGAAAGATTTGTTTCCATAAGTGTTTGATTGAATTTAGGAAACCAGAATTTTCGTCCCGGAAATGAACCATGCGACCGCATGGTTTAGAGGCTTGCGGCCGCAAGGAATAAGTGAAATCAGCACTTTAACTCTCGGGAATGGTCTATGCGGCCGCATGGAATTAAAGGCTTGCGGCCGCATGGTTTTACGAAACTTCCTCCGGACAACTTCTAGTATTTTGGCCATAACTTCTTCTACCGATATCCGATTGATGTGATTCAAGATGCGTTGTAAAGATAACTCAAAGGGCTAAAACTTTTATTCAGAAAACATCTTCAAATTCGATCCTTTACCATGTCCAAAATTGGTCTCAATATGAGGCTGAAAACCAATGCAAAACTTTTCAGCTTGAAAGTTGATATGTGAAAATATCTTGGCCATATTTCATCCCTTTGAATCCTTTCTTCATCCAGTTGACTTCTAACACTCTCGAATCTTCATCACAAGGTTAGAAATAAGTTTAGAATATTTGCACTTTAGTCCTTGAACTTTAACTTTCTTCCATTGTGGTCCTTTTTTACATATTTCTTCCAAATTACGTCATATCCATAGAATTGCCACCTAAATCAAAATATGAGCGTAATTAGTACATTTTGGCACAAAATAAATATACGAGCGCATAAAATAAGGAGGGAAAAATATGCATTTTACATTCCTATCACCTTCCAATCCCTTTCAATTTTTGTTTCCTTTTATTTGTGCACAATTGTTTCAAAAATTTAGTATAACAAGATATTTGTTTACAAATATCTAAAAGTGGAATATTTACCTCACAGTTACTAAAAATTTAGTGCAGCTCATCATGATCTCGTTCATATTTTCTAGATCTTACTAAAGTTTGAGGAAAAGGAGGCATTGGTTTATAATCAGAGAGGGGTAAAAACTTAAGCTCAGTCACCTCAGTATCATTGGTGACGATCTTGTTTGCAACCTCTTTTTCTTCCTCTTCTTGCTCCAACGGCCCTAGGTGATGCCTTTACAGGAATCTCAACCTCTTTACCATTTCTTAAGATGATTGCGCTCACATTTTCTTTTGGATTTACCATTGTTTGAAAGGGTAGTTTCCCCGAACTTTGCGCCTCTAGCGGACTGACCGAATTAGCTACTTGACCCATTTAATTCTCCAACCATTGAATGTTAGCCCTGGTCTCTTGTTGAAATTGCAAAGTGTTAGTGGCAATGGATTTAACAATATCTTCTAAAGAAACACTAGAGTTAGAAGTTTGGCCATATTGTTGTCTATGAGGGTATTGCTGATTATATTGCTGGAAATTTTGTCGATTCTGATTCATAGGTTGATTCACTTGTCGATTCACATAGGTAAGATCTGGATGATCCATCCATCATTGGCTGTACATGTTTGAATAGGGATCATAATTCCTCTATGATTGTCCAGGGAAGTTACCGACTGTATTTACGTGTTTAACAGATTCTTCTTGAACGATTGGATGGCATACCATTGAACAAATTCTACAAATCTTTGTTGTTTGCATAGTACCTGCAGCCATTTGACGAACAAGAGTGGTTAGATTCACTATTTGTTGTTCGATGGATGAGACATTTATCTCGTTAATTTGTCTAGAAGATGGATCAATCTAGCACCAAATTGTTGAGAGTTGGCTGCCATGTTTGCAATTAAATTCATCGCTCTTTCGGGAGTTTTATCAATCAAAGCTCCCCCACTTACAGCGTCAATCATGCTTCTTTCTATGGGTAGAAGACTTTCATAGAAGTATTGGATGAGAAGTTACTCACTGATCTGATGATGGGGACAATACTCATGTAGAGATTCTCTGTGATCTTGTGTGACACCATAAATTTCTTTCCTAATATTTGCTGCCCTTGAAGCTGGAAAATATTTCTCTAGAAATAATCTCTTCATTCCATCCCATGTGGTAATGCTTCTCGATGGTAGATAGTAGAGCCAATCCTTAGCTGAATCCTTCAGAGAAAATGGATATATTGCTTGCGTGACAGTCTACGTGGAGTGCTGATTTGGAGCTTTTATCTTCGGGGGATAACAACTTTCTTATCAGAAAAGTTGAGTAATGCTAGGCAAAAGTAGAATACTAATGAGCAGGAATTCAATACAGTGGTGAGGGCTTTGAAGCAATAGGAATGCTACCTCATACATAGTGAGTTTGTGTTGTTCACCGTTTACCAAGCTCTGAAATATAGTCAGAAACATATCAACGGAATGCATGCTCTGTGGGTGACTTTCCTCCAAAAATCTCATTTTGTGATTAAACATAAATCTGAAAGTTCGAATAGGGTTACTAATGCTTTTAGCAAGAGAGTTTCACAGCTCGTCACACTAACACAGTAAATTGTTGGATTTGAGTGCCTGAAGGTACTATACGCGGATGATCATGACTTTAAGGAGATTTGGAACAAGTGTGTGAATAGTGAAGCCGTGACAGATTTCTATATCAGTTATGGACATCTGTTCAATGGCAACTAGCTTTGCATTCCTGTTTTATCGCTGCATGAAATGTTTATTCCAGATCTGCATGGTGGAGGTCTAAGTGGACATTTAGGGCATGTCAAGACAATCACAGTTTGGAAGCTAGATATTATTATTGGTCACACTTGAAGTGAGGTGTTGAAGTTATAGTCAAAATATGTTATACTTGTCAGGTGTCAAAGGGTCACGTGTAGAATATTGGGTTGTACATGTCACTTGATGTATAAAATATTATCAAACTGTTTTTCAACGAGGTTGTTCTATTGCATAGAGTTTCCAAGTCTATCACATCAAATCGGGATACAAAGTTTGTGGACACTTTTAGATTATATTGCGGAAGTTGTTTGGGACGAGTTTGAATCGAAGCATCACTGCCTATCCTTAGATTGATGGACACATCAAAATTGGGGAAAGTAATAATGCAGAGAAACCATCCGAATTTTGATTTTGGCTCATAATAGCATTCCAGAAAGAGGACGATGATACGGGCAATATTTATTTCTAAGACATGATGTATGATGGATTTTGACCATCCGAATTCGTTTAGGACTCAAAAACTAATTTTTAAAGTTTTAGTGCTATTTTTGTCATTAGTTTATTACGATTTTTTCTAAAGTTTTTTAAAACTAGGTTTTCATTAGTTTAAGTCCTATTAAATTTGGTTTTCATTTAAACCTTTATAAATAAAAGGTTATTCCTTATTTTTTATTATCTTTCATCAATAAAATTCTTGAGTTTAATTTTTTTCAATATTTTGGTGTATTCCAAAATTCGTGTTTTAAATGTTTTCGCTCGAATTCCTTGTTTCGTGTTGTATCAAGATTTTTTAGTAGTAAAGTTGTCAATTGATGAACTATTGGAGACATATATTTTAATACGCACGCTAGGGCTGTTCGTGGGTCTGTTCGGTTCCAAAGTTTTCGGGTATTTAATAAATGGAGCCGTCGGGTCCAAATATAATTATGGAACCGTTCGTGTTCGATTCCATTCTGTTCAATTTAGTTCGATTCCGTATCATAATTAATTTTTTTAACATTTACAGCAACACTACATATATATAACTAATGACATTTCATTCGTAACTTTTACAAATTAACAAATTCAAAAATATATAAATAACTAGCTATCGAATAACATTAATTCAATGCATACAAATACCAAAAAATATATATTAATATTAAAATGTCGGTGATCCATATTCATTTGGGCTAATGTGCTTTAAAATTAAAATTATGAAATTGTCTGATTTATTTAATTAATTTGTTAATTTATTTATAAAAAAATAAAAAAATTAAATTAATTAAATAAAAAAATTTATTTAGTTTCGGTTCTTGGTCTAGACCCGAGACTCGACTCAAATCCATCGGTTCTCGATTCGGGTATCCGTTCGGGTATTTAATTTATGAAAAACCACTCGATTCGGTTTGGGACTTTTGGACACCCCCAACGCACGCACTAACAAAATTTTGAATGATTTAAGAGTCTTGGTATTTTGCACAAAAGTTGATTTTTACAAAGAAAAATAAAGTGTACCCATTTTTTTTACAAGCTTGTAACATCAGCATTGATTCTATCGATGGCTATTGCTACGATCGAGAGAATATTTTCTGTAATAAAGAATGTCAAGAATCAACTGAGTAATCAAATTGGAGATTACAATTAATGACTTTTTTTTATATGTATATGGAGAAGATGCATTTGGGAATATTGATAACAATGTAACTACACAAAAATTTGAAAATATGATACACGCAGAAAATACTTATAATATGGTATCGAAATAGTTTCGATACTGTTGCGTTTTTTTTTTTTTTAACACAATTTTTGTGCCCCTCAAATTAAAATAGTCATGCGAGATTATGGAAAACTAAATGATGCAATTAATTCATTGATATTGAATAGCAGTTTATAAAACTATTTATATTACACAATTAATTGATGGTAGCATAAAGAAATATGTAACTTAGTAATGGGTAATTATATTCACGATAAATCGTATAAAATATCCATTTTGTAATTTCTATTTTAAAATAGATAGTTATATTCACATCAAAATATTTATTTGCCACACCATTTTTAAATGCAATAA
Source organism: Fraxinus excelsior (assembly GCA_019097785.1). Taxonomy (NCBI): domain Eukaryota; kingdom Viridiplantae; phylum Streptophyta; class Magnoliopsida; order Lamiales; family Oleaceae; genus Fraxinus; species Fraxinus excelsior. The sequence continues at coordinate 23,766,745 of CM032634.1, forward strand.
AAGTCTTCAATCTTTACTTATTATTGCATTTATGTTTTTAACTTTTTCATCGCATCGCATTCTTACAACCTTCAATTTATTAGAATATCTTGTATGGTTAGTTCTACACAAAATTTTTATTTTTTGTCGAACTTTTGTATATATATTTTTTGGTGTATTTAGAAATATGATGGGTAAATAAGTCTTTTATTGTCTCCTATCAGATTTTTTTTTTTTTTTTTTTATGTAAATTGTCTTTAGGGACAATTATATGCTAATTTATAGAAGGTAGAGGATAAGAATGAGACAAAAAATAAGTTGGTTGATTATGTTGCCACATTTTACAAGTTGGTTGATTATATTAACAACACGATTTTTATGCACAATTTAAGAAATTCAGTATTCAACTAAAGACTTAATACATTAGACGATCTACAAATGTTCTACGTGTACCCATTAGGTAAAATTTGTATCCCTATCTAAAGAATGATAGAAAATAACCATCATAGCAAATGTTCCAGCCATTACAGGGAAAAAATAAAAATAAAAAATTATACATGGGTTTAAATGAAGAAAATGCTGTGTCAATATCAGTTAATAAAAATAATAAATTTATCGTAGAAAACAACATTAACATCCCATGCATGTGTAGCAGTTTCTTTAACCCAGGACCCTCATTTTTTGTACCAATATAGCAAGCCAACAAAAAAGACAAAATTGAAATTGAAATAATGAAATTGCAATCAATAAAATTAAATGGTAGGTGTCCTTATGACATAATCTTATATATATCTCGTTTTTATCACTACCACACGCTAAAACTTTAAAGCAATATAGAATTATCTCTCTCTCTCTCCACACACATTATGAAGCATAAAAAGATTGAAGCTATAGAGAACCATTCGTCTTCTCGAAATAGAGAAAGTGAAGACGAAGAAGATGAAGAAAGATTTAAAGTTTCATGCTGGGGATTTTTCAAACAAAAGTTTTTATGGACGTCGTTGAAAAATCGAACAAATCACAAACTGCCACCTGGCAACTTCAGATATAGTCCATTGGGTTATGCTCAAAACTTCGATGAAGGTAACAATGAAGACGACTCTTATGGGACTTTTTCCTCTAGGTATGCTGCACCTTCGTCAAGGTTCAACGTCTATCGCGAAAATGTTTAATATGTACATACAGTTGCATGTTTTTACTAGATACATCAAACCCCACTTCGATATGGTTGATAAGTGAGAAATCTCTACTTGTGCAGATGCTATTCGATATATATATATTGGTTTACTATTTCCTTTGTTTTTACATAAAGATAAGAAATAATGCACGCAATTTACAGTTATTGGTATATACAATATGAAAGGTAGGAGATACAATCAAGTATCTTAACCAAATATGATTTGCTCCATTTTTCTCTTCTTTTTTCCTTATCTATTTAATTGATATATAACTTCATTAATATACAGCAGTCATCCAATTTGACAGCTTGTTATTTGAAGTAATAGAATTACATGAAATTAGTATATCAAATAACAAGTTGCCACTCTGACTATGAATAACACGATTTGTTTTCAATTTCATTCATTGTAGTGGCGATAATATTATGAACAATTTTATGTAACCCGAGTTTAAGCTGGATCCTACGGTTTCATTATTCGATGTAGTCAACAGAGTTCATTGATCACCTAACGGGGTGCTAAGCATGATCTTGCTGCATAGTATTATTCTAATCTTATAGAACTTCATAGACCTATAAATTCCGGAAGAATATTGTGAAGTAGCTTCATCATGTATGAAATAACAGGGCAAAAGTTCAGTTTTTCCCCATTTTACAGTCTGAAAAGGTATATACTAAATTCAATTTACAGATCATTTGGAAGTCCTTGCCATCTACTTAGAAAACGATGAAGCGTAAAAAAAAAAAACCCAAAAAAGGTGATAAAAATACAAAAATAAAATAAAAGTGGAGTAATTGCCCCCATTGCCCCACTGGTCCCTAGTTTGCTGTGTCCCTACCCTTAAAGTAGTGGTGGAGCCACCTATAGTGATTGGAAGTCAGCATCTGCTTGGTTAGGGGACAAGAAGCTGGGGTTGGGATCGAGGGCGATTGGGGTTCGAGTGGGCACAGGTGCGCTGGGGTAAATGGCTAGGGGCAATTTTGCTATATTTTTCCTTTTTTCGTATATTTTTCTCTTAGGTCTGGACATCGAGCTGATCGAGTAACTGGAACCACCCATTACACTTGGGATATTTTATAAATGAAATCATTTGATTTCACTTAATTATTGGAACCAAATCCAAATTTGAATCGTTGGTTCTGGTTCTAGTTTGATTCTACCATAACATTTTTGTTAAAAAAATTGTGAGCTGACAATACAAATTATATTTCCACTAAAATGAATAAAAAAAATAAAATATATCACCAAATACGAACACTTTCTCAATTCACTTCAAATATGTCATCAAATAGAATTCAATATCTAGCATAATAGCATTCAATTTTAATTGTAACTCTGCATATAGCTCCTCAAGAAGGGCTTGTTGGGTGGTGCAGCGCGTAATGTACGATGAGGAGTGACTATGAATGAATGTGACATGATTTAATGATGGTGACATTATCTTCATCCATCATTTTTATATATCTATCCACTTTTTTTTTTTTATAAAAAAACAAAAAATATATTACATTTTAACCTTGTGTATATTTACTTAAACAGACGAGATTAAAATCAAATTAATGAATCTGATTTATTAGGGTACTTACTATTTGAGTATTGTATATTTGCTACTTATTGGACCTTGCAAACTTGTTACTTAGATGTTGTTATTAGGTTAGGGTTAATAAATTATAAAAATAAAACTTACAAAAAAATAATAATAATTAATTTCTAGAGTCGGTACCCACAATTTTGGTTTAAAAACTAAGAATCGGCATGGACCCGATCCATTCTCAATTCTTGGTTACAGTTCCTAATTTATTTTTTTAGAACTAGATCAGAACCCTCAATTTAGTTCGGTTCGAGTTTGGGGGTGGGGGTGGGGGTGGGGTGGGGTTCAATTTTGGTTAAAATCCCACCTCCACTCTCTCTTCGTTCATTTTATGCGTCTTTAATTTATTTCAAAAAATAAGGGTGCAACTCTTTTCAACTTTTTTGGTTGAAAGTTTAACACAAAATTCATCCATTATGGACTAACATTCCTATAAAACTAAAAGGTTGGAACGGTGTTTCCAGGAAAAGTAGTTGAGGAATAAGTTGCAACAAAGTCCATATTTACGGAATCATAGTGCAATTTTATTCTCCCAATTCAACGAGAAATCATAATCAGTCAAAGAACAGTGCAATTTATCTCACTAAATTTTTACTGTGTATGGGAGAAATGTCAATATATACTCAAATTTCTGAAATGTTTATCACAATCTCATAGTTCTATGACTATATCTTAACTACAATTAAAGGGAAAAAGTAATAGGAAGATATCAAGGCAATTTTTTGTTTTATAATATCTATCAAAAAAGATTGAAGTGGAGAATAAGAAGTTCTATTGTTCCAGTGAGGAAGCATACAAAGGATTAACTTTTTTGTTCCAACACAAGTTTGAGTTATTAACGGGAAAAAAGGGAAAAATTGTTACTGAGTTGTAGGAGGCTGAAATTTGTGCACAAAAGTATATGGTGGAAATTAAAAATATGTTGGTGGCTGACGGCGAAGTGCATTAACTGTTGTTATATTTATTGTCGTATGTAATTTTTCTTTCCAACAAACATCAACATACTTTTCATAAACAGATATGGAATGATCAAGAAGATCGAACACATGATACAATCACAAACAAAACTGAAATATAATTATAATCCGAGCCCATAGAATTCACGATATGTTCTTAAGACGAATTTGCTCTCTTTTGAATACATACAACAATCATCTCCTATGATAGAACGAGTTTTCACTCATACAGAAGCAACATAGTAATCTGCAAGAGTTCCAACATACGCAAATTTTTGTTTTATACTAGAAAATCTAGAACATAATATATGAAGTATTGCATCGATAAATCGTGATTATTTTAATGTATATTCATATATATACAATTCATTTAACAATTCTAGCATAGATGAAGGCTAATGCGTGTGGCAATTCAAACAATCTAAAAAGCCTTTTCACAAATGGTGGTGATTGTTCAAACACCCTTTCAAATGAACATATGCATTTGTTAAGTCGATCGAAGTCAATCATAGACGATCACAAATCAAAGGCGTTGGTCACTACAAAAAATTTGTGAAAAAAGCCAAACCATTTGAAATATAACATCGTTAAGAATAATTTCAAATAGGTACCCAAAATATGTGATTTTGGTCCAAAAAAATTAAATAATTTGGGTACCTATTTATGATATATGTTATACAATGACTTGCACTCATACCAAATTTGGCCCACAATCATGCACATGCCATGCTGGCCGGATGACAACACACACATGGGTTTTCGACCAAACCTAATAGGATATATGGCCCCCCTTTCAAAGACTAATCATTCTACTTTGGGGCTGAAATCAAATTGTCGGACTTTCACCATATAAACCAAACAAAAATTTTCAAATTCCTTCGTGGGATAAGTTATCAAATTCTCGTGTTTTTGTTATTGTGTTTAATGCTTATCATTTATGTGACCAATATATGATTTTGTTGTGTGATTTGTACAATTGTTAAGAGATTATTGTATATGTTAAACCAAAGTAGTAAATGTCCTAGGTTCTTGTAGGAGATAGATGTATACCTCTAACTCTAGGTGATCCATTGAGCTATTTTCACAAAAAATTAATGCGATTAGTTGTATTCTAATTGACATAAAGATATAGTAGAATAAACCAAGCAATTATGGATTATTTCACCCTAGAGAGGTAATTAGTTAAAACAAAAAAATTGGATCTAACATTGTAACCAAGTCTTCTACACTTATTACGAAATTAATTAGACGACCAATTAAGTGAAATCATGAATCTCAACTCTTTCATAATCCAAACTTTCCACAACTTTTATAATTCTTACTTTTGTTATTTTTATTGAACTTCAAATTATTTTTCTTACACATTAAATATCGAAATTCAATTGTGTGTATTTCGTTGTTAGAATTTAAATGAACTAGTGTAATTAAAAGAAAATATTCCTCGTGGGTCGATATCTCGAACTCTTTAGTCCACTTTATTACTTGGACATGGCATACGCGCTTGTGGTCAGGGGCGGAGCCAGGAATGGATGGGACAGGGGGCAGAAATTTTCAAAATGTAATGTACGAATAAAATTTATATATTTATAGAAAAGTTGTAATATAACGTTACATATTACAATTGTATCCGACGATATTTTATAGCATAAAATTCATCTATAATAGAATCAGATCTAAATTAATACTAATTTCTCGTTCAATGTTTAGTGTTAAACAATTGACAAGAAAACCATAATCCATTTTGTTACAAATTTCCATCTTCACATGTTTCATTGTTGAAAACGCTCGCTCCATTGTCGCTGTTGAAATCGGTAGTGTCAGTACTAAACAAATCAATTTAGTCAAAATGACGTAACTCTCTGACCTTCTACTTGCAACCAATTCCCAACATAAATCAGAAATTGTAGACATTTGAAATCGATGTTCGGAAATCACATCATTCTAATAATGTTGCAACTCAATTTTCACACAATAAATATCTTGCTGCGTAAAATTTTCAGAATAAAACTTATGCGCAAGCTTGCATATATTATCTATGTTAAATGATTCAAAATAATTTTTTGGATCCAAAGACGTACTGAGAGAAAGGAGTTCTAATG
>CM032634.1:23772647-23839711 GCA_019097785.1 Fraxinus excelsior
AAAACAACATTAACATCCCATGCATGTGTGGCAGTTTCTTTAACCCAGGACCCTCATTTTTTGAACCAATACAGCAAGCCAACAAAAAAGACAAAATTGAAATTGAAATAATGAAATTACAATCAATAAAATTAAATGGTAGGTGTCCTTATGGCATAATCTTATATATATCTCGTTTTTATCACTACCACACGCTAAAACTTTAAAGCAATATAGAATTATCTCTCTCTCTCCACACACATTATGAAGCATAAAAAGATTGAAGCTATAGAGAACCATTCGTCTTCTCGAAATAGAGAAAGTGAAGACGAAGAAGATGAAGAAAGATTTAAAGTTTCATGCTCGGGATTTTTCAAACAAATGTTTTCATGGATGTCGTTGAGAAATCGAACAAATCACAAATTGCCACCTGGCAACTTCAGATATAGTCCATTGGGTTATGCTCAAAACTTCGATGAAGGTAACAATGAAGACGACTCTTATGGGACTTTTTCCTCTAGGTATGCTGCACCTTCGGCAAGGTTCAACGTCTATCGCGAAAATGTTTAATATGTACATACAGTTGCATGTTTTTACTAGATACATCAAACCCCACTTCGATATGGTTGATAAGTGAGAAATCTCTACTTGTGCAGATGCTATTCGATATATATATATTGGTTTACTATTTCCTTTGTTTTTACATAAAGATAAGAAATAATGCACGCAATTTACAGTTATTGGTATATACAATATGAAAGGTAGGAGATACAATCAAGTATCTTAACCAAATATGATTTGCTCCATTTTTCTCTTCTTTTTTCCTTATCTATTTAATTGATATATATAGCATGAAAAATAACTTCATTAATATGTAAGTAATATTATTCATTGTTACAGCAGTCATCCAATTTGACAGCTTGTTATTTGAAATAATAGAATTACATGAAATTAGTATATCAAATAATGGGGTGCTAAGCATGAGCTTGCTGCGTAGTATTATTCTAATGTTATAGAACTTCATAGACCTATAAATTCCGAAAGAATATTGTGAAGTAGCTTCATCATGTATGAAATAACAGGGCAAAAGTTCAGTTTTTCCCCATTTTACAGTCTGAAAAGGTATATACTAAATTCAATTTACAGATCATTTGGAAGTCCTTGGCATCTACTTAGAAAACGACGAAGCGTGAAAAAAAAAAACCCAAAAAAGGTGATAAAAATACAAAAATAAAATAAAAGTGGAGTAATTGCCCCCATTGCCCCACTGGTCCCTAGTTTGCTGTGTCCCTACCCTTAAAGTAGTGGTGGAGCCACCTATAGTCATTGGAAGTCAGCCTCTATATGCTTGGTTAGGGAACTAGAAACTGGGGTTGGGATCGAGGGCGATTGGGGTTCGAGTGGGCACAGGTGCGTTGTCTATTAGGTTTGGATAACTGGAACCACCTATTACACTTGGGATATTTTATAAATGAAATCATTTGATTTCACTTAATTATTGGAACCAAATCCAAATTTGAATCGTTGGTTCTGTTCTAGTTTGATTCTACCATAACATTTTTGTTAAAAAAAATTGTGAGCTGCAAATATGTCATCAAATAGAATTCAATATCTAGCATAATAGCATTCACTTTTAATTGTAACTCTGCATATAGCTCCTCAAGAAGGGCTTGTTGGGTGGTGCAGCGCGTAATGTACGATGAGGAGTGACTATGAATGAATGTGACATGATTCAATTATGGTGACATTATCTTTATCCACCATTTTTATATATCTATCCACTTTTTCAAAAAAAAAAAACAAAAAATATATTACATTTTAACCTTGTGTATATTTACTTAAACAGACGAGATTAAAATCAAATTAATGAATCTGATTTATTAGGGCACTTACTATTTGAGTATTGTATATTTGCTACTTATTGGACCTTGCAAACGTGTTACTTAGATTGTGTTATTAGGTTAGGGTTAATAAATTATAAAAATAAAACTTACAAAAAACGATAAATTTATTTCTAGAGTCGGTACCCACGATTTTGGTTTAAAAAGTAAGAATCGACATGGACTCTATCAATTCTCAATTCTTGGTTCTAGTTCCTAATTTATTTTTTTAGAACCAAATCAGAACCTCCGATTTAGTTCGGTTCGAGTTTGGGGGTGGGGTTCAATTTTGGTTAAAATCCCACCGATCTACTCTCTCTTCGTTCATTTTATGTATTTCAAAAAATAAGGGTGTTAACTCTTTTTTTTTTTTTTGGTTGAAAGTTTAACACAAAATTCATCCATTATGGACTAACATTCCTATAAAACTAAAAGGTTGGAACGGTGTTTCCAGGAAAAGTAGTTGAGGAATAAGTTGCAACAAAGTCCATATTTACGGAATCATAGTGCAATTTTATTCTCCCAATTCAACGAGAAATCATAATCAGTCAAAGAACAGTGCAATTTATCTCACTGAATTGCAAGTGAACTGTACAAACTGGATGAACCAACTGATTTTTACTCAAACCCTCGTTAACTGGATTAAACCTTTGCAAAACTATAATCAAGTATAAATCGATTTTTAAGAATTATCTTATACTATGTTAGAGAATCTCCAATAATTTATGTGGATTGTGGTTTACTTGGCATTTAAATATACAGCGATTGGATGATCAAGCTCAAATTTTGCCAACCACCAAAGTCTCTGCAATACAAAAATTATCTTCTCGAATATTTAGATTAATTGATTTCGAATACGTTGCAAAGATCCAATTTTGATTGTAAGTATCTCAATCTAGTAATAATATATAACAATACGAGGTATTTTTACTTGATTCAATAAAATTTTGTTGTTCGTGTTTGTAGATTTCAAATATTGATGTTGTAGTATGCAAATTAAGAATGATGTCTTTAGAGAGTGGAAGAAAATCGCCAAGAAATTGGCCAATACAATGGTATGAAGCACCCGAATATCTTCGAACCTTCTTAAATTTTTACTGTGTATGGAAGAAATGTCGATATATACTCAAATTTCTGAAATGTTTATCACAATCTCATAGTTCTATGACTATATCTTATCTGCAATTAAAGGGAAAAAGTAATAGGAAGATATCTATCAAAAAAGATTGAAGTGGAGAATAAGAAGTTCTATTGTTCCAGTGAGGAAGCATACAAAGGATTAACCTTTTTGTTCCAACACAAGTTTGAGTTATTAAGGGGAAAAAAGGGAAAAATTGTTACTGAGTTGTAGGAGGCTGAAATTTGTGCACAAAAGTATATGGTGGAAATTAAAAATATGTTGGGGGCTGACAACGAAGTGCATTAACTGTTGTTATATTTATTGTCGTATGTCTATCATTCTTTCCAACACACATCAACATACTTTTCATAAATAGATATGGTATGATCAAGAAGATCGAACACATGATACAATCACAAACAAAACTGAAATATAATTATAATCCGAGCCCATAGAATTCACGATATGTTCTTAAGACGAATTTGCTCTCTTTTGAATACATACAACCATCATCTCCTATGATAGAACGAGTTTTCACTCTTACAGAAGCAACATAGTAATCTGCAAGAGTTCCAACATACACAAATTTTTGTTTTATACTAGAAACTCTAGAACATAATATATGAAGTATTGCATCGATAAACCATGATTATTTTAATGTATATTCGTATATATACAATTCATTTAACAATTCTAGCATAGATGAAGGCTAATGCGTGTGGCAATTCAAACAATCTAAAAAGCCTTTTCACAAATGGTGGTGATTGTTCAAACACCCTTTCAAATGAACATATGCATTTGTTAAGTCGATCGAAGTCAATCATAGACGATCACAAGTCAAAGGCGTTGGTCACTACAAAAAAATTTGTGAAAAAAGCCAAACCATTTGAAATATAACATCGTTAAGAATAATTTCAAATAGGTACCCAAAATATGTGATTTTGGTCCAAAAAAATTAAATAATTTGGGTACCTATTTATGATATATGTTATACAATGACTTGCACTCATACCAAATTTGGCCCACAATCATGCACATGCCATGCTGGCCGGATGACAACACACACATGGGTTTTCGACCAAACCTAATAGGATATATGGCCCCCCTTTCAAAGACTAATCATTCTACTTTGGGGCTGAAATCAAATTGTCGGACTTTCACCATATAAACCAAACAAAAATTTTCAAATTCCTTCGTGGGATAAGTTATAAAAATCCAATAAAAATCCAATCAAATTCTCGTGTTTTTGTTATTGTGTTTAATGCTTATCATTTATGTGACCAATATATGATTTTGTTGTGTGATTTGTACAATTGTTAAGAGATTATTGTTTATGTTAAACCAAAGTAGTAAATGCCCTAGGTTCTTGTAGGAGATAGATGTATACCTCTAACTCTAGGTGATCCATTGAGCTATTTTCACAAAAAATTTATGCGATTAGTTGTATTCTAATTGACATAAAGATATAGTAGAATAAACCAGGCAATTATGGATAATTTCACCCTAGAGAGGTAATTAGTTAAAACAAAAAAATTGGATCTAACATTGTAACCAAGTCTTTTACACTTATTACGAAATTAATTAGACGACCAATTAAGTGAAATCATGAATCTCAACTCTTTCATAATCCAAACTTTCCACAACTTTTATAATTCTTACTTTTGTTATTTTTATTGAACTTCAAATTATTTTTCTTACACATTCAACATCGAAATTCAATTGTGTGTATTTCGTTGTTAGAATTTAAATGAACTAGTGTAATTAAAAGAAAATATTCCTCGTGGGTCGATATCTCGAACTCTTTAGTCCACTTTATTACTTGGACATGGCATACGCGCTTGTGGTCAAGGGCGGAGCCAGGAATGGATGGGACAGGGGGCAGAAATTTTCAAAATGTAATGTACGAATAAAATTTATATATTTATAGAAAAGTTGTAATATAACGTTACATATTACAATTGTACTCGACGATATTTTATAGCATAAAATTCATCTATAATAGAATCAGATCTAAATTAATACTAATTTCTCGTTCAATGTTTAGTGTTAAACAATTGGCAAGAAAACCATAATCTATTTTTTTACAAATTTCCGTCTTCACATGTTTCATTGCTGAAAACACCCGAACCTGTTGAAATCGGTAGTGTCAATACTAAACAAATCAATTTAGTCAAAATGACGTAACTCTCTGACCTTCTACTTGCAACCAATTCTCAACATAAATCAGAAAGTGTAGACATTTGAAATCGATGTTCGGAAATCACATCATTCTAATGATGTTGCAACTCAATTTTCAAACAATAAATATCTTGTTGCGTAAAATTTTCAGAATAAAACTTATGCGCAAGCTTGCATATATTATCTATGTTAAATGATTCAAAAGAATTTTTTGGATCCAAAGACGTACTGAGAGAAAGGAGTTCTAATGATGTCTCATTAAACCTTATATCTAATTCCATCATCTGAAAATCTATGGCTGTATTGAAAATATCAAAGTGGTAATGATGTTCAACTATAGGATACTCACGACCACGAGAACGACCAACCATGTACGAACTATCAAAGTCTGGTATATGTATATTATTTTTAGAGCAAAAAAGTTTCACCTCTTCAAGAAATTCTTCCTAACCATCTTCACTCAATGCTTGAAGAATACCTTTTGTAGTATGGACAAATCTCATAGCAATTAAGATGTCTTGTGTTTTCTTCTGAAGGGCCTGACAAAGTATATCTGTAATTGCCAATATTCTACGCATTAAATGCAAGATAAATACAAATGCAAATGTTGTCATGTTTTTGTATACACCATCAACTTCGGACTGAGTTCTTGTATTTGGAGAATGATCACTAAGATACTCAAGTACTTTGCGAGTTGCAGCATACATATCAATCAAACTTTTTACAGAGCTATAATGAGAAGACCAACGAGTACTTGTGGCTCGTTGCAAATTACCAATCTGATTAGCCCTACTTCCTGACTCTCGTTCTCCAGTTCCCAACAAATGCTTAATTTCTTTTCTTTGGGCACTTTGCAACTCATTGATATGCCTAGGAGATGATATAATCATATTAATAACTTTGTCCAAATGAGAAAAAAATGAATTAACATATGAGACATCCCTACTTGCAGAAACCAATGTGAGTTGTAAACGGTGGGCAAAACAATGGACATAGTATGCATATGGACAATCTCTAAGAAATAATACTTGTAGTCCATTCCAAGAATCACGCATATTACTAGCACCGTCATACCCTTGACCTCTCATGTTTTGCACTTGAAGGTTGAAATGAACAAGAATATCAGAAATTTGATTCTAGTGTCACTAACACTTTTGATTGCAAAAAAACGTTCTATCAAAATTCCATTACTACTCACAAACCTCAAGACAATGACCATTTGTTCTCATGAAGATTCATCATGTGCTTCGTCAACAAGAATACTAAACTTCGCATCCCCAACTTCGTCATGAATTCTTTGCTGTACTTTATTGGTCATAATGTTTAAAACCTCTTTTTGAATGTCTAAAGACGTGTATGTAGCATTTTTGAGAGCATTACCCAAAACAACTTTTACTACTTCCATATTCATTTTTCCAAATGCATCCACTAGTTTAATGAAATTCCCATGATTTATTGAAGATTGAGATTTGTCATGGCCTCTAAAGGAACAACCTTGCAGTGCTAACCACTGAACACTCATAATAGTGGTTTTTAGACGCAAACAATTTTTCAGTTTTTCCTCGATTGACACAGAATGCATTACCTTGTCAATATGTTGAGTTTGTTTCATTATATCTTCAGCTCTTCTCTTACAACCATTATGATATGATGACAATGTTGTACCAATATAAATAAGAAATGCACATTTACTTCCTTGGTTAACTATCTTCCAAATGCAACCAACGATGAAATAATAGGTGGAGTACTTTCATTGAGAAAAAGGAAGCAATAAAAACAATATGCTTTATGTGTTGAAGGTGAATATTCCAACAGGAAACTGATTGTATTAATGCTCCTGAAATCGACATTTCTACTTTCCACATTCTTTACTCTGTTAGTCCACAAGTTTTGGTTGATAAGGTCCAGCATTTAGATAGGCTCGCCTAATATGACCGCGTTCATTAATTGGATGTTCACATATTTGCTTCATTTTTCCTGGGTCCCATTCATATAACCAAATGGTTTCGAATTAAGATTAGAAGATGAAGACCGTTCTAATTCAGGGGATGAAATTGGATTTGGAATGGACCCCGTAGGAATTGGAGTGCCCTAATGTTTATTACTCTTTGAAAAGAAAGATAACAAAATTCTTCATTTCTTGGAAGAAGGTCGATCTTCCTCCATATTAAACCTAAGAGCATAAATATAAAAATGCTTCAATATCCTATAAATTCCATAATTACATCATAGGTTAAATTTCTATTGAAAAAATTCCCAAACTAACATTTCCTACATAAATTCCTAAATCCTAAAGCAACTTAGCAAATAACAAGTCTCAAGTCTGCCTTATTCGTTAATCAAATCAAATGGATATACCAAATGCAAATTACATAGCATTTAAGGCTAAAGCAGTAGCAACTAGAAACTACCAAGTCTAATTAAATTATAAAATTTTCCATTTTAGTAAGTAGCAACAAGCTTAAACTTCAGTCTTCAAATTCAAATTATTCAATGGAGTAACTAGCAGCAAGCAGCCCTAATTCATGTGATGTCAACAAGTTACAACTTACAAGTGTAAATAATCTAAGTATCTAATCTAACCAAACATACCTCAGTGGCTCAGCCCTCGCTGTAAATGAAAGCTGAAGTCTTTTTTCGTGAACGCCTTGAAGAATGAAGATGTAATGCACAATTGCAGCCTGCAGGTCAGTCCGCACTAAATGCTTTGAATCGATTCACCGAGATTGTGAGAAGACTAACAATGAGAAGAGAAGACAAACAATGAGCAGGGTCGAAGAAATTGAACAGTTACAGTGAATCGATTCACTTATGACTTATCGAAATAGATGGCCGGACTTCAGTGGATGACAGACGGGCGGACAACGTTAGAAATTTCTTCGGCTATAGCCCACTGTTTCGAATTGGGAAGAAGGCTGAACATGGACGACAATCAGGGTTTGAGAAATGGGAATTGCCGAATTGGGTTTCATTTTATATAAATCGGGTTTTCAAATTTATTTGGGCCTTGAACATTGAGCTACTGACCTTGATTTGTGGAAAGAAATGGGCTGGAATCAAATTTTTTTTAATGTACCTAGGCTTGACCAACGGTGGACTACAACCCAGTATAGCCCACTGCTGGATCCGCCCCTGTTTATGATGTATATTTTTAGTGAACAAGTTTTTGTCACTGTTGTCGGAAAATTATTTTATTTTGATTATTACTTTAGTTGATATTAGTTTTTGAATTTTTATTATTTATTCTTTCATAATTGTATTTTAATGTTGGACTTCTTAAATCTTGTTGTTCTAGGTCTTCAATAGTGTATGCATCATTCGAGAAGTCTTGATCTTGTTGCACTCAATTCAGACATCGAAGGAACCTTTTTAGCAAAGACTAAGGGAACCACAAGTAAATGAAGAAGACGTACTTTTTGGGATTTTATGAATCCTCCCATTGTGGAAAATCAATCAAGTATCGTCTAGTCGTCTTATGATCAGCCAAACTTTCAACTTCATTCTATGACACACTTCATGGAGATTTGTAGTAACTTTAAATACGAAGGTGTGAGTGTGGAAGCAATCCAGATGAGGTTGTTTGTTCATGCTTTGAAGAACAAGGCAAGAAATGGCTTAATACTTTGCCTCCAGGAAGCATCACTAGTTGGGTGGAGTTTGTTCAATAATTTACTACAAAATTCTCTCCATCCGCTAGAATACTAAACTCAAGCATAATGTCACCACCTTCCAACAATTTGAATCGAACAATTTTCATGAAGCTTGGGAGAGCTTCAAGGACATGCTTATGAAGTGCCCCGAATCATGGGATTACAATGGAACAATAAGTCAACCACTTCTATACTAGTTTGACTCCTTCTTGATGTTCTATTGTAGACTCATCTTCAAATGGGTCTATCAAACGGAAGAGCATCCAGAAAGCATATGACTTGTTTGAAATCATGAGTAAGCAACGTGCAATATGGCTAGATAGAGGTTCACAAAAGGAAACTAGTGGAATGGTAAGAGTAAAGCTTATTCACTTGTTCTGGTAAAGATTGACTCATTAGCAAAGAAGGTAGAAAGGCTTTCTACTTCCTCTTCTACTTCTCATTCCACCAAGCTCCTCCAATTTGTGATACATGCAAAGCAAATCACTCAAGTTCTAATTGTCCATTGATGGTAGTGGTTTTGCATCTATTGAGCAAGTGGCATATACTCAAAATTTCAACGCCAATGGTGCAATCCTTATTCTCAAACTTATAATTTCGATTGGTAAAACCGTCCTAATCTCTCCTACGAAAATAATCAAAATGTGCTAAATCCAAGACCACAAGAAAAGAATGAATGATGGGAAGAGGCTATCACTAAATCGGTGAGTCATCAGTTGCAATATTAAGAATACAATGAAGCCTCTTTGCAATATTTGGAGAATTAAGTAGGTCAAACGGTTGAAGTTCTCTAGGAAAGGCAACAAACAGCTCTGCCTAGCAACACCGAGACTAATCCAAAAGAGAATGTACAAGCTATTACTACAAGAAGTGGGGTGCAATTGCCCGATAAAAAGCCTAATGGCTCTATAAGGCAAAATAACCATTAAATAAGATAAGCCCAGTCAAGATCCCAAAGAAATTGGTGAAAGTGGCTAAGGAAAGTGAACCAAAATCATTAACATCAAAAGCTTCAACATCGGTCAAGGCATATGTGCCCTCCTATTTCGTATCCTCAAATGCTTCAAAAGCACAAGCTAGATGCTCAATTTGGAAAGTTTTTAGAGGCTTTCAAGAAGTTAAACATCATTAATCCATTTGCCAATACTTTGACTCAAATGCCGAGTATGCCAAGTTTATGAAGGATTCTTTCAAACAAAAGAAAGCTTGAGGTGAATGAATTGGTGATACTAGTAGAGGAATATAACTCCATCTTGTAAAACAAGCTACCTCCAAAAATCAAGGATCCATGGAGTTTTACTATTCCATGCACAATTGGTGATTTTCATTTTAGAAAAGTTTCAGTCGGTGATTTTCATTTTAGAAAAGACACCATATTTTGAAGACTTGAAGAAGAGCTCATCACTGCCATTACCCTCTCTTCAACAAGTACCAACTCTTGAGCAAAAGCCTTTCCCTCTCATTTGAGGTATACTTATTTGGGAGAATCATCCACACTTTCAGTTATCATTTCTAATTCTTTGAGTGAATTGGAGGATGATAAATTGTTTCAAGTACTGAGAGAGTATAAGGAAGCCATTGGATGGGATATCTCGGACATTTGAGGGTTATTCCTTCATTGTGTATGCATAAAATCCTCATGGAGGATGACCTTAAGACATCAATTGAGCATTGATTGATAACATTCTCCTCAAATAGTACACGCCTACAAAAATGGATTATTGGGATGAGAGAAATGTCGAGCAAATGGTTCAATTGGGGGAGAATAATTTATACTTAAATGGCTTCTCACATCCTTCTCAACAATTACTCTACCTTATTACACAATTTAGTTGTATGTGCGTAAGATGAGTAAATTGGGGACACTTTATTGGGTTTTAAAGGAGTTTATGGGGACGAGGAAGTCTTGTTTCACATATGGTGATTTTGGTAAGTTGCTTTGATTGAGTTTTAATTCTTTTAACAACTGTAACTTGTCTTGTGGGACTTTCGTGAGATACATTAGCAACGAAGGGAATGAAATATGATAGATGATAGATGAAGTGCAACATCTCAAAGATGAGTGACTATTGTAAAACATTTTGAAGTTTGATGAGTAAAATGTGACCAAATATAAGTTGCATTAGCAATGAAACATTGATTTGGTTAAGTTGTAGTATTTTTAGCAGTCATAGCTTGCCCGTGAAATTTTCGTTAGCCACATTAGCAAATCAGTTAATGAATTTTTTAGGGTAATGGATGGAGTGTAAACAAAGTTCAGCGAACAATGTGCAGCACTTTGAAGTTGAATAAACCTTGACCGTGATATATGTTCGGTAATTATTGAAACAAATAACTCGGATATCAAAAGCATCAACTGTAATGTCAAACTTTAATAGTACTAAAATCAAATAAACATCAAAAATTGAAAATCCTAAAGTTCAAAGGATTCAAGAACTAGAACCATCAAAGAAAACTACTTGAATCTCCGTATCATCTTTCAACGCTTTATCTTCAACCTCCTCATCCACTTCTTCTTCCACTAAAAAACAGAAAATATATTTATAATTTTCTTAAAATACTAAAACTTGAATAAAATAAGTTTACCCTGATTTTTTTATTGGAATATGTTGTGTTATAGATGGACGACTGTGTGGAAAATATAGAAATAATTAACAAATTGATTCTTTAAAAAAAAAACTAGATTAGAATTAGAATGATTCATTATTGAGGAACTGAAAAGAAATCTCAACCATACATTTAATTTATTTTCAAATTTTAATTCTTGAATAATCGGGTCAACTTATTTTTTTTCAATAACTAATTCATTACAATGAACCACCCAAGAACCAACTAGAATCGAGTTAAAACTTATTTTGATTTAGTTTTTAATGAGATGTGTCATATTATTACTTCTTCTTCTTGAAGACTCTTCTATATAGGATAAATTATACTTTTGCCAGGGATAAATAATTTACGTATAAGAAACTCATAAAAAATGAGAATATTAAGAGTGTACCAATTTTTATTAGAGGAAATTACATATGAACATGTAGTTAAGTTTTCCAATTCAAAAATCATGTGTGAGATTTATTTAACCAAAATCAAGTATTAATTGAATTATATAATATTATAAAATTTACCCACCCCAACCCCACTACAAAACCTAAATTATTTTCCCATCCCCATCCCCATCCCCGTCTCACTCTTCTTTCTATCTATCTCTCTACCATCTCTTCATACACCCTTCACACAACTATGTCGTCGTCCAGAGGCGACGCTATGAGCATCGAAGCTCTATGCACAGTGACGGTCACAGCACCACTGTGCACAGAGCAAGCTCTCATCATTGATGATGTAGCTACGCGCAACCTTGCACAACGTTGCTGCATCCCTATGGTGTGGCTTTTCTCCGATTTGTTGTTGTGGCATGTTAAGGTGATGTATTCGAGCAAGTATTGGTGGTGGTGTGTAGGAGGTGGTGATGGTGGATCTGAGGTGCTGGTGAAGTCTCGTAACTATAGATTAATGTCCATAGGTGGTGTTGGTGTTGGTGTTGTTGTGTAGGAGGTGGTGATGGTGATGGTAACTCACAATTTGTTCACAAGTCACATGTCACCGTGCGTAGGTTACATATCAATATCCACAGGTCACATGTCACTATAAGTATGTCACATATCAATTTAATTGGTCACAGATCAATGTCCACATTTCACAGATCGATTAAAATTGGTCATAGATCAATGTCCATAGAGTCACATGTAACTACTCATATGTCAAAGTTCATAAGCTAGAGTTCACAAATTTAAGAGACCTGATCAAATGTCATTGATTTTTCCGACCTCATTTATTCGAACTGGTCACAAATTCAATTAACCAGATTTCGACGGTGAGAATTGAAGTTGTATTCTCTGATAAGTACTTTATAAATTACACCAGGGGTTTTTTTTTCAATTTTTAATTTTAAAAAATAGTTTTAAATTATACCCGCACTACTAAGTCGCCGCTTAAGAAGATGATTAGTCGTTGGCGTAGCTAAATCGATGTTTTCCAATGGCCGCTATATTTCTTCCTTTATCTCAACTATCTAAGCTAACGATGCTCTGTCTCTACTGAGAGCGATCAGTTTGCCGCTGAAGAAGTCGAGGTGGGGTGGATGTCGGTAACAGATGGATGCCGACGACTGTAAGATAGGATGGTGATGGATGGGTGTGCGATGGTAGGTGGCAATTGTTTAGCGGGATGGATGCGGGTAGATTAATTTAATTTGATACTATTATTATTTAAAATTAAAATAATGCATTAATACCCGACTTTAGGATTTTCAACCTTAATATCTGAAAATTGATTTGGTGTATACTTAATACCTAACTTGTGATTTTTTCCCTCTTTATTATATGAATTGAAATGTAAAATCTAATAACTATATAGTTTAAGAACATAATTTCAAATTTAACATATTTGTAAAGTAATTTCAAAATCATGTGGTATTTAACTGTGAACTCTAATAAATATTATGACATATAAATTGAAATCAAAACATGTTAAACCTCCAAACTTGCCACATTTTCCTCCTACCAGCCCCAACACCATCCCCAATACCTTCGTCGCCCATTCCCAATACCTTCGTCACCACCTTCTCTTGCACCACCACCTTCCCTAAGGCCTAATCATACACCACCATCAACACCTCCTAGTGCTCTAAATCAGAGACGGAGCTAGGGGGGCGACCGCCCCCCCAACATTGTCCGCTAATCCACTATTCGTAGTTAATTTTTAATGAATTTTTCAGTTTCGCCCTCCCAAGAGTTTTGACTCGCCCCTGCAAAATTTTGAAAATTTTTTTCCATTAATAAATATTGACCTAATAACTTACACTTTAAAATTCAATCATACAAAAATCTTACACTGGCCCCAGATTTTTTTTTGCAATCAGCCAAGTCCAGTTAAAAAATAAAAAAAGATTGAGTCTAATGCTCATTACCCAAAAGTGAAAAGTTCAATCCAATTCAATTATAACATAACCCAATTATCACACTCATTGAATTACCAATTTACCACATTGAAAATTTGAAATCTTTATTCCTGATTGGAGCAGCCGATTTGATTCCATAGTTTCCATTCAAATTTCCCACAGGTGAGAGTTTGGTTTTTTCTTGTGTTAGAGACATGAACAAATGTAGTAACCTGGAGGGTTTTTCATTGAAAAGAAATAAATTAATAGAACAGTCAACAGACAGAGATTCTCTCTCTCGTACACAAAGTACCACCAGATGAAGATTTGTTCTTGCTAGTTTTGTTTTGTGATTTGTCTCTTACTCTCTTTTGTGTTGAATTTATAGTAGCTATTGGCTAACTCCCTATCCGGCTGGGTTATCCCTGATTTTTCCTACTGGTCTTGTCGTGTTGATTCTCAGTTCGGACTTCAACGGTTCCGTATCCCATGTGAAGATTTTTCTTGCTGAATGTTGATTTTTTCTAACTTGCCTATATTGGGTACTCAAAATTGTCGTTTTCAACCATCTTAGTTATAAAAAAAAGTTTCGGGGGCTCCGCCCCCTAACCTATGGGAGGAGGGCCCACCCCCCGTATTTTCGCCCACCCAAGATGAAATTCCTGGCTACATCCCTGCTCTAAATCCTTTACCATGATAAAAATACCCTAAGGCCACTTTTTACACCACCACCAACATTTCCCCCTATTCTAAAACCCACCACTATTACTACAACCACTCCGAACACCACCACCACCTCTAAAGTCAACTCTTACACGATAACCCACTTCTTCCCTTACTGAAAACCACCACGATGACCTAACAACACCGCATATACCATCTCCTTCACCACCAAATCTGCAAATTCAACTAGAGCAATGGAAGAAAACGATCCTAGAGGCCGAGGAGGAAGCGCCTTCACTAGCCTCTCTACTATCGCAACCACCTGCACGTCTTTGACATAAATGCAAACTTACCTGTTGGTATTGGGGCAATAGGGTGAGAAGGATAAACATGTAGCTTCACCGATAGGGCAGGTCGTGGAGGAACATCACCAATATATAGAGCATGCACTGAAGTAAGTTGGAGGTAGAACAACGTCGAAAAATAGGAGGTAAAGGCGGTGAGCACCAAGTACGTATATTGGGAGGATAATGAGCTTTTCCTATATGTATACCGATTTGATTTAGGAAAGAAATGGGGAATGAGATAGGTGGGGAGTGGGATGGGGTGTAATGTAGTGGCCTAGTAGGTATATATTATTTATAAGAAAATTATTACTTTATTTATGAAATTTAAAATTTGGAAAGTACGATTTAATGATAATAATCCAAATGGAATTGAACTTTGGAAAAGGTTTCCATTGGGTCACTGAATTTTACAATCAGCTTATTAAAGTTTTCAATATATAATTCTCCCCATCACTGATTGAACGATCGTTCAAAAAATTGATAGAAATGCTGACATGTCTAATGAAATTGCATACGTGGCATGATGTTTCAACTAGTGGATGCCAAATCGGTAAAGTACTACAAACATGGAGAAGTGTTATTCCTAAAACACTTTTTCTTTAAAAAACTTATTTCAAATTCAGTAACCCATTTCCCGTCTCTTAAGTCTTAACACAAACCGAAGAAATCCCCAATTCTTCTGCCCGAAATCCTTGCGAAAAACCACAATTCCCAAATCAAAACACTTATATTGGAATTCCAATCTCTCAAATTGAAATTCTAGTTGAGCGAAGCCCAACCTCACATCCAGAAACATGGAATCGTTTAATTCAAAATCGATTAATACTAGAATGTTCATGGTTCCATTGTGATCGTGCATGTATCCCCCCATTCGAAGATATAAAATTCTATTCTTGTCTTTGAGGAAGAGTTGCAACAAGTGCAACTATAGACAACCAGGCGATAGTGAGTAACAATCACTATGGCTGACATTGGCTATTCATTTTTATTTTTTTGATCATGGAAGTCTGATATGTGTAGGGTAATGTAATTGAAGTATTCAAACTGAGATTCAGTTGCTTTTGATACCAAAAATTATAACTTATTGATCTCTATAAGCCATTTTGTTGTTGTTACATTTGCAAATGTTTAGTTAGACGATTATCCATATTTCAACGACTCGAATCACGATGTATATGAAGATGATGATATTCTGCTTGATTGTAATGTGACCTAAGTGTTGTGATTCTCCGATCACAAAAAAGGAGTTATAAGAGAAAAAACTATTCTATTTCTTACTTGAATAGAATCTTACAATGAGAATTTACAAACTCAAAACAAAAAAAAAACCTCTCAAACTCTCTTGTCTCTCTATTTCTTTCCTCACTTGGGTATATATAAAACAACAAAACTGAAGCTCTATTAGTAGCCACGGGAGATGAAGGTGATATGAGATTTTCAACCATTTACAATTAATTGGTGGTTGGTAGTTGCAAGAATAGTGGTTGGCTGCTGCAGATTTTCCTTCCAAAATTAACTAGCCGGTAGAAAATGGTGGCTGGGAGTTGATAATTGAGTCAACAAAAATGGCTAGGCTAGACTTTACAATTCTCCCCCTCCAGCCACATTTGAAGTGATTGTTATTTGATAACCATCCCAGCTATGTCTCTGCATAGCTCTAACGTTTCTCTTGGAACCATCTTCGTCATCATGTCTGTTGGATTCTCACTTGTATGGATTTTTACTAGTCTCAACAGTTGTTGATCCATCACTTCTCGTATCCAATGATAGCGGATGTCAATGTGTTTTGTCCGAGAATGATATAATGAGTTCTTACTCAAATCCAGAGCACTTTGACTATCACAATTTACTTTATAATCTTCTTGCTTGATCTCTAAATCTTGAAAAAATCGCTTTAACCATAACATTTCTTTACTAGCTTCCGCTGCTACAATATATTATACTTCTATTGTGGATAACGCAACACACTTCTGTAGTCTTGACTGCCATGACACATCTCCCCCTGCAAAAGTGTAAAGAAATCCTGAAGTAGATTTTCTACTATCAAGATCTCTTGCCATATCTGAATCTGTATAACCTTCCAAGATTGGATCAGTTCCCTCGTAGCATAGACATGTCTTTGATGTACCCTTAAGGTACTTGAGAATCCACTTGACTGCCTCCCAATGTTCCTTTACAGGATTAGAGAGAAAACAACTTACCATGCCCACTGCATGAGCAATATCTGGCCTGGTACATACCATTGCATACATCAGGCTTCCAACTGCTGAAGAATAATGTACCAATGACATTTCCTCTATCTCTTTCTTGGATGAGGGGCATGACTTCTTGCTCAACTTAAAGTGATTTGCCAGTGGAATGCTGACAGGTTTGGCATCATGCATGTTGAATCTCTTGATCACTCGTTTAACATATTTTTCCTGAGATAGCCATAACCTCTTATTCTTCCTATCTCGAGTTATGTGCATTCCCAAAATCTGTTGGGTTGGACCTAATTCCTTCATGTCGAATGTCGTGGCTTTTGCAATAGGCATCGAACTCTCTGGAAGTGTACTCACCTCCATTATCTGAGCGGAGACACTTCAGCTTCTTTCCCGTTTCTCGCTCCACCATGGCATGAAACAGTTTAAAATAATCCAACACTTGGTCCTTTATCTTCAAGAAGTACACCCATACTTTTTGAGAAGCATCATCAATGAATGTCAGAAAGTACTTGTTACCACCTAGTGATTCAACCTCCAAGGGTCCACAAACATCAGAGTGTACTAGACTGAGCAACTCTGATCGTCTCGTCGAGGAGAAATTGAAAGAGACTCTATGTTGTTTACCAAATAGACAGTGATTGCAAGGATCTAGCGCACCTTCCTTGGCAACATTGATTAGCTCTTTCTTTGTTAAAGTAGATAACCCCTTCTCACTCATGTGACCGAGTCTCTGGTGCCACAAATTTTGAGAAGCCTCACGTTCCACTACATTGAGACTGTTTGCACATATTTTCACATGAGTTTTGTACAAGGTGCTACAAATATGCCCTCGAGCGACAACCATAGCACCTTTCATCATTTTCCACGTGCTATTGCTAAAATGATTATCATAGCCCTGTTTGTCAAGGGCTATCCTAGAAAGAAGATTGAGTCGAAGATTTGGCACATGTCGGACATCCTTCAGGGTTATTTTGCATCTGATGTTCGTTTGTATCTGAACATCACCAATTCCTACGATCTTAGAAAAACTGGTATTTCCCATCTTCACTGCACTAAAGTCGCCAGCTTTGTATGTTGTGAAAAAGTCTCTCCATGGAGTGGCATGGTATGATGCTATAGTATCTACCACCCACTCAGCATCTTGGCTTGAAACATGAAGACATGTTTCCTCACGGATAGAGCAAACAACCACCTCTCCAGAAATAGTGACTAATGTTTCTCCTTCCTTATCTTTCAGCTGCGAACTGTTCTGACCTTGCTCTCGTAGCAATTTTTGACAGTTCTTCTTTAAGTGGCCCTCCATGCCACAATGGTAACACCTGTAAGTAGGCTTTCTTCCATCTATGGATCTGCCTCTACTTTTGCTTCTACCTCTCCACCTGCCTCGATTGCCTCCTTGCTGTCTTCCTAGATTCTCTATGACAAGGGCATGTGAGTGATCCTTGTCAACATCCTTTCTCCTGGCTTTTTCATTAAACAGGGCATCCTTGACCATAGACATAGTAAGTTTGCCATTAGGAACTGAGTTGCTAAGAGACACTATTAGCGTTTCCCAGCTATCAGGAAGAGAACTCAGAAGTAGAAGTGCTTGCATTTCATCCCCAAGCGGCATCTCTACAGACGATAGTTAGTTCACCAGGCTCTGGAATTTACTGGTGTGTTCAGTAACTGAAGTTCCACTCTTTAACTTCAGATTCACCATTCGCCTCATCAACAGGGCTTTGTTTTGAATAGTCTTGGCTTAGTACATGTCCTCCAGAGTTTTCCAGAGGTCATATGCATCTGTCTCCTGTGCCACATGGTGAAAGACACTATGATCAATCCATTGTCGAATTTGACTGATAGTTTTTCTATTCAGCTTCTTCCACTCAGTCTCCTTCGTATGATTGGGGTTCACACCTATAGCTTCCAAGGGGTCATACAAATCCTTACAACTAAGAAGGTCTTCCATCCGAGGCCTCCAAATGTGTAATTGGTGGCAGTGAGCTTGATCATAGCTCCTGATGATGATTCCTCCATTGACATTTTGACTTCACAATGGCTTGATCAAAATTAGGTTTAAGTTTGGCAAAACATAGTATACCGTTGCTTTCGGAACGATAAAAAATGGTGGATTTGACTATTCGCTAGTCAAAAAACCGACTCTCAGAAAAATTCAAAAGTAATGAGACATTTTAAAAATTCTAGGACCAATCTGTAAATGCCAAAAACTACATGGGCCAATATGAAAAATGTTTTGGCTCTGATACCACTTGTTGTGATTCTCTGATCACAAAAAAAGAGTTATAAGAGAAAAAAACTATTATATTTCTTACTTGAGTAGAATCTTACAATGAGAATTTACAAACTCAAAACAAAAAAAAACCTCTCAAACTCTCTCGGCTCTCTATTTCTTTCCTCACTTGGGTGTATATAGAACAACAAAACTGAAGCTCTATTTATAGCCACGGGAGATGAAGGTGATATGAGATTTTCAACCATTTACAATTAATTGGTGGTTGGTTGTTGCAAGAATAGTAGTTGGCTGCTGCAGATTTTCCTTCCAAAATTAACTAGCCGGTAGAAAATGGTGGCTGGGAGTTGATAATTGAGTCAACAAAAATGGCTAGGCTGGACTTTACACTAAGGTATTGAAGTGGATATGCATTGTGCGTTGTAAGATGAAGAAGCTCCGAAATCACAGAGTTCACCATATTCATCTTCTGAAGAGCTAAAATTTGGAAGTGGTTCGAACACAAATGAGAACAGTAGCATACATAAGTTTATTGAATATTTTCCTAAAAATGAAAAGAGAAATCCATATCTCGAGATATGGTTATTGTTTGGTTTTTGTAAGGAATTGGAATATGTTGTTAAGAATTACGTGGTATTCAATCGAGTTGAACCAATTTTCAAGCAATATGATAAGAATATGAGTGCATTGCGTTTGTAAATTGCCCATGGAAGTTGTGAGCATCTAAGCTATAAGGTCGAGACACAATCCATATTAAAACATATGACCCTATACACACTTGCTTGAAAGTATGTGACCTCTAAGTAGCTTGTTAATTATTACTTGGATAACTTCATAGCTGAACCTCATTGGAAAACAAAACATTTTAGAACTACTGTGAGAAAGGATTTGGGAGTGCATATTACTAAGGTGGTTGCTTGGAATACTAGGAAATACACCAAATGTTTGCACAGAGACATTTAAGAGGAGTTTTCAATAGGGATGTAGGCATTTTGTTAATATGTATGGATATGTTTTGAAAGGAAAATATGGTGGGCAACTATTAGTAGTAGTTGGGGTAGAAATAGCTGATTGAGGAAGAAAAGACTTGTGGCAATAGTTTTTGATATTGTTGCCTGAAGACCTAACTATAGAGAATTGGCTATCTGTTATCATGAGTGATAAACACAAAGAACAAGTTAATGTTGTAGCTGTTATGTTTTATGTTGTAAATTGGCAATTCTGTAAAAAAAAGGGGGGGGGACTGAATTGTAAAAGTTGTAAAAAGTCAAGGAGTTATGTGTAAATATATAAATTTAGGATTTTTAGGTCTAGGGTTCGAGAATGGCAAAAGAAGGAAAATGCGGCGCGGATTTTCGCTAGAATGTCGTCATGGATTAGCTCGAGCGTCAAAAGCATAAACTCCCTCGTTCAACTATCGTCCCTTCTTCGCTCGAGCGACAGTCTGTCGCTCGACTATAGTTGAGCCCTCGCTTTAGTGAAAGTGTTGTTCGAAAAAATTGTATTTCACAATTTAAAGGCTTTTTCGTTGGCCCATTTGTTTTATAACCTACCTATTTATACTAAAACACCTCAGAACGTATTTTCACAAGGTTGAATATTGGGAGAACTTCATTTTTGAAAGATCATCCATATTATGTCTTTCAACCTTTGTCTATTGATATTATTTTGGTCAGAGAAATGTCATATCTATAATCCAAATACCAAACCGTACTTTCCTCCGCATTTGTCAAAGTTGCTGAAGATTGAAGAAAGTTAACTGGAGTTTCAGTCGGTAAAGAACATGGTGTTCTTCGTGATCCACAGGAGATAGACGATTCCACGAGGCTAGGAGTGTTGCAGGGTAGCAAATTCCAAGAGAGCTTTGGCGATTGCAGCTAAGGATTGGTAAAGGAGAACGCAGTATTCAGGAAAGCTGTAGAAATTATAGTCAGGAGATCAGATAGTATGCGTCGTCAAGTCTGGTAGATTGTAAGTGTTTGAATTGTTTATAGTGGATTGCCTAGTAAAGTGCCCAAAGTTTTTCCCAGTTGGATTTATCCATGATCATACCGTGAGTTGATTTACTACTTTATTTATTGTTTATATAATTTGCGGTTTTCAAACATAAGATTAATCTAAAGTGATTGTTTAACCATCTACAGATAACAATTGGTGACTTGTCACTAATTTTTTATAATATTTTAATTTTGTATAATATACATATTCATCCCATTTTAAGTATTGTTAGGGTCGAACTACGTATTTTCAATTGGTATCATAGCCTTAAATTGATTCCTAACCCTTTTCATATTCTAGATGGGCCAATCTTTGTCACTTCCTCCGTTCTTTGACGGAAGCAATTATGCCTACTGGAAAATTCGGATGAGAGTTTTCCTTAAGGCTTTGGATGAACGTATTTGGATTAGCGTTCAAAATGGGTGGGCTCCACCTTCAACAATTGTTGATGGTGTAGTCACACCCACTGATATCTCACTGTAGACTAAAACCAAGTTTGAAGAGATTAGAATGAGGGACGATGAATCGTTCAATGAATTCTATGCGAAGCTAAATGACATAGTCAGCTCTAGCTTTAAATTAGGTGAAAAGATCCCCAAGTCCAAAATTGTTAGAAAAGTCCTTAGATCCCTGCCCGAGAGGTTTAGATCTAAGGTTACTGCGATAGAAAAAACTAAGCACTTAGACACTATTAAGATTGAAGAACTCATAGGATCACTTCAAACTTATGAACTCACCGTCTCTCAACCTAAAAAGGTTAAATCCATCACTATGAACATCATTAGAGAAGAGGAGAGCGAGTCAATTGATACTGAGACTCTAAAGGACAACAAAATAGCTTATTTCGTTAAAAAATCTCAAAAGGTGATGAGGAATAGGAGAAAGTCTCAAGAGCGAAAAAGTGATGTCCCTAATAAACTCTCGAGAGGTAGATGTGAGAAAAACACCTCTAGGGCTTCCGTTAAAAAAATCTCAATCTATTTAATGTCACGAATGCAAGGGGTATGGTCACATTAGGAGTGAATGTCCTAATCTGAAGAGGAGTTCGGTAAAGAATGATAGGGCCTTAGCCGTGACCATGAGTGATGAGGAGTCAGATTCCAGATCTCAGAATGAGACATTTAGTGGTGAGGATAAACAAGATTTCATGGCCTTCACCTCGATTGCTATAATAGAATCTGACCGTGAGATTGAGAAGGTCAAAAGGGAGGATGAGAGTGAACAATCTGAGGAAAAGTCTTAGGATGAGACTGACATTCACGAGTCTTATCATGAACTGTTTTAAGAGAATCTCAAAATTAAAAGGGTTAATAAAATCGTTTTGAAAAAAGTGAATGAGTT
Source organism: Fraxinus excelsior (assembly GCA_019097785.1). NCBI lineage: Eukaryota > Viridiplantae > Streptophyta > Magnoliopsida > Lamiales > Oleaceae > Fraxinus > Fraxinus excelsior. Next base: position 23,795,174 of record CM032634.1, read on the forward strand.
TGAATGTGAAAAACAAAAACTACTAGCTAACCTTTAGGACTCGACTAAAACTTTAAGTGCATTGAAGCTGGTTAACGAAAACTTGGAATCTAAAGTTAAATCATTAACAAGTGATCTTGATAAATCTAACGCTCAACTCTAATCCTTCATAAGTGGCTTGCAGAAGCTGGAATTGGGATGAACAAGCCTGCTGGTAATAAATATGGTCTGGGTTATGTTCATAACAGTGATACTACTGCTAGTACATCCAAAACCACATTTGTCACTACCACCAACAAAGCTCGTGAGATTACTTATCCTAAACCCAAAGGAAAGCATGCCTTAGGATCGAGACCTACTAGATGGCTTAAGGTCTATCATCCTACATAGAGGCAACACCTACCGAGCAGGTTTGAACCTAGGTTCATTCCTATTTGCCACCACTGTGGTACACATGGACACACTAGACTTAGGTGTCGTAAACACATGACTAGAAGTAAGAGTCAAGATTTCACTAGCAAGGTTAACTTTCTTGCCAATCAAGTTAGCCACTTAACTGAGATGATGACTTGGTTAACCAAATTAACTTATACTTCTAAGAAAATTTAGATTATAAGGAAGAACCTTGAAGGTCTTGAAAATGGTCATACTCTTAAAGGTAATGGCATACAAATTTCACCCTGATTCGTGTTTAGGTGTATGTTTGTCTAGTGCATTGAGTCCATTCATCCACGCATGCATCCCATTTATTTTTTATGTTGTTTTTATTTCTATGTTTTTATTTGCTTTTATTATTGATTTCAAAAACAAAAAAAATGAAAAATTACAAAATTACAAAAATATTTTTTTGCTAAAGACACATCATGATGATTTTAAACATGGCATGTGTAACCAAGTGTGCATTTATCTATTTTACACTGTTATTTCCATTACTTGGTACTGTTTAATGTGGAGTATAAAGTATATATGTGTGTCTTCATGTAATCATCTGCACGGCACACACTATGATCTTGTGAGTGAATCTGGACCGCGTGTGTGAGATATGGGATGGCAGTCACGTATTAGTAGGGTGACCTCGAACATGAATTGACCTACATTTAGATGACAATAGCTCGTGATATGTCTCACTACATTGTTTGAAAAATAAAAAAAACAAAAACAAAAAAAATGTGTGTATACTATTGGTTCATCTTATACTTTTGTTCGAAACCTATTTGACTCGTGCAATTAAGCCTGAGGAATTTCTCATAACATGATGCCTATGGTCATCTCACTTGGGTTAACTGGCCTAAATCTCATTACATGGATCAATTTAGTTGCTTAATGGACAAGAGTCTGTACATAAGATATAATTTACGAGAAAAGTGATATAAAAAAATTGTATGCTCAAATTTAGGGGGAGAAAAGAAAATTAATCATGTAATTGAGCTCATTTCAGGTCCTAACATTCATTTCGATTTGACTTTCATCAGTAGGAAACATTCTTATTTAACTGTGATGTTTGCATGTCCTTTATTACAAATTTAAGGTTTGAAGTCATTTTCACCAGAAAATAGTGGCACTTTACACGCATGAGTCATATATACACTTTACTCCACTTGAACTTAACTAACTACGTGGAAAAGTTTTTTGGTAATGCTCGACTTGTGATTGCATGCATAACTATGATCATCGAATTGTCATGAGCTTAATTTGCTTAATTTACATATTATTGGAAAAAATGCTATTTTTCTTAATTTTTAAAAATTTAGTGTTATGTTTGTCAATTAAGTTTTCGCTTGCCTATCCTTAGGTCATGCTCGAGCGACAGAAGCAAAAGCTTCATCAATTGCTTATCATTCGACTATCGCTCGAATGACAGACCGTCTTTTTGAATATTAACGTTATTTATCAAGGGTTTTCGCATTTTGTCCCATTTTTTTCACTTGATTTCTCTCCAAATTTCACAACCCACCTAAAATCTTTGTTTTGCCATCATTTTAATCACCCCAAATCACTTGTTTGAGCTACTTAATCATCAAATCAATGAGTTTCAAAGGTAAAATTTGAAATTCTTGGTTTCTTCCCATTTTTGCAATTCTTTTGGAATTTTTCGATGTTTGAACATTCCTTCTTCATTTTTGGTGGTTGCATTATATTTGTTGATCATTGTCATAACTTGTTGTCCATTTGTGCATGATTTTTCAACAAAATTTTGGATTGATGACCATTTTGGTATTTTTTTATTGTTCATTTTGTTTGAATTTGGTTTGGGCAGTGGAAGTATTGATTGTGAATTAAGGAGAATGTGATGGATGGTTTGGGTGTGTTTGGTATGAGTGTTGATTGTAGAGTTTGTGTTCGGTGCATTTGTACCCACATTTGATTATGTTGGGTTTGCTTGTAGTGGAATGTCGTGTTTTGGGTTCAATGTGTGCATTTTTGTGTGCTTTTGGTTGGCATGTACATTACGTATCGGTGTGTGGATTGCGGTCGGTGTTGGCATCGCATGTTGACGTGACGTCACTATGTCATGACGTCACGTCACTGCTTCATGACATCGCGTCTCTACGTCTTAACATCATGACACGTGTTATGTCTTCACGTCACCTACGTTTAGACATTACTGCATGTCGTTATGCATTCATGTTAGGACACATTGCATGCTATTATATTTACCTCATTTTGTGTGCATTCATGCATCTCATGCATATCATGAGTTAGAATCTCTTTTATCGATGGTTAAATGTTTTTGGTTCAATTCTTTCAAATGTCGTCTAAGAGAGCATGCACGATCGCTTCCACTCCGAGTACCTCTACCTCCTACAGTAGGACTAGGTTCATTTCTGTTGTCACCCAAGACACTTTTGGGTCGCAGTTTTCTTTATGCCCCATTTTGTTTGAGCGCGAGGTCATCATGTCTGATCTATCCCCGACCTCGCTGTTATTTTCACATCTCGAGGTTAGGAACCACTGTTAGTCGAGTTAGTCCCTCCTTTGAGTCTTCTAGTTCAAGAGTTCTATGCTAATATCCATTATGTTAATGGGTCATCTTTTGGGTTTTTCTTTGGTATAGGGCAGTTAAGATTACGCCAAACGTCATTTCGAGTTTTATTCATATTTATCAAGTCGGCCACCCCTTATTATCCTACTTGACTCCTGATACTCTTCCAATGGACTCTTTAGTCCATTCGATGGTTTTAACACACTGTTGGAGAGAGGTCCAGGTGTGATTCGTACTGGTTCTCTTCCGACTGACCGCCAGATTCTATTATGCATCGTGTGCACGAATCTCTGGCCAATTTCTCACACTTCTTCATTGTCTGTGGAGAAGGCTCGTTTCCTTTATGCCATGCTGCATGGAAATTCTATTGACTTACCATCTTTCATACGCAAGTAGATTTTGAGGGCTTTTCGAGCCACGGGGATGAGGGTGGGGTTGCCATATGCTTGCTTGATCTATAGATTAGTGACAACCTTAGGAGTTAGTTTCAATGATGGATACCGAGGCGGGTTTCCTGGCTAATTGGCCATATTACCATAGAATAGAGTCGGTCACATGCTTCATTTAAGCCAACACAGCCCGTTGACCCAATTGTGCCTATTGATCCTATTGATGACCTTATCTCTTTTGATCATTCGGATTTCTCTTCTTTTTCTACTACTCATCAGCCTCCGACATCCCGTTTACTTCTACTTCGGCTCTTCCTCCTTCAGAGTCTGTTCATCCTCCTACTGAGTCTTTACCTTCTGCTTCTGCTCCCATTAACCCTTCGATCGCTCTCATGGGATAGATGATCGTGTTGATCGAGCAGCAGGCTCGGATGATGGCGGAGATCACACAGCTACATGCTACAATTGATCGACATACTGCCAAGTTCACTACACTTCAAGGTGCTATTGGCTATATTTAGCTTGGGCTCCGATGGATTTGCCATCACTGGGATAACGATGCTGTTTCGAGGAGCGAACATATTTTGATGATGCCACTGGTGCTACATAGTTTGTAAGGTTACCCTTTGTCATTTTGTGACAAAAATGGGGAAGTGGAATGTATTTTGGGGTAGATATCTAGATTCTATGATGCGTAACTTGATGTATCTATTTTTTGATTATCTAGATATAATTAGAATTTTTGATATATATAGAATGATTTTTGACTCAAAAGCATTTTAATTTCAGTTCTGCTAAATTAAGTTTGATGTTTTAGTAGTATCGATGTGTCTTCTTGGTATTTCGGGTTGTATTGGTACTATGTCTTGATTTAGCATGCATGTTTGAAACTGAAAAATACTATAAGATTCATAAATTGCATGTATTCTATAAACTGCTTGAACTGCTTTACTTATACTTTTTGTACACATTTTACAATGGGTGTTGAATTCTCTATTTCAGGAAACATGTGCTGATTGAAATGCAGAATTCGTTCAAGTCAGTTAGTTGTGTCAAAATTTTTTAGTCTGTAGTTTATATATGATTACTGTCTTGACTTTTGTTAGTAGTTTTGTCACAGAATGTCAAAGTGGGAGCTTGTTGGGTTTTATGTTGTAAATTGGCAATTCTGTAAATAAAAGGGATTGAATTGTAAAAGTTGTAAAAAGTCAAGGAGTTATGTACAAATATATAAAGTTAGGGTTTTTAGGTATATGGTTTGAAAATGGCAAAAGAAGGAAAATACAGCGCGAATTTTCGCTAGACTGCCACTATGGATTGGCTCGAGCATCAAAAGCAAAAATTCTCTCGCTCGACTGTAACTGAGCCCTCGCTCGAGCAATAGTGTTGTTCGAAAAAAAAAATTTCGCGATTTAAAGACTTTTTCCCCAACCCATTTGTTTTATAACCTACATATATATACCAAAACACATCAGAACGTATTTTCACAAGGTTGAATATTGAGATAACTTTATCTATGAGAGATCATCCATATTTTGTCTTTCAACCTTCGTCCATTGATATTGTTTTGGTGAGAAAAGTATCATATCTATAATCCAAATACCAAACCGTTCTTTCCTCCGCATCTGTCAAAATTGCTGAAGATCGAGGAAAGTTGACTGGAGTTCCAGTCGTTGAAGAACAGGACGTTCTTCATGATCCACAAGAGATAGACGATTCCGTGAGACTAAGAGTGTTGCATGGGAGCAGCCAGAAACGTTTTGGTGATTGCAACTAAGGATTGGTGCAGAGGAGCACAGTATCCACGAGAGTTGTAGGAATTGTAGTCGGGTAATCAGATAGTACGTGTCGTCTAGTCTGGTAGATTGTAAGTGTTTGAATCGTTTATAGTGGATTTCCTAATAAAGTGTCTGGAGTTTTTCCCAATTGGGTTTCTCCATGATCATATCGTGTGTTGATTTACTATTTTATTTGTTGTTTATATTATTTTCGGTATTCAAAAATAGGATCAATATGAAGTGATTGTTTAACCATCTAGAGATAACAATGGATGACTTGCTGTTAATTTGTTATAATATTTTAATTACGCATAATATACCTACTCATCCCCTCTAGGTATTGTTAGGGTCGAACTACGCATTTTCAGTAGTCTATTTGTATTCGGAAACAGAACATAGGTTTTGTGCTAAGCATATGTATTGAAAGTGCTAACTTGGTGGCCTATGGATGGTTGATGAGAAAAATCACCAAATGAGGGGAATAGATGAAGTTCATATGGGATTCTTAATATTGTTGCTGTATAATGCCAAGTTAGAGCATGTATTATATCTCTTCATGGAAATATGAAGGAATACCCTTCAATAATGAGCAGAAATAATGTTTTCTTCATTGTCCCATTTGCGTCTTATCAAGATAGAAAGAACACGCATGCAAGCCTTTGAATGTCTAAAAAACCAGAAACATAAGTACATTGATAAACTAACTTCAAACGAGAAATCAATCTAACATCAGTACATTGACAAATAGTAATAAACCTGCCAACAAACCTAACTTCAAACCAGCAATCAATCTAACATAAATTTTATAACCATCAATCAATCTAACTTCAGACCAAACTACTCAAACACCATCAACTAATAAAAACCCCATGTATTACCAAAGAAGAGCATTACAAATATCGATACATTCTTAGATGACACATTGGTCCAATACATGTACCCTAAACTTACTAAACCATCCACAGTTTACCACTACTGCATTTCCCCACTTCCACATTAAGCAACACCAATTAGAAAATAAAATAAATTACAAAAAACATCAACAACATATAGAAACTAATATGGTAGAACTTCTTATCCCAACATAGCCCCTCTACCTCAGTTCGAATATCAAATAAAAAACGTAACTCCGGCCCACTTGTTCAATTTCATTTTATTGAATTTTTACATTCCAAACCTCCACATGAAAAGCATTGTTCTCAGCTTCCCATCTTTTTATATTTCGATGCAACCCCATGAATACGCATTTGTGTCTTGAAGTCACAGGATCATCAAACCAATAAAAATAATCGCACCCACTTGAAGTGTCCCCAAAATCGCCATCCTGGATTATCATCGATTCATGACATTTGACCTTTTGAAAACCCGCAAGTGAATGAGATCTGATCAATTAATATAATTGTGTGTAAAGTGTCGAACCCACAAGGATTACGTGTTTTATCCAATTCAAGTTAATAATGCCCTTACTCGAATAGCAATAATGACTTATAACAAATCTATGTCTAACTTATCACGTACTAGAAATCAAAGTAAAAGTTTATCAAATTTCTAAGATGCATTGCTAAGATATAGAATCCCCCGTATTATTCCATTTTTAGTACAACAATTAAAATGACTCATTGTTATCATGCGAGTTGGTCAAAATTCCAAATTTATTTAAAAACTTCTCTCGATAGCAATTAAATCTAATTCTATATGTGACCTTTCTATATATCTATAAAAGATACCAACATATAAAAAACATTAAATGAGATAGAACATCTAAAAAAGTCATGTGAAGTATAGAGGTATATCTTTATTCTCTATCGAACCTCACAATACTTAATACTACGTCCTAACAATCTTCTTATTTCTCTCGATGACAATAAAATCCAAACACAATTCAACTAATTGTCAATTAATTAAAAAACAATCTAAACCATAATAAACATCCACACATTCAAACAAATTAATGTCAAAATAATTAATTAATATTAAAAATTTCAAAACAATGGTTCATCTATATCTTATAAATGTAAAAATCTAGCCTAAATGTTGAAATTAAACACGTAAAAATGGAACGACATTACCGAAAATTGATGAAACTTGATTGATTTTAATTGAAGCTGCCTTTTTTCTTCTCTGCTTCAATCTCTCTGTGTGTGTGTGTCTTCCAAAGCTATCACCAATTTGTGTCACTAATTTGTGTTTTATGTTTTCTCCTTAGCTGCCTCTGTATGAGTATGGTAGATATATAATTTTTAGCAGTCACCAACCTCTGTATTTTTTCTCCCTTAGTTGGCACTTTTTTTATTCAGATCTCTATATTTTTTCCTTTTTCTGGTGTGTGTGTGTGTGTGTAACCCCTCCAAAATTCCATCCAAGTTGAGACCTACAATGCCCAATTAAATTAATGCTTGCTTTCAAGTTCTCAATTCTTTCATATAATGCAAGTTAGTCCTACTTTGGATTTTGTCATTTTTTGTCACATCTTGCTTCTTTCTTTCAATTCCTTTTTCATTCATAGAATTTCACCCATTAAACATAAAATACAACAATTTATAATATATTTTGTCAAAAGAACTATCAAATATCGTTATGTTATGTCTTGAATAAGTGTATAAAATACACTTATCAAATACCCCCAAATTTAAACATTTATTTGTCCTCAAACAAAATTATAATCTAAATAATAACAAAAACATAAGTATGCAAAAGTATTTGGTTAGACAATCTAGCTTTTTATCTCAGTATTTGAAATTATAGTACTAAATCTACAAACCGCTTCATAGTCACAATACCAAACCAATATCTACTCTTTCAATGAAAAATCAACGTGTGTGTGTGTGTGTGTGTGTGTGTTTGTGTGTGTGTGAAGAACTAAGTAGACAATCATAACTTTACAAGTTACTTCAATTTTCGATCCTTTGTTGTCAAATATATCATGTCATATTCACGCACCCCCAAATCATCAATGAATAAACCCATACTATCCTTGTCAAATCAGCCATGAGTAAGCAAAGATATTTGCTTCCATTGAGAGATTGAATTCTCATTCGACCATAGACATCAGTATGGACCAAATCAAATTTTTTGGTTGCCCTTGAAGTATTGTTGACAGAAAAGGATTTTCTATGCATCTTCCCCTTCTGACAAAACTCACAAAGATCATCAGTCACATAAATAGAAGACATATCCACCATACCATTATCTTCCATAAACTTCCAAGGATTTCTAATTATAGTGTCCACACCTTCTATGTCACATCCAAGTTTCATCAGTTTTGGCACTATAACATATTGTTTAGCCATATTGAAATCCAACAGAAAAATGTCATCTACCATTCTAACATTTTCAATTTCATAACCATGAGGATCATAAATAATGCACATATTATTTTTGAAAAGAATATCTCTTCTTCAACATTTTAGCCACACTCAACAGGTTTTGATCTAGGCAAGGGACATAAAAAACCTCATACATGAGTTTGGTACCTCTTTTACTATGAATAGTGATAATACCCTTGCCCTATGACTACACAAGTTCTCCATTTCCAAGCTTTACTTTGACTTTGTAGGATTTGTCCAGCGACTTAAATATGCTTACATCACCCGTCATGTGGCTTGTAAAACCACTATCAACAAGCCAAATATTGGCTCAAATTGGTTGAGAACGGTTTCCGGCCATAAATAACCTTTCCTCAGGTTGCAATTGATCCTAAGTGTGGTTTGTTTGCTCTGTAGGCTATTGTTCTTCCTGTGCCATGTTGAATCTGCAAAACTTTTTGATATGTTCATATCTCTTGCAGTTTCTACACTGGTACTGAGGTTTACTGTATTGCCCCGAAAATTTTAGAATAAGATTTTATTTGTTTTATATACTATATTTTTAATATTTTGAAAAAAAAATGAGGACTAAAATGAAATAGGTTTTAAATTCCGATCTTATTTGAACCAAATAATTATGTATCGATAGAGTGATAAATGTTGATTTTGATAATAATAATCTTTTTGTGATTTGGATAGAGTTTGATTGCAATCTTAATTTGATAAAGTTTAAAAGTAATCATAATTCTATTATTTGAAATTCAATTCTTATCCAAATTCCTTATATACATCATTTTAAATTCTAGTCGCATATAAACTCAATTGAGAATTTTAATTATAAATAGCGTGCAATTGTCCCACAATTCATCACCAAAGAATTTTACACAACAGCTTTATATAAAGCAGTTGTAAAGTTCAAGTATTTTTTTTCTTTTTTATCAAAAACTCGTTTGATCAATCAAGGTAACATACTTTTGTGCAAGTAGTTCACTTTCTTATACTTTTATATTCAGTAACATATGCATGAATTGCCAGTGGACCTTCGAGTTCTTTATTAAGAGATATGAGATTCTACATGAATTTAAGATGACCTAAGATGGGTGTGTCGCTTGGTCAACTATATACTCCATAAAAGAAGAGTGGTATAAAGTGTTATTTATTGTATATAATTGTGTATGGAAACTGCATGTATATTATTGGGTATTTTTAAATATTCACTCTTACAAAATTGTATAGGTTAGTTCGGGTCAATTGGAACAATGACGGGATGGTAGTGCGACTATCAAGAGGAATCGAAGAGATAAAATTTTAAGTTATATTTTTTTTATTTAAATTATTAGTCAGTTTAATTTGTTCAAAGAGAATTATTTTATTTGTGATTATATTTTCATTGTGAATATTTCAGTTATTATTATTTAGAGAATATTATTTTATCGTTTCAAAGAAAATTGAGTTTTTAGTAACACTTAAGTGTTTGTGAAATTTTGGAGTGTTACAGTTTGGTATCAGAGCAAATGTTTTACTTTTCTGTAGACTTTGTAGTAAAAAAAAGTTACTATTCACGTGCACTGTTCGTATGAACAGTGACGAAAAGTATTTGTCACTGTTCACATGAACAGTGACCACGCTGTTTTCAAAAAATAAAAATAAAAATTTGCAAATGTTTCATTTTCTTTTCTTTTGTTAATAAATGATATTAATAATTGTTTAAATAATTAAATAATAGTTTTTTAAACGTGACTTCAAATTATGATTGTACATGTTTGTATGTTTAGTTCTAGCCTTCGGGTGGTATTTTAAAATTTACCAATTAGAAAGTTCATATTTTAAGAAGTCTAAGTTCCATTTATTTTTTGAGTTTCTTGATTTGCGTATTCATAAGATTAAATGGCTTTGTCAAAAAGACTTATAATGTCTAAGAAGAGTTTGGAATTTAAGCAGTCCGTTTGTGACCCCCTCCTCATTTGGAAGCCTTTAGTTGCGCGTTATTCGAATTAATGAAACGAAAAACAATAATTCAATCATTTCCAAATTTAAGAATATTCTATTTTCTAAAAATTTCTATTTTGAGGAAATCCTATTTTTTGAGGAAAAAAAATAAAGAAAGAAGAGAAAAGAGGGAGTATTTTCATAAACTTTAGGAGTTTAAAGATAATGTAAAGGTTTAAACATACAATGTTATAAAGAATCATTGGCACATCGCACTCACTACTCAATCACTCTCCAATTGATCCCAAGGTATGAAATGAAATGTCGTTCATTTATCATGATTATGAGTTTTTATTATTATTATTTATGTTATGATATATAGTATTATCTTAATGGTTAAGTGTTTAGAACTTTTCAAGTACTTGAGATAATTTCGAAGACGATTTTTTTTTAAGGATGGGAGATTGTAATGCCCCGAAAATTTTAGAATAAATTTTATTTGTTTTATATACTATATTTTTAATATTTTGAAAAAAAAAATAAGGACTAAAATGAAATAGGTTTTAAATTCATATCTTACTTGAGTTAAAAAATTATGTATCGATAGAGTGATAAATGTTGATTTTGATAATGATAATCTTTTTGTGATTTGGACAGAGTTTGATTGCAATTTAAATTTGATAAAGTTTAAAAATAATCATAATTTTATTATTTAAAATTCAATTTTTATCCAAATTTCTTATATACATCATTTTAAATTCTAGTTGCATACAAACTCAATTGAAAATTTCAACTATAAATAATGTGCAATTGTCCCACAATTCACCACCAAAGAATTTTATACAGCAATCTTCATATAAAGCAGCTGTAAAGTTCAAGTATATTTTTTTTTATCAAAAGCTTGTTTGATCAATCAAGGTAACATACTTTTGTGCAAGTAGTTCGTTTCTTTATACTTTTATATTCGGTAATTTATGCATTAATTGACAGTGTACTTTCAAGTTCTTTATTAAGAGATGAGATCCTACGGGAATTTAAAATGACCTAAGATAGGTGTGTTGTTTTGGTTATCGATATACTCCATAAGAGAAAGTGGTATGAAGTGTTATTTATTGTATATAATTGTGTATGAAAATTGCACGTATCTTATTGAGTATTTTTAAATACTCACTCTTACAAAATTTTACAGGTTAGTTTGGGTTGATTGGAACAATGGCGGGATGATGATGCGACTGTCAAGAGGAATCGAAGAGATAGAACATTAAGTTTATATTTTTTTATTTAAATTATTAGTTAGTTTAATTTGTTCAAAGATAATTATTTAAATTGTGATTATGTTTTCATTATGGATATTCCAGTTATTTTTATTTAAATAATGTTATTTTATCGTTTCAAAGAAAATTGATTTTTTTTTTTTTTTTTTGTAACACTTCAGTGTTTGTGAAATTTTGGGATGTCATATTTACCCTTGTGTCAGCAATCTCTCTCCAGATGGTTCGTCCTTCCACAAGTTCTACAGGGTGGAAACTTACTTTTTGTGTGAACTTTTGAGCTTTCATGAGCTTTATCTTTACTCTGTTTGTTACCAATAGATTTCTTCCCATCTTTACATCCATTTTTCTTGCCTTTGTGCTTCATGATAAGTGCTCCTTCAATGTTTTCTTGTGACCTCATAGAGGTCCTTTGCTCATGTGCCTGCATCTTGCTAATAAGTTCAACAATTGACAAATTTTTTCAAATCACAAGACTCTTCAATTGCTGAAATCTTGGATTCAAATTTGTCTGGCAAGCTTATCAACATTTTTTCCACCGCCTTTGATTCTTCAAATGTCTCTCCATAAAGCCAAATTTGATTCACAAGTTGCACGAGTTTTGAAGAATATTCCTTTACTGTCACTTCCTTCGAACTCTTCCTTCAATTTATCACATGCTTGTCTTGGTGAATACAAGTCATTATTCTTGTGAAAATTACATATGACACTGTTGAGCGTATGCACACAAGTGCTCTAGGTTTTCTTGTCAGATCTTCGTATTTCGTGATCTGTGCCAATGTTGGATTTTGCGGAAGAGGAGTAGGATCAACATCATTCTCAATGACCTTCCACAAATTCATGGCCTTTAAGTAGGTCTTTATCTCAATAGCACATAACTGATAGTTCTCTCTTGTAAAGAGAGGAGCAGGAACAGTAACATTACTTGAAGCAATTCTGATAAATTTTGGAGGCTCTTGAAACTTGCAAGTGTTTTAACTCGTGTTTAGTTCACACATTCAATAGAAAATGAAACTCACAGCCCCTTAGAAAGAAGGCTCTGATACAATTGTAGGAAAAAATAGCCAAAAGAAATTCCAGAAAAATTACAGTAAGGAACTGAGAATGAAGTTTTTATGTGGAAGATACTTTCTTTCATTGATACGAGCTATACGAACTGATTAAATACAAGAAAAAGAGATCATGTTCACAGATATTTCTGCATAAAAATCTTAAATAACAGTTTTATTTGCTACTGATATTCTTGAATCTAAGGAACTACTATTGACTCAGTAAATAAAATAATTTCAAAAATAATTAAAGTCAGCTATTCCATAAAATCAGGTACCTAAAGTCTCAATAATTCAACAATTATCCCCTGAAATGTTCTCTTGGATAAATTTGAATAGAGAATATATGTATTAAATATTAAGACTATCATTAATATTAATAAGGGTGAGATAACTCTCAAAAACTGGTGCATATTCTCCCCTTCAAACTTCAAGAAGGATGTATAACGGGTGCTACTACAACACAAAACACCTAAACATTGATATTTATATTTGGTTCGTACACACTGCACCTGCCTAGCGTTTCAACTAATCCAACAGATAAACTATGTTTGTTGCTCTTGATTATTTTGACGTCAATTATGCTGATGATGATTTTGGGGAGGCGGGTGGCGTTGGCGTCTTTGCTGGTGTTGTTGATGCAGTTCGACACCACCATTTATATGCGGTTGGGAAGCCTGTGGATGACGACTTGCTTTCCATCTCAAATACTCCACAAGAAGTGAATTAGTGCTGATCGTAATTCCAAACCCAGTGAAAGAAGAAAGTAACACGGACAGAATAGCATTTACGTTAAGCTGCATAGTATGATTCCAAATTCCGAATATAAAATTAGATGAAATTAGCAAAACATATCCTGAAAGACAAAAAGAAAATACAAAACGGAAAATGAAACAGATTACAGAAATAGAAGTTTTACGTACCACAGAATAAAATATATGAGCAAATAGGATCACTATTGCAAACTGAAACGACGCATAAGCCCATAAGTAACTCTTGCTCACTGTCGAGTGTGAACAATAAGATAAGTCATTCTAGTTCCTAATCCAGACACTGGTCTTTAAAATGGTAATAATAAGAAAATTAAAAAGAAAAGTAGAGATATATACTTGAGAAAATAACAAATAGTGGGAGAGTTCGACTATTAAGAAATAATTTGACTTCGGGATCATCTAGTGAAGATTTTGGCTTTTCAAGATCAGTTGCCGTTTTGACGTATATATTTTTATTTCAAACAACTCTTGCAGCTCTATGTTTATGTAAAAACCCGACAAATAAAGCAAGCCCCAGAAATAACCAATTTTAGAGATTAACTTATCCAAAATTGTACTAGAATATCGAAGTTAAAATTGCACTCACACGAATATAATCAATAATCAGAGTTCAGGCTTGAACAATTTTTGTTGATAAGATATTAAGTTGATAAACCAAGACAAATTTGGATAATAAACATGCACATACACCCTTGGATACAATCCACAACTTTGTTAACATGATCAAATTATGACTGCATTTTTGAAACATTAGGCCTATCCTTTAAAAAAAAAAAAATGTGTGCCTATTTTTAACAGGCAGAATCCACATGAATCTCAATGTAGGAAACTTCATTTTAATGTTTTTAAAGTCTGTTTATATCAACCCTTCAGGAATTTGAAGAATTAAAGGATGCACGTAAAAGTTTCCCAGTCTCTCCACATATAAGCTACAATTGAGGTGCAATTTTGTTAAGCTAAGTCAGTGACTATGTTTCTTCTACTAAGGAAAATGCATATTGCCTCTGAGCTTAAGGAAACCTGCTGATTATCCTTTCAGAGTTCGAACATGAAACTTATACCACGTGTTTTCATACACCTTGCACATCCTATTTGTAATAGGATTCAATTTAAGTCTCTCGTAAGGTATAGGTCTTGGATTCGAATCTTGGGACGTGATAGAAATTCGTGAAGAATAAGATGGACTCAGGCTCTCCTAGAGCACGTAGTTCTTAAGTTAACGATTTGGGCACAAAGGCCGAGTCATTTGATGATTAGTTTTTCCTGTGGAATGTCTATTATCTCTAGGATTTCATAGGGACAAGTTTTTCTATTACATATCCCATGGACATTCTCCACCAGATCTACGATTTCTAACTTCACAGGGAAAGATTCTCAATTTGCTCTTACACATCATGTGCATTCCAAATGCATGATGTTTTATGGTATATTCCATCAGATAAATTAAATAATAGGATTTATCATAAGAAAATATCTTATATTTATAAAAGGTAAAAAGTTAAAAAAGAATGATAAATACTGCACTTAGTAAATGAGCACAGGAAAAGAGAGCAATCCATTAAATCTTACCCATAGTAGAAGCTATCATGGATGAGAGAAGCCCCAAAACACAAGAGAAAGGCAATGAGATGGCAAGAGCCCGAGGTCCCATGTCGGACACCTGTTTCAGTTTAAACCACTAAGGACAGTGACAAGCATGTATCAAATTTAACAGTGCGATGCATACACCACAATTGTAAGCCACAACATTATTTAGAAATGCTAGAAATAAGAATATTTATTTATATGCGCAGGTATGAAAAGGAAAGTAATTACGAAGAATATGTGGAGAAGATAGTGTAATACCCCCAAAATCATTTATAGTCATTAATTATGAAATTAAGACCTTTGAGTAAGAGGATGAAAGTTAGAGGACCAAATTACACATTAACCGATAGTTGAGGGACTACACGTGCAATTTCCCAAACTATAGATTTATATATGGACATGATTTTGATAGAGAATACGTGAATACCATATAAGTGAAAGATAAATTAAGAAAATTCCTTCCTTGGTAAGTTTTACCATATATATGCTACTTTAACCATGGTTAAATGAGATATTCAAGGATTAATTATAGAAAATTGATAAATTTCCTTCTATGTGTATGGATATATATGTTAATTATTTTAATTTAAAAGAATTTAAAGTTAATTAAGGAAAAGACTATGAAAATTACCATAATTTCTATTTCTAATTTTAAAAAATCAAGGAAATTGGCATGGATGAAGAAGAATTATTTTTCTATATATATAATTACGATAATTATGTGTGTCTATATGTATATAGTTATGATTTATTGATTTAAATTGTATAATTTATAAAATTACGTGTGTCTATATATGTTAATTATATTTATGATTGATTGTGAAAATTAAGTAAATTTCTATATATATAAAAATAAAAGATAATTTTCATATATATATATATATATAACTTATTACCTTATTTAGTGCGCAATTATACATATACCATTATAATACATTCCTTCTGGTACTCCTAAATGCACATATAAATATTATACGTAAATCACACTCACGTACACACAGTTTATTGCTTTGTTAAAAAAGTTAAATTTTCCTCTACGTATTTACTACGACTCTCTAGAAATTATCAAAGTAAGTGTAGTCATATGTTTTATGTTAAATCGTTTTTCATACTTTGAAATACGGAATTCGACTTATGAATATGATATGGGTCATATATGGTTAAGTTCAATGAACCGGAGTTCAGTAGCGCTATGCACAAGAATTATAGCAACGAAATACTGTTCTTAATTCTCATGTCTCCATATATATGTTATGATTATGTACGGGGATTATGGCAATCTAAATTCGGTTTCTAATCCCTGTATCTCCATATATATGTTAAGAATTCCTAAATTTTAAGTATGCTTTATGATTTATGTGACTCATTTATTGGGATTTTATCTCATTATTTATAATTTCCCCCCTTGTAGGTAATTGAGGTTCAAGTGATTGGAGTTTGGAATTAGTCTCTGGTGGTATAATAAAGATATTATTAAATAATTTATTATTTTAATCTTATGATTTACTAATTCTTCTTTTTCAATTATTGTAATTAGGACAAAAGCTATATTTTTATGAAAGTTAAGTTGGTATTTTACGATACATATTTAATGACTTAAAGGGTAAGTTTTGGGTTGTTACTCAATTGGTAGCAGGATTCAACTTAAGTATCTCATTAAGTAGAGGTCTTGATTTCAATTCTTGAGGGGCAATAAAAAGCCGTGAAGGGGTACGTGGACATATGTCCACTCAAAGCGGACAATAAATTAACAACTTGAAAATAAAGACACAAGTTGTTACAGTTGGTGTAGAATAAACAGCAAAGAAATACTTTTTGGGCAGGAAGAGAATGAATGGAATAGAATTAGCAAAAAGGAACCTGGGAGATTATGTTAAGGTACGATCATCAGTACAAGTTCCATCTATCTAGTCGACACCTATAGCCTATAGTCTATGCTATTATAAGTTCCCCTTCCTTTTTTACCAATATACAATCTTCATTGCCTAGCATGTTGCATCTATACTGGAATCTCTATGACCTCTTTCAGCCTTGTGTAGGCTTGTAAATGGATTGGATATGAACCAGATCTGCCTATATCTGATTCGATCCGATAAGAATAATTATCCGATCCGTTCCGATCCGATAATCCAATGGATATTTGATTGTTAAATCCATATCCATTTTGTTATGTTATCAGATATCCAAACCGATAATCCGATCCGAAATTAAAGAAATTAAGAAAAAAATAATGTTGGAATCAACTTTTTTTTTTCTTTCCAATTTTCCAATTCTTAAACGGGTTTGATAATTATAAATTTTCAACTTTTTTTGTTTTGAATTTGATGACATTTTTATTTTAAATTTATTTATTTATTTACTTTAGTAACAAATAACATGCCATAAAAATATTTTACCGACTCAATTATTTATAACAAATCAGATCGGATTATTATCGAATTGACCTATATCCATATTTGATCCATTTAGTTAACGGATTATCGGATTTAAATCTTGATCGGATTATCGGATTGAGACCTTGAATCCATCTCCCATTAATTTCATCGGATTTGGTTCAAAATCCAATCCATTGACAATCATAGTCCTCTGTATTAGCAAGCCTTTCCCTCTTGCTATATTACGAAGTGATGGCATGCAAGTTTTTCTTTGGTCTTCACTTTTTCACGAGGATAGTGAGGCAAAGATAATATTGTATCCGCGTATGAGTTATGGTAAAAAATTCTAATATGTCATGCAAACCTGAAAATTTCAAGAGATGACATCTAATGGGAATTTTCCTTTCACATATTCATACTTTACAGTAGTATCTCATGAAAACTATGAAGATTTTGTATCTCTTTTAGATGGAAGTGGCTGCTATTATCTGCCTACAAATTACATTCAAAATTCTAGTGTCATGCGAACTTGAGAGTATCAGAAGAGAAGGTTTGGATAACAATCTCCTACACTAGATTAAATCCAGTAGGAAAATATTTTGCCTTGTGCCCGTTTATTCACCATAACTAAACGTAATGTCTTGAAACCAATGAAGATTATAATTCTCTTTCAGCTTATAAGGGATCAAGAATATCTATATGCAGGCAAGAGAAGCATAAAAGGCAAATTAAAAATAAAAAAATAAAAAAATAGAGGTTTTCAGTAAGTGATGCATTGAACACAGGAGACACGCCAGACACCTGGTGTACATAAACACACATGCAAAAACAGACGCAAAAAATGAGAAGCTACAAAATTACCAAAAGCTGCTCCAGAAAGCAGAAATAGATGAGCACGCTGACCATTACAAGAACAGGAATATCTTGCCAGACCCTGCCATCAATGAAAAAAATATAAACTTAAGTCCAGCAGTGGTCATTGATTTAAGGAATTCATAATTACCACTGCATGGACAAAAATATTACAGAATGACGTAAAGGTCCAGGAAGCATTGAACTATTGGTCATATTATACTGGGGCACTGTAAATTTCCACCATTAATGAATAATTTAAGAATACTTCTATAATGGGAACATGTTTCTAATAGAGAAAATAAAAAAAAATGGGATTCACATAAATCTACTGATAAACACTTCTGAAACCACAACCTTCTACATTTGACTAAACTCACAGAAGAAAGAACCTTCTAATTTTGATTTGTTTTGAGTTTTAGGGATGCTACTTGTAGATTTGGATATCTCCTGTTGATTGGTAACGGGTCTAAAATACCAGCTAAATGATAAAAACTTTGTATTCTACTAATCTCATGGCAATGGTATGCTTGAGAGGAAGGGATAAAAGATCAATTGTCATAAAAAGATATTTTCAATATTGTTAAATCATTATGGTAGGATGCTACCAAACAAAACATTATTCAACAATTACTGGGTTGTATCAAATTTGAGAGAATAACATAATAATACGAGAGAATTCAGTTTACAAAGACAAAAGTTAACACAATACGATTTGATCATCAAACAACCAAAAGAGAGTTGATTCACCAGAGCAAGTATATTTGTTATTCAGGAAGTGATTGATTTTTCTTGAAGTTTCTTCAAATCAAATTTTATAAAGCTCCACACCTTGTTCAGATACCATAATATCACTTGTGAGATTATCTATCTGTTTTATTACTAAAATTTGTGAATTTTCAACTTCTTTCCCTCCACTTCCCTGCCTATTTATTGTACACAAATATTTACTGGAAAATGAAGTGTTGTCACAAAGCTCTAGAGCCTCTCCCCGTATTCCATCCCTTCCCCACCTCCAAGCATTACTTGCTGCCAACCACAAATG
Organism: Fraxinus excelsior; assembly: GCA_019097785.1. Classification (NCBI taxonomy): domain Eukaryota; kingdom Viridiplantae; phylum Streptophyta; class Magnoliopsida; order Lamiales; family Oleaceae; genus Fraxinus; species Fraxinus excelsior. The sequence continues at coordinate 23,814,489 of CM032634.1, forward strand.
TGCTTAAATTTCAACAGTAAATATGCTTGGCTGGTGATTAATTCAGGAACTGATGATTGGAATGAGTCCATGTTAGTTTTAGCTCATTAGTAAATTTATGCAGCTGAAGTACATGACATTATGGAACAGGCAACCTTGGTCTGCATGAGTTAACTTCTGATGTCACTATTTGGTTGTAAATAAAGATGGAATTTTCAAGGTTGAGCAAGCTATCATTCATAAACCACTCTTCAAATTGATGTCTCAGATTCAGTACTGTCAAAAGAAATTTGAGATATGTAAATATCATATATATTATTTGTGAAGAATATTATAAATTGTATATAATAAACTTGTTTTTATTACAAAGTAAAAGACCCTATTTATAGGGTTACAAATAATTGTAAAAGAAAATAAATATAAAAGGAAATATTATGCAATCTACTACTAAGGAAAGTAATCCTACACTAAAAGGAAATATTATAATCGCAATCTTTGATGATCTCTGGAATCTTATTCAATATTCTTAACATCCCCCTTCAAATTGATGCTGGTAAAATCATCAATTTGTAATCATAAATTGACGACGATGACAATACTTGTGCCCACGAAGAAGAAATCAAAATCAAAGCAACCAACGACGAAAAGTACTGACGACGAGAGACCAAGGACAACAAAGAACCACTTCAAGAACACTCCAAAGAAACAACGAGAATAAAAAAACAAACCAAATTTTCAATCCCATCAACTGGGCCAAACTGCAAACCAAATTTCCAAATGAATTAAACCAAATTCCAGATGAACTGGACATATACTAAACCAAATTTCAGATGAACTGGACCAAATTCCAGATGAACTGGACATACTAAACCAAATTCCAGATGAACTGGATCAAATTCCAGATGAACTGGACATACTAAACCAAATTCCAGATGAACTGGACCAAATTCCAGATGAACTGGACATACTAAACCAAATTCCAGATGAACTGGACCAAATTCCAGATGAACTGGACATACTAAACCAAATTCCAAATAAACTGGATCAAGTTCCAGATTACCAAAAGCTGAAGAAACTTCAAACAAACTGCAGATTACCAAAAGCTGAAGAAACTCCAAACAAACTGCAGAAACTAAGTTGTGGCCACCGGAATGTGATGCGACTTTGTAGTGATACATCCGAAAAGAAAATAAAAAAAACATTGGTAGCCGGACGAGCGGCTCAAGGCCGCTCGCCGGAATCGAAATTCAAATGTTAATTTGTTTAGGATCGAAACTGCTCTGATACCATGTGAAGAATATTATAAATTGTATATAATAAACTTGTTTCTATTACAAAGTAAAAGACCCTATTTATAGGGTTACAAATAACTGTAAAAGGAAATAAATATAAAAGGAAATATTATGCAATCTACTACTAAGGAAAGTAATCCTACACTAAAAGGAAATATTATAATTGCAATCTTTGACGATCTCTGGAATCTTATTCAATATCCTTGACATTATTCAAAGCACCATTTTCAAATCAAATGCAAGAAATATTAAACAATTCTTTTGCTCATAGCCAAATTAATATTAGGGGATTGCCAGAATACTAATCAAGGAAGAAAGGCTAAAAATGACAAAACAAATGCATGTATTTATTTGTCAATAAGATCGACAGAAAGATTATATTGCCATCTTTACATGATTGTAGTTACCAATTTAGGACGATTACATATCATTATTGTATATTACCATATTAGGTTATTACATATCATATATGTACAGATTTCGAATTCTGCATAATGCAAAGAATCGGAGAAGGGAAAGGCATTCCGCCTAAAACTTTCACATGGTATCAGAGCCTATCCGTAAAATTCATCGCTGAATCTTCGGTTTTCTGCCTTCGGTGTAATCGGTGCTTGAATTCCTTGCTCGGGGTATTCAAGATTTTTTTGGTTGTTTCTCGAATTGGATTTTCTTGGTCGATCGATCGGTGGTCGACGTCTTTGTTGGTGCAGACCGTCATCTTCGACTTGGCAATGGTGGTGTTCGATTGTAGCGTGCGTGGCCAGTGATTTTCCCTTCACCGGTGGGAGTCGATTATCTGTGGCTGGGTCTTGTAGGTAATCGAAGTTGAATCGCCGACGTCTCTATGAGTGCGATCGACGCATCTTTGTGGTGTCTTATCCGACGCGTCTCTATGAAGTCTTCCTTTTGGGCTCTCTGTGTTGTCTTTCTTTTAGGTTCATAGGTGTGGGCTGCATGGCTGTGTAAATTAAGGCCCATTTGTGGTTGTCTGTTCCTTTGTTTAGGTGAAGTGGGCTACGTGCACTGTTCGTTTAAGGCCCAATTGTAGTGGTCAATTTCTTTGGTTAAGTGGAGTGGGCTTCATCAGTCAGGCACAATTGCGGTTTATTTTATTTATTTAGGATATTAATTTAGGTGTGTGGGTTGTTACTTGTGATTGAAATCTTGAGTTAGTGATTGTTTTACAATAAGGAACTATGTCAGTTGACGCCTTTTGCGTTAAGTTTACAGGAAAAAATTACCCTATATGGGAATTCCAATTCAAAATGCTTTTAGAAGGGAATGAGCTTTTGTGTCATATTGATGGGTCCTCTAACGCGTCTAAGGATGCTAGAGATCTTAGTGCATAGGAAACTAAAGATACTTGGATTATCTCTTGGATTTTGGGATCTATGGAGGCACACATGATAAATAATTTACGCTCTTTCACTACTGCTAAAGAAATGTGGGACTACCTAAAACGAATCTATTATCAGAACAACAATGCACGACGTTTTCAGTTGGAGTTAGAGATTGCCCATTACACTCGAGGCAATCTCACAATTGAGCAATATTACTCCAATTTTCTGAGCTTGTGGAGGGAGTATTCCAACATAATTCATGCTAAGGTTCTTACGACAACTCTATCAGCTCTCCAAGAGGTTCAAGAGGTTAGTAAGCGAGATCAATTTCTTATGAAATTACGACCAGAATTTACAGTTGCTCCAGCAATTTTATTGAATTGTGATCCGACTCCTTTGGATGTATGTTTGGGTGAAATTCTACGTGAGGAACGACTGGCTACACAAACTACCATGGGGGCTTATCTTTCCTCTGATGTGGTGAATGTTGCATATGCCGCACAAGGACGGGGAAAAGGTAAGCTTCAGTGCTTCTACTACAAAAGATACGATCATATTGCCCTCAGAAACTCTGTAGGTACTGTAAGTAACTAGGACATTTCATCTCCCACACGACCTTAGCAACGAAACGCTCAGGCATTTCAAGTTAATGTTCATGGACCTACTCCCACACTCTCCAGCAAGTACTAGTCAACCGCTTCTTACCCCAAAAATGGTTCAACAGATGATTGTTTCTGTCTTTTTTGCTTTAGGCTTACAAGGTAAGGGTCAAGTTGTCTCTCTCATTGGTTTGTTGATTCGGGGGCATCGAATCATATGACGGGTAGTTCTAATTCATTGCATAATATTCGACAATATACCGGCACACAACACATTCAAAATGCTAATGGCAGTACCCTCCCGATTACTGTTGTTGGTGATATTGAGTCTTCTTTTGATAATGTTTTTGTATCTTCGAGGTTATCTACTAACTTGATTTCGGTTGGCCAATTAGTTGATAATAACTGTGATGTATATTTCTCTCGTGTTGGTTGTCTTGTGCAGGATCGGGGGTCGGGGAAAGTGATCACGAAAGGGCCTAAGATCAGAAGATTGTTTCCATTACAATTTAATATTCCTACTACTTTGTCTTTAGCATGTATTGGTGTTGGACTTAAGCATGAAATTTGACATAAAAGACTAGGGCATCCGAATACTTTAATTTTGTCTCATTTGTTGAAGTGTGATTTTTTTGGGTAATAAAGAGCAATGTCAGTTTCAAATTTATCTTTCAATTGCGATACTTGTAAATTTAGGAAGAGTAAGATTCTTTCATTTCCAACTCATGATGCCGTGCTAATAAATGCTTTGAGATTATTCAGTGGAGTTTGGGGAGTGGCACCCATCACTTCACGCGCCCATTATAAGTATTTTGTAACTTTTATTGATGATTTCAGTCGTTACACTTGGATATACTTTCTTCGTTCTAAAAGTGAAGCCAGTACTACGCTTCAGACTTTTATCCCTTACGTTAAGACACAGTTATCTTCCAGTATTCGAATTCTAAAGTTCGACAGCGGTGGTGGATATGTCTCATCAATGCCAGACATTTTTACGACAGAAGGGTATTATTTCTCAAAACTCTTGCCCATATATTCCTTAGCAGAACAAAGTGGCAGAAAGAAAGAATCGTCACTTGTTGGATGTTGTCAGAGTTTTACTCCTGGAATCTTTGGTTCCGCCCAAATTTTGGGTTGAAGCTCTCTCCACAGTTGTACATCTGATTAATCGATTCCTGCTCAGCATTTGAATTTTAATTCACCTTATTTTTACTTGCATGGCACACAACCTAGCTATGACATGTTGCATACTTGTGTATGTTTGTTAATTTGCCTTCACATGAACGTCATAAGCTTGCTACTCAATCCATACGGTGTACTTGCATGGGTTACAGTATTGCTCAAAATGGTTTTTTTTTTTTTTTTTTATGATGGTGTTGCTAATCGCTTCCGTATCTCTCGCAATGTTGTTTTTCTTTGAGAACTAGTATTACTTTCAGCGACATCTGCCATCTTTTTATCTGGCTTAGCTCATTACCTTTGAGGATGATTCTCGTCCTATTGAGCGTTTTAAACCTGGTGTGATATATCAGAGACGACGACCTCTAGATTCACTGTCCCTTCTCATCCCGATCCTATCCCAGACTCTGATACTTTTCAGCAATCCACCCGCATTACTCGCCCTCATGTTCGGTATGATTTCTCTGCAGCTTTATCTCATATTACAGTTCCTACTTATTCTTAGACTGTTACCCAACCCTGTTGGAACAAGGCCATAGGATATTGTTCACTGTCCTTCTGAAATCAAACCTATTAGGTGTAAATGGGTGTACTCTGTTAAGTTCCGCTCTGATGGTTCACTAGACCACTATAAAGCTTGATTGGTAGCTCTTGGTAATCGTCAAGAATATAGACTAGATAATAAGGAGACATTTGCACATGTTGCTAAAATGACAACCGTTCGCATCATTCTTGCTATAGCTGCCTCCATGGGATGGTCTTTACAACAGATGGATGTTAAGAATGATTTCTTATATGGTGACATTAAAGAAGAGATTTATATGACATCACATGCGGGTCTCTTCTCTTTGACCTCTTCCAATGTGTGTAAGCTAAAAACAATCACTTTATGGGTTGAAACAAGCCCCTCATGCCTGGTTTGACAAGTTTCGTTCCACTCTTCTTGGTTTCTCATTTACTCAAAGTTAATATGATTCGTCTCTCTTTATTTCCAACACCGAGGTGGGTATGGTGCTTCTTCTTGTCTACGTGGATGATATAGTTATTACAAGGACTGACTTTAGATTGATATTTCATCTTCAAGACCGACTTAAGGAATTTTTTCATATGAAGGATCTGGGGTCTTTACAATATTTTTTAGGTCTCGAGGTGCTTCGAGTCCAGTCGGGGACTTACCTACATCAACATAAGTATACAAACGAGTTCATAAGCTTAGCTGGACTTCAAAATGGTAGATATGTTGATAATCCTTTGGAGGTGAATGTGAAATATCGCAAGGAGGGTGATCTTCCTGATCCCTCGTTATATCGTCAATTGGTAGGCAGTTTAAATTACCTCACTATTACACGGCCAAATATCTCTTTTGCTATCCAACAAGTTTGCTAGTTTATGCACGCCCCACGACCTCCACCTAGCCGTAGTTCGTCGTAATATTCGATACTTACTGGGTATACCTAATAGGGGTCTCTTCTTTCCTGCCAATTCTACTCTTGAGCTTGTTGGTTCTAATGATGTTGATTGGGCCTGATATGCAGATACTCGTCGCTCGATTATCGGATGGTGTATGTTTCTTAGGAGTGCACTCATTTCATGGCGAAGTAAGAAGCAAGATCGTGTCTCTAAATCTTCTACTGAGTCTGAGTATCGTGCTATGTCTTCTACCTGCTCTGAGATTGTTTAGCTTCGAGGTCCTCTCGCGAAGCTTAGTTGTCCTCGTCTTGGGCCTACTCTTCTTTATGCTGACAATACTAATGCTATTCAGATTGTTGCTAACCTCGTGTTTCATGAACGCACTAAGCACATTGAAATAGATTGTTACTATATACATAAGGCTTATGATAGTCATCTTATTACGTTTCCACGTCACAACTGATGCTCAAACTACTAATTTGTTTACCAAGGCGATGACTCAACGACGACATCAGTTTCTTGTCAACAAATTGGCGCTTCTTGATCGTCCTGCATCAATTTGAAGGGATGTCAATGAGATCGACGGAAAGATTATATTCCGATTATATTGCCATCTTTACATGATTGTAGCTACCAATTTAGGACGATTACATACCATTATTGTACATTACCATATTAAGTTAATTACATACCATACATGTACAGATTTCGATTTCTATATAATAAAAAGAATTGGAGAAGGGAAAGGCATTCAGCCTAAAACTTTTACAGTATTAACTTGCCTGTAACAAGTCATTTCCCTCTGTTGAGGTACATCTGCAAACCTTCTTACGACAGTCGGAGGATTTTGAATCTTCATTAATGTGACAGGAAGGTTACGGACATCCTGCTTACAAACATCACAGATTTTGTTACCTTTGATGCTAAACCACTTCATGGCACACTCCTTGTGTGCAAGTGCAAGATCTCCTTTGCAGCTGCACTCCATCTTGAGCGTTTCACCTCCTTCACCAAGCTCAATAAAACAAATTCTGCACACAGCTTCTTCTTCTGGAATGTCTTCACCAGCATCATCCTGGGCTGTATGTAGGTAACATTATAAATAATTCAAAAAAATAAAGAGAAATAATAAAAAAATAAGTGATAAAAATAGATAGATCATACATTAGGAAGGGGTTTCAGGGTTGAGGAAGCTGAATGAAGTGATTGTTTCATGAAAAAGAGCAACATAGTGATTTGGAATTTAATTTTTAGTGCTTTCCATTGCAAATATGTCGGGAATATGGATATTAAAGTTGGATTCTACATTCATAAAAATCACAAATATATGCAGATTTTTACCACCTTCCGTTTCTTGGGATATATCTAGTGAGGCATTGTCATTTGTTGTAGACCAATGGACTGCTGATATTACACGTATCAAACCTCCAGATGAATCTGTCTGCCTTAAGCTTCTGGTTCTAACATTTACAGGAACTGAAAACGAGCGAGTCATATGCCGTCGAACTTCATATTTCTGTTGGGAAACAAAGTTTAGTCAGAAAGGTTGATATACAATAAATGAGCAGAAATCTTAAGTACACTTCATGTTGTTAGTAACCAATTTTAAGGAAATGGACTTACAGGTAGTTTAGAATGGCCATCCACATTATTTTCCTCTGAGGGCTTAAGTCCAACATTTGCCATTGGTGTCACAGGTAAAGAATGAGTTTTTGTTGATGAAGAGAATAAAAATTTGTTTAGAGAAAATGACCGTGAAGTTGAAGGTTTGTCCGATATTGGCGTATCTGGGATAATAAGCACCGTCTTCTCACTGTCCTGAATTGGGTGTTTACCCCTGAAACTCTTTTGGGGAAGCAAATTTTTAACAGATGAAATCAATTTTGCAGAGTTTGGTCTAGGGGGCAATCCTGCTTTGGTAGAAGTAGGACTTGGAATATCAATTCTAGCAAAATCATACAATGTACTCTCTAAAGATCGCACAGGTATTTCCAAAGATGAAAGGTTTGGTCGTCTTGTATTCTGCTGCATTAAGGTGGCTTCTTTTCTTTCTTCTGTCTAACAACATACATGTGCAAGATCAAAATACATTCGGATGTACAAGACATGAAGTGGAAAAAACAGCTTTATAAACATTGAATGACCACCATGTAACTAAAGCATGAATTCAACCAAGAATTCAAATATAATCACCGGTCGCATTTAAGCCTGCTAGAAGAAAATCCAGAAAACAGTCTCTTCATGGGAGTTGTTTGTGAAATAGAACACTAGTACTAAATAATCTACTTGAACAAAATAAAAAGCTGCAGCCACAAATTACTGTAAATAGTCCTAAATATTTCTTAACGAACTAAGTGATTACAATCTCTTACAAGACATAGATTTCGCAAAACCAGAATTCGAGATTTTGGAAATTGTCTATTACAGCTGATGTAGCGTTTGTTACTGTTTCTCTTCAAATTTATTTTAAATTTACACCAATAAAGACACTGACAATAAATAATTCCTGTCACTGTTGATTCAATCTAAAAAGCCCTTTTTGTGTAAAGAAAATTACTGTCCTTTTCATTGAATGAGTTTTAAATAGTGAAACCCTTCTTAGCTGCTGCTCTCTCATTTTCTCTGATCTCGCGGAACAGCACAGAGTACACCAATCACAATTAAAACTACAGCAAATACATCAAATTCTGACCTCAATACATATTTATATTATTCATTATAGTTTTTTTCCCCCTAAAAGGCATCAGATCATGAGTGTATTTCTGTAAATTCATTGGAAAATAAAATTATAATTTGCAAATGGAAACTTCATAAAAAAATAATGATCAGTTGTTCGAGACTTCGAATTATTAGAAATACACATGAATTTCCTGCCCAGAAATCCAAAAAGAGAATCAATTAATTTTACTGAAGAACAAACACAACCAATAACTATACATACAAGCTAATTAAACAAAAACATACACATAGACAGTAAGTAGAAAGCTTCACCTGATTAAAATGGTGATGGGTTTTATTTTTATCATCTTCTTGAGCTGATTGATGCATTGATTCAACACAAATATTCTCCTCCATTTTTTTTATTTTTTTTTTTCTGTTTTAGTGTTGAATAAATAACTACATAAACATACAAATATCGTTCAATTTGACATTGAAAACTGTCTGAACTTTGAAAAGAAAGGAGTCAAACTCTGTTTGAGTGAAGTTGAATCAAAATGAAAAAGGCAGGGACTTGAGAGAGAATGATGGAAACGAAAAAAGCTTATTTCTTTTCGGGTAATTGGCGCAAAACGTCCCTACCTATGACGATTGTTGTGGAAAACGTCCCTACGTTCGATTTTTTGGTGCAGAACGTCCTTACCTTTACATTTTCTTGCGCAAAACGTCCTTTTGACCAATTTTTAACATAAAATGACCATTATACCCTCTTATATAAATAAAACAAAAAAGAAAAATAAAGAATAAATTGCAATCTAGTCCAAAACATTTTTAAAAGTGCAAATCAATCCAAATAAATTATTAAATTATTAAAAATAATCAAAAATAAAAATAAAAGCTTTTCTCTCATATCCCCATTTCTTGTCTCGCCCTTTCTTTCCCCGTTTTCTTTCCCACCTCGACGGAAAAGTTTTTATTTTTATTTTTGATTATTTTTATAATTTATTTGGATTGATTTGCACTTTTAAAAATGTTTTGGACTAGATTGCAATTTATTCTTTATTTTTCTTTTCTTTTCTTTTTTGTTTTATTTATATAAGAGGGTATAATGGTCATTTTATATTAAAAATTGGTCAAAAGGACGTTTTGCGCAAGAAAATGCAAAGGTAGGGACGTTCTGCACCAAAAAATCGAACGTAGGGACGTTTTCCACAACAACCGTCATAGGTAGGGACGTTTTGCGCCAATTACCCTTTCTTTTCTTCAACTTTAAGGCCTGTTTGACGGGGCATTATTGTTCATGGAAAACAAATTTCAACTTCCACTTTCACCTTATTTGATACACTTTATTTTCCATTAAAAAAAAAAAAAATCGCTCGAGGCTCACATACTTACCAATTCCTTGATTTTCCAACTTTTTTTATTTTTTTTAAGCAATTGGAAAAAAAATTTAGATACAATAGTAAAAAAAAATTATCACTTTTATTGACAATTTTCATGCAAAACAAAATCAAACGAATGGTATTCGGTATAGTAATTTTAAAAAATTAATTTTTTGGCAAGTGAAACAAATTATAAACCCAGAGGTAAAAGAAATTATCACTTTAATTGACAATTTTCATGAAAAATAAAATCAAACGGACACCAAATTTTCAACATTTTGTAAGTGAAAAATTATACCAATCAAATACAATTAATTAAAACGTTGCAATCCATTTTTGTGTATTTTAATGTAATTACAGCCCAAAGTTGTTTTTGTGCACAAGGTTAGGTATTTTTTTTTTACCGATAAATATAAAATTTTATAAAGTCAAAATTCATATATAAGTATTTGGACGAACAAAGATCAAGCGTCAAATACATATCTTGACAAAACAAACTGAAAGGATGCACAAGGTTATATTCTTATTCTTATTGTAAATTGAGAATGCCTATATGCCATTTTTATTTTTTATTTTTTATTTTTGTGAGAGACAGCAAGAAAACACAATAAGGGACAGCAATGAGCTCCAAATTTTGTACTTAACATGTTGTAAATAGTTACTTTGGTGTCAAAATTTGTCTAATATATTATATATTACTAGACCATCTTCCATCTCTCCGCATCACTTTGGATGTTAAATGGATCGATTTAAGCCACTAGACTTAGCCCACCATGGAAGTCAGCTTGTGCTCACATATTTGGTGAGCCGAGCACGAGCGTCATCGTTTTCGAGAGTCATTTGCAGCTCATATTTTTTCAACTAAAATTGCATTTTTACCTCCCGAAAGATAATGAAGATGTAAATTTGTAAGATAATGGTTAGCATATAAGATAATGTAAGAGTAAAAATTGTGCACGAATGAAAATTTCATGTACAATTTTTTATTTTAAAAAACAAATGAAACGCCAATTTACAATAATCTAAAACATATGAACCGGAAAATCACGAAGATTAAAATTGTTGAAAACCTTCAACAATGGCATTGGTCGTCTTGGGTTGTATTTGATAGTCCGCATCTTATATTCTTCGAGTACATTAGAATATCCAATAATGTTCTTTCAATTTGCTTCTTTCATATGAGGAAACCCTATCACATGCACTAAGCATAGAATACGATACTACATTTGACACTTGAAACGTTAGTAGATCATGTGCCATCAAATTTAATATCGAAAATTATTTTTCATTTGTTCACCACCATCCAAAAAGATCAAAATTATTTATCTCTTCTCTATTTAATACACTAAGAATATTCTAAGAAAAATATATATCTAACTCAACATGGATTTCATTTCATGTGGTACTAATACTAGAAGAAAAATGAGAAGATGGCTAAATAGATTTACACATGCTCATCGGGAAATGAAGAAAATATAGAAGGTGGTGGTTGTTGATCATTATTTTTCACTGTATTTCACAGCATATTGAGAATATATATTGCACAAACTAATTGTTATATCACAAATTATAATGCAAATATCAAATGTTAAATGATAAAAAAATAAAAATAAAAATGACTCGACGACATTCTCTAGGCGTGTTTCTGGACTATAAACCCAGATTGCAAGAAATGTTCCAAAAGGTACATATTTGCTTGAATCAAATTGAAGGTGAGCCTTCCTACTGTCAACGATCTCAATACGAACTAGGAATTTTTTGTAATGTATGCTTTACTAGGTAGTGCCAATTTTTTGGCTTAAAGTGTTTTCAACATTTAGAAATTGGCTTACGAGTTTTTGCCTTCTTTGTAGCTTTTACTAAATTGTCATCAGGATCAACGGTTATCGTTTCGGTAGTACCGGTATTTTTCGAAATTGGAACATCGCAGGCAGAAGAAAAGTCGAACATGGGAGATTGAAACTATAGAAAAAGTGGTTAACATCATCATCGGAGTTCATGAATCTAGTGTAATCATAACGAATAGAAAATCTAGAAATAAAAACTACAACTAGCCTCATCTGACGGCGCTCATGAGACGTAATCTGTGCGAGGTGAATTTGTCATCAGCTCAAGAGTCAACTCGTGCAAGTCGACAAGCATCTTGCATCAGACTATATATTTGTTTGTTTGGTTACTCAATGAATGAATGGATGAATGCTATGCCTAAGGATGTTCCTAGTATGATCATCACGGACCAAGATCTAGCAATGACTAGATCAATTGCACAAGTTCTTTCGAATAGGTTTTATCGTCAATATATATAACTTATTCAATACTGAAAAGCTTAATACAATAATTTATTGGGACAACTAAATTGGAAGATAAGGACTGACTTCGCCAAATATATGAGATGCGTGATAAATGGGTCCATGCATTTGTTAAGCACTTTTTGAGGCATGAATATCGAATAGTCGAAGATCAAAAAGTTCTCGTTCATTTCTTAAAATGTACATTTCAAAGAAAATTCATTGGTAAATTTTATTATACGCTTTAATAGAGCCCTTAGACACCTATTAGGAGTTGATGGCTAACCATCGAGGTCAAAATCTGTATGGCCAATGTAGACACAAATGGCAAAGATTTATAAGAGAAAAGTTTTTCAAGCTTTTAAAGATGAAATATTTAAGAGTCTAGCCTACATCATAAATACCTTATTCAAAGATTAGGCTAGTGTGATTTTATAGTGTGTTGATGAATCTATAGTCGTCAACGATTAGAACGTGAAGGAATTCCATGTGGACATATGTTGGCATATTTCATAATCAAACAAATTTTACAATTGCCAACTCAATATATTCTTCAAAGGTGGACCAAAGAGTGTGAAAGTTGGCCAAGTATAAGACAAGGATCATGGAGAATTGAGTGACATTATGACGTAGTACACAATCACAATTTGTAGTTTCTTACTACAATTGTGGTATACATTTTCTAATTGTGTTTATCTTTTCTAGTTGTAATATGTTTTTTTTTTAAATTCTTATTTCTTGTTTAGATTAGGATTTTAATTTATTTCCTTTTAGATTTTAATTTTCTTATATTAATAGGATTAAAGAATCATTTTTTTCTATAAATATAAATACGTTGTACACTTTTTCAACATATCAATTATTATTAAATAACATACAAACAAATTATTTCTCTATCATTCTTAGTTTATTACATAATTCTTATTACAAGAATTTCATGAACGCTTTTGCACCACATTCCTAACCAATAATTGATCTTACAACATTCAAATTTGTCTCAAATATTGTCAGTGCATCTTTCACTGAGGAGTGAACTAATATCTTTAGGAATGGGTTGGAGGATCTCCATAATAAAATAAAGGAGACTAATATCGTTAATTGTGTTAAGTGGGTATCCATTGGACAAAAAACCATCGAAGAGCAAATAATCATCAATAAACCACTACAAGAGCCAAGGTGATGCGAACCTATGTAGCAATTGAAATTACAGAACTCAAGACAGATTAGAACAAACCCAAGAAAGTCAAGAATCAACGTTTAAAAGTCGACCCAATAAATTACTGAATCAAATAACCAATACGAGCGTCAACAATACCTTGACCCCGTGATCAAAGAACTTATGAACCTTACTTAAATTGATGATAAGTTCAGAATTAATTGAATAAAGAGCAAAAGAAAACAATAAGTCTTGTTGACCCCAAAAAATGAACTCAACAAATTTCAGACCCATTCTTGCCAAGTCAAGTGCGATTCCAGTACCTTTTTTAAGATGTAACATCGAAGACCCACTACTAGCTACTGTATTTTTGTTGGAGGAAATTTGATTTCATGGAAAAGTAAGAAGCAAAATGTTGTGTTCCGATCCAGTGCAGAATCAAAATATAGAGCTATGATGCAGCCTGTGTGTAAGATAATGTGGATATATCGGCTCTTAACTAAAATTGGTCTTAAAGCTTAAATACCGGCAAAGTTGTGGTGTGACAATCAAATTGCTCTTCATATTGCTTCTAATCCTGTGTTCCATGAGCGAACTAAGCATGGACTGTCATTTCGTTTGTGAGAAGATACAACAGAATTTAATCTCTACAAGATATGTGAAAACTAGAGAACAACTAGGAGATATTTTCACAAAGGCTCTAAATGAGACTCAGACCGATTATATTTGTAACAAACTGAGCATAATTAATATCTATGCTTTAGATTGAAGGGGTGTTAGTGTAAATAAATCTTACAGCCTGTAGAATTATATAAAGGCTTAATTATAGGGATTCTTTCTTCCTAAAAAAATTTCCAAAAGACTCTTTAAACATGAGATGCTCTCTATTTTAAAGAGTCAACATTTAAAATCATGTTCCAAGAGACTCTTTAAATTAACATTTTAATTTAGAGAGTGGGTTTGACTCTCCAAATTTGAAGAGCTAACCCCACTCTCTATAATTAAATGCATTCAAAAACTCTTAATTTTCAATGTAGAAAATCAATAAAATAATATAAAGAAAAGCTAATTAAAAAAAGATAAAGAAAAATAATGAATATTTGTTGGGAGTAGTAAAATTAAATGTTAAACATAAAGAGTTTGTTGGAGTATTTTAACTTTTTAAATTTATAGATGTTCTCCAAATGATAAAATTAGAATATATTCTTTGAAAATAGAGAGCTTCTTGGAGATGTTCTAATTGAGAGTTTCTTGGAGATGTTCTAATATACATATATATATATATATATATATCTTCTCTTGTGAATAAGAAAATCGAGAAATTATTTCCTTGCAGCTTTCAATCTTACTCCGCACTAACGACAATACTCTAATCGAGTGAAGATGTGAATGAGACTTCATCATTTTCTTTATTTCACTCATTTGATGAAACGACAAGAAGCCAACGGAAAAAGGGCAGCTTACCCAACAAAGGCTAAGCAGGTAGGGGGTGGGGCAGGCTCACTTAATCCTATAGGAGCATATCGTAGCTCTCCAAAGTCGAAGCCCTATGGGTAGGACATAAGCCAGTAGGAAATCGACTAATCTGTTTTAGCATTTATTTGCTACAAATATGTATGTGTACTTCTAAAAAAAATCATCTTTGTTCAAGGTATGTTAGGGTAATAAATTGCGAGAAAAAAGTTTGAGATGGAAGATTGTATTGTTGAGATACAATTCCTACCAATTTTAAAAATTATTAAAATTAAGTATAACTTACAAGTCAAAACAATTTAATGCATATACATTCACAAAAGAACTTTTGTTTCAGGGGTGGATTTGTCTATTATGTATGTTCGTTGTTTGCTTGCTTACCATCATTAACATGGCACGGCGGCTATATATAAAAAATACCCGTTCATTATGATAAGGATAAGTTGATTTTGTGGTACGTTAATGATTACAAGTAGAAATGGTCAAATAATATCACAACCTTTGCTAAAATTCGAGAATCCCATACTAGTAAGAACATTTCATGCTCAAGTTGTTTATTACATGTTAATATTCAGGGGCGGACCCACATGGGGCAGATGACCCCACAAAAAAAAAATTGAGTTTTTTTTATTTTTTTTATTTTAACCTAAACATTTTTGAAATCTCATTTTTTACCCCACAAAAGATTTGTCTTCTCGGTCCACCCCTGTTAATATTGACCTTGCATCCAAGTAACATTTAATGTGGCATTCAGTACAGCTAAGATGAGATTGAGACGAACCATAGATTGTGCAGTTCTAACATCGCCATTGATTGCCAACAATTAGGACCCAATCCAAACTCAGCCATGGATCTCATTTCAAGATTTCCATTATAATCTGTCTGCACCTACAAAATCCAGCACCCAGCACCATCTCTGGCAACTACAACTACACCAGCTCTAGGAAGACAAGGAAAACGCTGAACTGCATTCTGGTGCTAGCTGCTTTTCTCGACTGCTCATATATCTGCTGACAGTTGACAATATCTGATGCTAGGCCTAGTACGCTCAAATGTTCGATTAACTATCAGTTTCAACTGCAATGCTAGGCATGGAGCATCCCAATGTATCGGGCTCCTATTTTTGGTAGGTCAACACTCTCGTTGCACGACAAAAAGGTGGGCCATGACATCCCAAGCTGTGGGCCAGACCCGGACGACCAAGTTATGTATAGCTTACATGCTCAGAATAGTGAGCCACTCGAGGAAATTTTTTCCAAAGTGAACCACTTTTACAAGATCAACATCATTCATGAACTTGTGCAATGTAATAGTTGGCATGACCCACCACATGTCAGCCTACCTAGCAATATTAGACTAAGGACCATCATAATGCAAATAAATAGTATGTACACCAACCATGTTACAAAGAAATAAATATGTTTATTGCTTGTCTCATCAAATCATAAAATTCACTCTTCCAGGAATACACATAACATTCTTTTCCAACAAAAATTTAAAGGCGGAATATTTCTAGAATAATATGAGTTCAGAAGTCATATATTGACGGATCATTAAGCCAATTTACAGCCTAATACCGGAAGCAAGCCTCCTCTTTCTTAGGCGCTCAGCAATGATAAAAGCAAGCTCCAAAGATTGAGATGCGTTAAGCCTAGGGTCGCAGTGGGTGTGGTAGCGTGAGCTCAGGTCATCGAATGTAACAGTCTGTGATCCTCCAATGCATTCTGTAACGTTTTGGCCCGTCATCTCCAAATGAACTCCACCAGGATGGCTACCCTCTTGCTCATGTACATCAAAGAACGCTCTCACTTCCGCCTGATGCCAAAAGATAAATATCAAGAAAATTACATGATATGAGCCTTATTGCGTGACGAGAATTTTAAAAATCCTCATAGATAAAGTTAAAATTAATAAATAAATAAGAAAAAAAGTCCAACCTACAACAATAGATATGTCCAACTCATAGATAAAGACACACAACCACCTACTAACTACTGGAGTTTCATAATGGAACAAATAAATTTCCAAATAAGAAACTCAACCAATCACACATGGACACAATACCAGGTTGCTTCTTTTCTCCTACCTACTATACCTGCTTCGCTTTCTTGCTATGAGACCTTACCTAATTCACAAGGTAAACTTAATACATACGTAAATTACATATTTTGCACAATTCAAAGTGGTTTATCTACCCAAAGCATCTTTGAGCTACTGTTAATTATTCCGCTTATTTAGAACAAATCATTTTCTCTTTATCATGGAATAACTGGAAATCTAGCTGCTCAAATAAGCCAAGATCAATCAGCGACGTTGTTTCATATGATGTCTTGTTAGGCAAAATAATTTTAAACAGCATCACCAGCAGAATCAAAAAGTGCAGCGATATTAAGTAGTAAACGTCAAATCACACCAGAAAAGGCTGCTAAAAAATGTAAAATTGATAGACATTAGGAATCAACTTGAAAAGATGTTATCTTTTACATCCTATGCATAAATTTAAGCCAGCGAAATCGTATATCTATTGAATTGTTTTTTGTATATGCAACTATGTTGTCTTTTTGGATGTCCAGTTTCCTTTTAAGTACCGCAACAAAGACTATAATGAATGATGCTATGTGGTCATGAAGAATGATCAAGGAAGTTACCCTGATTGCATCAAACGGGCGTGTTTTTAAACCACAAGGAGCTTTAATAGTGTTGCCATGCATAGGATCAGAGACCCAAGTAACAATTTGCCCTGCCCTTCGGACTGCCCTGATTAAATGAGGAAGTTTCACCCTCATATTCTCTGCTCCCATCCTTGTGATGATCGTAATCCTTCCTGGTTTGTTTTCAGGATTGAAAATCTCGATGAGTTTGACAAGTTCATTTGGATCCATTTTATCACTCACCTGTAAAAACAAAGATTCCATATAAGCAACTCTCATTACAACAAATAAAAACCACAGCTTCAGACATCTATTGATCGAAACCGTCTTTGCATCATCACCTTAATACCAAGGGGGTTTGCAATTCCTCTCAGGAACTCAACATGGGCTCCATCCAATTGCCTCGTTCTTTCCCCTGCCCAAAGGAAATGGGCAGAACAGTCATAGTATCGGCCAGATGTAGAATCAAGCCTAGTAAGTGATTGCTCGTAAGGTAAGAGCAAGCACTCATGTGATGTCCAAAACTCAGTGGTCTTCATGACAGGATGGTCCATTGTAAGTCCAGCAGCTTGCATAAATCCCAGGGCTTCATCAACTCGGTGTCCTAGTTCACGGTACCTGCCATTCAACAACCAACACAATTCCATAATCATCTAACAAGAAATATGTATGTAAACCAGCTAGCATATGAAATACAACATCAAACTTGTCCAAGTTAAATTCCGAAGTATTTCATAAAATTCTAAATATCAAATAATGCATATTTCCCAACGAAGGAAATATTGTCAGCAAAAATTAGGGAAAAAATGCTTGCCAACAGATTCCCACGTGTTTCATTAATAGCTAAATATAAACCATCCATTTGTAAAGGACAAAGATGTCAATAAGTTCAAGAAAGTAACTTTAAAATCAGCAGTTTCCCAAAAAACAAAATAAGCTTACAGTCGAATTTAAAATAGTGGTCACTAAAAGACAGTGTTGAACAAACCTATCACCCTGCTCGCTGGACTCGGTGAAATCCAGGTTCCACTGAGTAACCCTCTGCATCGCGGCATATCCTCCTGTGGCGAAAGCCCTCAAAAGATTCAGAGTGGCAGCAGATTGGCAGTAGGCTCTGATCATCCTCTGAGGATCTGGAACCCTCGACTTTTCATTAAATGCGTCACCATTTATGTTGTCTCCCCTGTAACTCGGCAACTTCACACCATTCTTCTCCTCAAATCCATCCGACCTTGGTTTTGCAAACTGACCGGCCATTCTTCCCACCTATTTTTATCAGCAACAACTACTAAGATTAATTGATTCAATAAAAACCTAAGATTCATATATAATCACAGACAAAAACCAAAAAAATAGTAAAAAGAATTGGCTCAACATTAGCTCTCCACATCATAAGAATGCAAACAAAACTCAAAATACAATTTGGGAGTTCTTAACGTACATCCAATGCCAGTCTAAAATTACTGAAGAAATAACAATCTAATAATTACTAATTTACAACACTAAAAAGGTAATTTCAATAATGTGCATTGACGACAAGATTTAAATGAATACACGTAGCTCGAGTTAGGGAAAAGATATGAATTCAAGTCTTGTAGCCACTCCTATGCCAAACATTTGATCAAATAAATCCGATCTTCTACACGTAAAGGGGCATGTCAAAGATAGTATCTAAAGTACGGACTTAACCTTTTAGTTAAGATGGTTAACAGCATTCAAATTCATATCATCCAATTCAACAAATATTATAAATTTTCAAGAGAATAATGAAAATCCAACAAAAAGAAGAGGGGAGCGTATAAAAAATCACCTTGACGACAGGCATTTGGCCGCCAAACATCAAAACGGCGCCCATTTGGAGGAGGATCCTGAATGTATCCCTAATATTATTAGCATTAAATTCCTTAAAACTCTCAGCACAATCCCCACCTTGCAGAAGGAATGCATTGCCCAGGGCAGCTTCACCTAGCCGCTCCTCGAGGCTCCGGGCCTCTCCGGCGAACACAATCGGAGGAAAGTCATCAAGAGTCTTGAGAACCGACTCAAGCTCCTCAGCGTTCGGATATTCCGGCAGCTGCAACGCTTTCTTCGATTTCCAGCTGTCCAACGTCCATTTCTTGGAAGGAGCCTTGGTATCTACGGTGGCTGTTGCGGCGGCGGAGGCTGCAGACGGCGGCGTTGGCTTGAGAGACTTGGATTCTGAAACAATGGGGTTTTTGGAACTTGAGTCCGCAGCATGGACTGCTGAAATGCGTTTGACTGCAGATCTGACGGTAAGAGAGGAAGAATTGGTGTAAAGAGAATTTTGGGTTTGAGGAATTAGGGAAGATTTGTTGGGAAGAAGAGAGTTATGTGCAGCTAACGCCATTGAAGGGTTAAGGAGAGTTGTACTTTCGTGCTTTGGAGAGGTTGTACCTGAGGAAATGGAGAATGAACATGGAGGGGGTTTTATATTATGAAATTTTGTGTGTTTGGTGAGAAGGGTGAGTTATTATGGGACCCACCTTTGGGGGGTGGGTAGAGGGTGGGGTATTCGGTGTTGGTGTAATTGTTGGGTGTTGGTGGAGATGGAGAGGTAGTTGAGTGGTATTATAGTAATTTGAGGCATTTATTTGATAGTTTAGTCAAATTTGTGACTCTGATTTGGTCTATACCAACTTTCATTTCTTGTTCGTATTTTGGAAAAAATGGTCCTACTCCTATACCACCAACCCCAATAAACCATGCACAATGACTCTTATGGTCATTTATTCATTTTGTCAATTATATTGTTCATTAAATCGAATATAATTGAAAATCTAAATAGATTCCAATTTGAGAATTGTCGTTTTTTACCTTAGAGAACCGTTGTTACATCAAGCACATGTTAAAAACAAGAAAATGGTTATGTCGACTATCTTGTCATTGTATAGGGGCTCAAGCCTACCCCCAAGCCTATTTAGTTTTTCTAAGAGTCCGTTTGATTGTAAGAATGAAATTTGGATAAAAATAAAAAATGAATTCCTATGAATTGAATTGTCTAGAATTGTTTTCCTTGGAATTGTCAATTAATTGTGTTTGATTAGTATAATTTTCCACGTGAAAAATATTTAAATTTTGGATCTTTTGATATTCATTTAGCTTTATTTTTTATGAAAATTGTCCATTAAATGGAGTTTTTTTTTATATATAATTGGTAATAAAAATTTTGTCCATTGCCAAAAAAAAATATAAATAAAAAAAATTATGAACCTGAAAACCGTCTTCCCACCTAAATATTGGGAAAACAATTTCCTTCATTTCCTTCAATTGATGCACGTGTGGAGGTGGGTGGAATTAGTTTTCCATAGCAAGCAAAAGCAGCAAAACCCATCAAACAACCATTTCCATGGCAATTGTTTTCCATGGGAAAAAAAAAGGCTATCAAAGATAGCCTAAGGTAAAAAAGAATTATGAAATTTTTATTTATTTATTATTATTATTATTATTATTTGTATTAGCCCGTATAAAAAGATTGTTCCACCTGACTCGGCCCGATCAATATGGGAGAGATATAAAAGAAATTAGAGAGTGTGTTTGGTAGAGATTAAAATTGAAAAACTAACCGTTATTGTTGACTTTTATTAGACGAGTGAGACCCAATAGTGGCTATATTTTCAATTTTAATTGGATTTTAATATCTACCGAACACGCTCATATGATTGTTCTTGAAAATCTAGCCAAATTCATGAATTTTTTCTTCTTTGTAGACAGTACAGAAGTTGCTTTTGATAGGAATTAGCAAGTGATTTTTTTTTTCCCTTAATTATTTAAAGCTATATTATGTATAAAAATATAGTATTTGAAAGAATGAAGATAATGGTAAGACTTGAAAATTGTAATGTCAAAAAATGTAAAATTTTGTCATAGAAATGTATTAGGCTCCGTTTGATTTGCATTCGACATATTTTCCATGGATTCCATTTTCCAACTTTTATAGTGAGCAAAATTTTTACGGGAAAATGTTTTCCACATTTTTTAGGAAAATAAATTCTTGGTGTTTTAGTGAGAAAAAAATTTCCACGTTTTTTTTTTTTTTTTACAATTGGAAAAAAAATCTAGATACAATGGTAAAAAAATTTATCACTTTTATTGACAATTTTCATGCAAAATAAAGCCAAACGAATAATATTCAGTATGATAAATTTTTTATGTTTTCAATATTTTTTTTTTTTGGAACAAATTCTAGACTCAATGGTATAAAAAATTATCACTTTAATGAACAATTTTCATAAAAAAAGAAGCTAAACAGACACCAAACTTTCAACATTTTTCATGAAAAATTATACGAATCAAATATAATTAATTACAATTTTCAGTAAAATAATTTCTAGGCAAATCAATTTCCTGTAAAACATTTTCTTTCCACAATTTTCAACATTTGCAATCAAACTGATCTTTATAGTTTTTTAGGTAAAAGTTAGATTGAGGTTGGATGTGATTAAAATTAATTATTAACTTTTACTCGAGATTTTAATTCAAACTAAAAGGGGAAGGTGGCTTTTGTTTGGAACCAAAAATGGAAAAACCAAGCATGTCCATCAATGGTCATTCATTCACTTGTTCAAAAAGCTAAAACTAAATTGATGCCCAATGGTACCAAAGGATATTCTTCAACCACTTTTATATTCCTATACATGTATGATACACGATATTGGATATTATTTGATAAGTTTGCTTTCTTGTTTTTTCTTCGTCAATGCTTTCGAGTAAATAAATTCGAGACAGACTTTGCACTTTATGACTACAATATGAATTACAAGATCTCATCTTGGGTCGTCAACTATAAAAATGAAAGAATATATACCTTGAACGTTTAAAGAAAAAGGAAAATATCAATAAACAAAGATGGCTTCAAGTTTGACACACGATGGTCACCAAACTTCACTTTCTTTTTTTTTTTTATTATTATAGTGGAATACTTTGGGAGGTAGGGGTGGGTTGGGTCCAGCCTTGTTCATGTCCACCTTCTTTAAAAAAAAAAATGGTTATACCCATTATTTTTCCAACGTTCAAGTCCAGTAGTCCACAATTGAAAATTTTTGTCCCATGTACCATTAAATCCTGGTTCCGCCCTTGATACCATCTCATATCATAGCATATTAAAAAATTTAAAATATATATATAATAGATTTTCGGGGTACTTACAAAAATACTCTTAAAATTATGGATGTTTTGAAAAATCATGTGAAAGATTTTTAGGAAGTAAAAAATACTGTGTAAAATGAAAAAGTGACAATCTAAAAAAAGTGACAAAACTAAAAAAAAAAAAAAAAAAGTGACACACACACTCAAAAAGTAACACAAACTCAAAAAAATGACACAAACTCAAAAAAAAAGGTGAGAAAACTCAAAAAAAATGACAATATTTTGAAAATCATATGAAAAGTGTTTAGGAAATAAAAAATAATGTGTAAAATGAAAAAGTGACACAATGTCACTTTCTTACTTTTTTGAAAAAAAGTGACAAAACTAAAAAAAAATGATAAATATCAAAGTAACATCATCCATTTGGGCAACACCAGTAATCATGTTCTTCAAATAATCACCACGTTTAGGCCAATTCACATGCTGATTATGTTAGGAAAATATAAAAGTGACAAAAAATTTTTAAAAAAAAGTGACACAAAACACTCAAAAAGTGATACAAATTCTAAAAAAGTGACACAAACTCAAACAAAGTGACAAACACCAAAATAACAACATCCATTTGTGCAGCATCAGTAATCATGTTCCAAGACAATCCACATGATGATTATGTTTGGCAAAAAATATAACATATTATGTCACTTTTTTATCTTCTTGAAAAAGTGACAAATATTAAAAAAAGTGAAAAAAAACTCAAAAGGTGACAAAAAATTCAAAAAAGTGACAAAATCTAAAAAAGTGATACAATGTCACTTTTAAAAGTTTATTGTCACTTTTTTATTAACAATTGACATACAATGTCACTTTTTTTAATGTATCACTTTTTAATAAAAAAAAATTAAGTGTAATGTTACTTTTAATATCACTTTTTAATAATAAAAAATGACATATAATGAAAGTGAAGTGAAATACAATGTCACGTTTATTACAAATTGATATTTGTCACTAAAAAAGTAACAAACAATAAAAAAAAGGCGATAGAAAAAGTGACAAACACTAAAAAAGCGACGTGCATTCAAAAAAAAAAGTGACAAACGTTTAGAAAAGTGACACTAAAAAGTGACTCACGATTTTTTAAAAGTTAATTGTCATTTTTTTTATTAAAAAAGACATATAGTGTCACTTTTATTCAAGAAATGATGTTTGTCACTCAAAAAAATGATAGAAATCTCAAAGAATTGAGAAAAAGGTAACAAACATTAAAAAAGTGATAAAAAAAATTAATAAAAAGTGACAATTTTCATGTTGGTGTAAAACAATGGAGTTATTATTTGCTTGAGACGTAGTAGAATACCTTGTGCAATATGGTTATTGTAATTGGATTCTCAAATAAGTTATCAACCAATTTATTGAGTGAACCAATATGCAAATCTGAACAAACGTGAGATGAAAATTAATATTAAGGCTTTTATTTCCCTTGCCGCGAAATCAGCAAAGGCACACTAATTCCACTTCGAACACGGGCTGCCAAACACACTTTCACTTCCACCACGAATCATAGTAGCAATTGCAAATCATGAGTTAACTGTTAACCAATAGCTCTGAGGCCATTCTAGTAATGGGAACGCCTTGCAATTAAATAAAATAACCACAATTTATTTTCTAATCAATTAAGATGCAAGAATTAAAACCATTTTAATAATCGAATCAAAACTCCTCTGTCGATTTCAAACAAGTGTAGGAAGAATGGATGAATCAAGTCTCAGACTAAAGATTTAGATGCTAGCAGAATCCTTTGCACTCTCGCATGCTTAAGGATTTGCATAGTTGAAAAGGTGTGCTGCACACTATCTTGTACAAGATCTATCAAATATTGAACCCCCAATCTTTGTGCCCACAATATGATCCACGGCAAAATCATTACAAACTTTTTTTTTTGGAAACAGAATTAGCATAGCCGTGCATGCAATAGATCATAACATGATATCAAACTCAACGTTTTGCTTCTTTCCTATCCATGATTTTTGTTAAGAATTTAATACTCGTACTCAAAAACTCTACAAAAAAGCATTTTTTTCTAATAAAAAACGGAATCTAAAATTAACTACAAGAAATGACACAGCATAAGAAACTTGCTGCAAATTTATGTATTCAGTTTCCAAACATGAAAACCAAGATATCTAGAAAACTCATTTCTTCTTGCCAGCCTTAGCAGCATCTCCAGCTTTAGTCTTCTTCACACCACGTATCTTCTTTCCTCTGTTCTGTCTCTCCTTCAGTTGTTTCCTGGACTTCTCAACCTTGGTATCAAGACCATTCCTGATGAGACTTTATTTTGGCTCGTATTTCTTTGCATTCTCAACAGAATCATAGATCAAGCCAAAACCAGTGGACTTGCATCCACCAAAGTGGGTCCTGAACTTGAAAACAAATATGGTATTTGGATCTTTCACTTCATACATCCTTGCCAATTTCTCCTTCAACTCAGCCTTAGAAACATTAGGACGTCCTGGATTTAACACATCAATGATAAATTGTTTCCTGGAGAGGAGACGATTTGTCATAAACTTCCTTGTTCGGATAGTCACAGCCTTGTCCGCCATATTGGTGTTCTCGCCAGTAACTTGTGCCGTGGATGCCGCCTCGTCGATTGGCAGGGAGTCGTTCGAGCGCAAAATCATTACAAACTTATAGGGAAGAATCCCAACTT
>CM032634.1:23839790-23879372 GCA_019097785.1 Fraxinus excelsior
GTGTGTGTGTATACATGAATGATTTAATGAGCACCGATGCTATCTTATACTAAGTACCAGTAATATGTCATTTATTTTTATTTTTTTTAACTCAGTATATTAATTAATAAATCAAAAGATAATACATGGGGAATGTATTATCAACATAAACAGTGTAAAAACGACATGAAATTAGGCAACCTTTCTATATGGTTATCAGCCACAGTATTAAACCAATTGTACAAAGTGAGATAAAACAGTTATCTGAATTACTTAAAAGTTCTTGTTTGATCTTCAAAACAGCGGTTGTTCCTTTCTCTCCACACGCACCAGACAATAAATCCTGGAATAAGATTTCATACAATCCTACTATTCTTATCTCGAAATTTCCTCCTCCATGCCCGCACCACATCTTCAATTCTCCTAGGCATCACCCAATCCAAATGTTGGGAGACAAGAATGTTGTTCCAAAGCCACCTAACACCATCGCAATGAATGAACAAGTGATCAATCGTCTCCCCATCCTTCTTACACATGTAACACCACTCGGTAACACAAAAATCCCTCATTCGAAGATTATCAACCGTTAACGCTTGCCCTCGCACAACCGTCCACAATAAAAAAGCTACCCGTGGATGCAATTTACATTGCCACACCATCTTCCACGGGAATGAACTCTGCACAGGTTCCAATAAAGATCTGAAATAAGAACAAACTGAGAATAAACCATGTCGTGCCAACCTCCACCTGCTACGATCACCTACTCCAACCTGAATGTGCGCCATGCAAAGAGGTCAAAAACAACGCATAATCATCTAATTCCCAATCCTGTAAACCCCTCTCAAAAATAGGATTCCAACTGAGACTTCCATTGTGAACGGTGATGCATCATTCACCATAGCAGACGGCTCCAAGGCAATACGATGCAAAGAAGGAAAACGCGCCTTAAGTGGTTGATCTCCGCACCAGCAATCGTCCCAAAACCTGACATTATAGCCATTTCCCACCTCATAGGTCAGATTATCTCGGAAGTCATTCCATCCTCGTCGGATATACCTCCACAGACTCACCCCATAAGATCCACGACCGTCAACTGAGCACCAACCCCCCTCCAACACACCGTACTTCGCTCCAATGATTTCTCTCCAAAAACTTGTCCTCTCCATTCCAAATTGCCACAGCCACTTGCCCAACAAAGCATTATTAAACAGAACAAAACTCCTCAATCCAAGCCCCCAACCTTTACAGGAGAACAAACTACACCCCACTTGACTAAGTGGAGTTTCCTCTCTTCTCTCATTCCTGCTCAAAGAAACTCCCTTTGAATCCTCTCTAATCTACGTGCCACTGTAACAGGAATAGGAAATAACGACAAAAAATAAGTAGGGAGATTTGAGAGGGTAGATTTAATGAGAGTAAGGTGACCACCCTTTGAAAGGTACATACGCTTCCACCCCCGCTAATCTTTTCTCCATCCTTTCAATGATTCCATTCTAAATATGTTTACTTTTAAATCTTGCCCCTAAAGGGAGCCCAAGGTATGATATATGCATATGCGCAACCTTACATCCCAAAATACCAGCCAACTCATCCACATTAGCTACCTCTCCCATTGGGATAGCCTCAGATTTCCCCAAATTAATCTTTGAGCCCGACACCGCTTCAAAGCAAAAAGTAACCGACGCAAATTTCTCACTTGCTCATCATTAGTATCGCACAAAATCAGTGTATCGTCTGCAAATAACAAATGCGAGACATGTGCATGTCCAACCGTAAAGCCCCTAATCAGACCTTCCTCCACAGCTTTCTCAAGCATCCTGCTGAACGCCTCCATAACAATGACAAACAACAACGGAGATAGGGGATCTCCTTGCCTCAATCCTCTGCTGCTTCGAAAATATCCTTCCGGAGTGCCATTAACCATTACTGAGAAAGAAATAGTTGAGATACAAAACTGAATCCATCTACACCACTTTTCCCCAAATCCACATCGCCGGAGCATATACAAAAGGAACTTCCAATTTACATGATCACAAGCCTTCTGAATATCGAACTTGCATAGAATCCCTGGCACACCCAAACGCAATATTGAGTCAACGCATTTGTTTGCTATTAGCACAGAGTCCAAAATCTGTCTTCCTTTCACAAAGGCACTCTGGAACTTAGACACAACTTTCCCCAACACTTCCTTCAATCGATTCGCCTATAACTTCGCAATAATCTTCTACACCCCACTAACTAGGCTAATAGGGCGAAAATCCTTAATGTCCACCGCCCTTGGTTTCTTGGGAATCAGCACAATAAATGTAGCATTAGAGCTTCTTAGAAACCTACCATACTCTGAAAAATAGTTAAGAACATCCGTAATATCCGCTCGCACCACCTCCCAACAAACCTTATAAAACGGGAACGAGAAGCCGTCTGGTCCTTGTGCCTTATCATCATTCATGCTAAACACAACCTCCCTGATCTCTTCTTCCCCAAACGGTCTCTCTAACCCTCTAGCATCCTCCTCCGTGATGGTGGAGAAATCCAGTCCCCCCAACTCCGGCCTCCACTCAAACTGTTCCCGATAGAGAGTTTGATAGAATCTCACCATTTTGTTTCCAATGACCTGTGGATCCTCATAAGTAATCTTATCTACTTCCAGCAACGATATAGAATTATTACGCATGTTTGAATTCGCAATCCTATGAAAGAACTTAGTACATTTGTCCCCCTCTTTCAACCATGTAACCCTAGATTTTTTGCGCCACGCAATCTCCTCCATCTCCACCAATTTCTCCAACTCTCCCCTTAAAACTCCACGTCTCTCCCTCTCCTCCCCAACCAACCCACAGCTCTCCTCCCTCTTATCTAACACCTCAATGTCAGAACGACATTGACTTTTACGCCAATTAACATCGCCCACCACCTCCTCATTCCACCTCTTTAAATCCCCTTTCAAAGCCTTTAATTTCTGATCCAACACAAAGCTAGGAGACCCTCTACAGTCATAAGAGGCCCACCATGTCCGTACACGCTCCCCAAAACCCTCGAATTTTAACCACATCTTCTCAAACCTAAAAGGCTTTCTACCCCTACCCCTCATATCCCCAGATAATGAAATAGGGAAATGATCCGAGTACACCCTCTCTAGTCTCCTTTGTGTCATATCTGAGTACTTAACCTCCCACTCCCCACTAACCAAAAACCGATCTACTCGGGAATGAACCGGCCGGTCCCTATTAGAAGACCAAGTAAAGTCTCCCCCAACCATCGGAAGATCCACCAACATATTCTCCCTAATGAAGTCTGAGAACTCCTCCATAACCACTGTAAGCCCTCCACCGCTCGATCTCTCAGAAGGAAATCGAACCACATTGAAATCACCCCCAATACACGTTGGGAGACTCCACCACGCCATCATACTGGCCAATTCATCCCACAAACCCCCTCTACTATCGTCTGCTGTCGGACCATAAACTCCAACAAACATCCACCGGAATCCATCCCATATATTCCTGAGGGAAAGCGATATGGTGAATAACCCAACACTAACATCCTCCATATCAAACACTCTAATATCCACATGACAAAAACACCTCCTGAAGCCCCTGAAGACTCCAAAAATTGAAATCCCACATGCTGCTCCCCCCCCCCCACAAACTACTAACTACAGCCCTCGAAACGAGCTCCATCTTAGTTTCTTGTAAACAGATTAAGTCCGCCCTCCATCCTCTAATCAAATTTCGAATACCCAACCTTTTCCCCTCATCATTAAGCCCCCTCACATTCCAGCTTATGATTTTTGGGATCATTTCAACACTCCATCATCCCTCCCCAACATACCTCTCTTAGAGTCTCCGCCCTTGATGTCATAATTCACTGACCATTCAAGCCGCTTAGTTCACGATCGCCTTTTCTTTTTGACTTCCCTCCTGGTGTGCTCTTTTCTTGTTCTATATTAATCTCCAGTGCCTCAAATAATTCCATGAGATCACGTTCATGTCCAGTACATGACACACCAACCATCCTGCTGAACTCCTAAATTTTTTGAAGTACCCAATTCGATGGTGAGAGCCCATCAGCAAGGGTGTATCCCTCCACTCCATCCACTGGAGCTGCGCCACTGTCTATCTCTCATTTCTTTCCGTCATCCACCCACACTACCAAAGCTTTTTCAGACCCTTGCTCCGTTCCTTGTAGAGGCTTCGGATGCCTCCTATTGTAAGTATTCACCACCCTATTGGTCAAACCCGTCTCCTCGTATTGTTCCACACCCATACAAGCTAACCCATCAACCAATACACAACCCTTCTGATTCTTATCCGACACTAGTCCCCCTTCCATTTCACATGTATCCAGCGCATCCATAGTTACTGCCTCCAAATTAACCATCGGCTCCCCTCTATTCACCTTAACCAACCCCGTTACATCCACTACATTGTCCTTGACTGAGTACGCTGGTTCCATTTAAGTCTAAGACTCCTGATGTGGCTCAATCAAGACCAGCTCATATTTATCTTGGGCATCTTTCGAAGATAACCCCTTGGAATCCATAGGTGCTAATAATTCTCCATCTCCTGGAGATTCCTCCACTCTCATCCCACACCTATTACAACAAATTAACCCGCAGCCCACATCGGACTCGCTCCCCACCAACCTAATTAATTCATCAAGTTCCCCTTTCAATGCTTGGATACGTGCCCTTATTTCAGCAGACCTCCAAAGCCCTCCATGTGTGCCTCCTGCACATGCTTCCGCCCCCGTGTGCTTTACAACATGAGGGTTACTCACACCCTCCACCCCTTCCTTTCGCCCCAACACCCGTTGATCTACATTGAGTGAAGCCTGTGAGTTTGCCACAACTTCGGCGTACGTCCTTCCTTGTTGCATTCTATCGTCTACAATTCGACGTTTGGCCTTGTCACCCGCGACAAATGAGTCAATAACGTCCTGAACATCCGCGAGATCGATGCCCAACCTTCTCCATTCACGCCCTCCGGTACCATCACGACTCCCTTCCGGCGCATCTCCCCATACTGTGCTATCATCAAGTACCTGCCGCGATCGTTCACACATCGTTGTGCCAAAAAGGCTCTATGGGCTTCATTAAACTTAGATGCAAAACCCGTCAGTCTGCTGGTCGCCCTCAACTTGTCCACCATGTTCACCATCCAAAGTGCACCAAACCTTCCCATGCAAATAGAGTTTGATAACTTTGTGCCCCACTCAGTCATCCTAATAACACCAAAATTGTTAACAGAGATTGCAAACTCCTTCGCCTCAACTCGAAAGCGACGATCAAATACCAAAACCATATGCATTTCCCAACCTTGAACCCAAAATCTGTGTAATCGGCATGTCTGATGGTAGAATAGGTGGCGTGGCTGGCCCGGGGACATTCTGGCGCAGATTCTGTTTTTCCTGCACCGGCGCGTGGGTGTTACGTGCCCAACGCCGCCCGACCCCCAGCGTCGGAATCCCCACCCCAGTCCACTGGTCCGACGCGTTTGCCGGGGGAGCCGAAACCTGCAGATATTGGGCGGCGGCGCTAGGGTTTCCACCTAGGGTCGCCGCCTGAGGGTATGGCTGTCTGTTTGGCATGAGGCCGGTTTTCTGGGGCTTACCGAACGTCGCGAAGGTGTCGACGCCGGTGGGAATAGTGGTGGTTGGCTGGTGGACGGCTGTAAGTTTGGAAAAAGGTTCGGTTTCCATGCGTGTCCCAGGATGATACTCAACCATATGTTCCTTGGTCAAAAATCAATGTTCTGCAAATCTCAAAGCCATGTAGACAAACATCATGATAATATGTCATATTAATTCAGTAGTTGATAAACATTTGAGATAACAAATTTAATTCAAATGTTTATCAACTACTGAATTTATATGACACGTTGTCAGTGCTTAGCATAAGATGAGCATCGGTGTTCATTATATCATTCATGTGTGTGTAACGCTTTTGGGCACACTATTTTTGTAAAAAAATCAATTTTGGGGTCAAATCATGTTGACCCATTTTGTTTACTCTAATGATAAAATATTGCAATTCAAGCTTGCATCAAGAAAAGTAAGAATGAGACAACAATAGTGACTAAACATGAAAAGTTTATTTCACCCTTCTCTAAAACGCCAAAAAACTTAAACCCAAAAAAACTGCGAGGAGTAATATATGCGAGTCAAAAAGAGTAGAGACATTCAACATTATTTAGTTGTAGTAGAAATTTTACACTTGGTTTATACCGCTTTGTTATCAATGGAAATAAAAGATGACGACTTATACGGATTATATTATATAACATACAAACAAATATTTTTCATTGCTGTAGAGTCATACAATCGCGTAATCAATCCCAAGAATTGCGCCGCATTCATCTCGACTACTATTTCATCTTCTTCATAAGGCAGCTCTACCTTTGCAGTATTGACGTCCATGAAAACCCTAGTAAATTCTAAGTCGACAGCTTTGCCCATCTAAGAAAGTTGTGAATACACATAATCGCGACAACTGTGGTTTGCACTTTGAATGAATAGTTTGGCATACGATCTAAAATTTTTCATCTTTATTTCGAAACACCAAAGGCATGTTAAAACACATTTTTAGGAGATGAGTGTTTGTTATTGAATCTCTCTCCATCAAGCCTAAGACCTGTAGTTCCATCACAAAACTGTTGAAAGTGATATAGTATATTGAATCCTTTGTAGGGTGCCATGTAGCACGGTCGATACACAAAATCATATTCAACTAGATAGCACTTTCTAGGGGTTAGATTCGAAAAAAGTATGTCTGGACGATGAATTGCGCGAGCTAGGATGCGAGCATCGTATGTATTGCCAATAGTACCTAACGATACAAATGTGAAACATAAGTTGAAGTCAATAGCAGCTAATACATTCTGTGTAAGATCCCTTTACGTCAAATAAATTACTGTCTTTATTCGCGGGGCAATACAACTCTAACATGCACTTGTCAATTGCGCTTATGCAATCCTGACAAAAAAGTTGAAAAATGAGATATGTAATTTACTCACACGGCTGTTAACTCTGATATCTAAATATGACCGCATCTTTAAATTAACGTGAAATATTTTTGTAGAAATACATTACAATAATCATATATAGATATTAACCTAGAATAAGGGGTGCTAATCTGGAAAAGACTTATGGTGAGTCGGACTCTGATTATTCAGATCAGATTTGATGAGATGCACTCCATATTGTAATGTATTTCTCTATATGCATACAATTATTTTAATATATTTCTACAAAAATATTTCACGTTCATTTAAAAA
Organism: Fraxinus excelsior; assembly: GCA_019097785.1. Taxonomy (NCBI): domain Eukaryota; kingdom Viridiplantae; phylum Streptophyta; class Magnoliopsida; order Lamiales; family Oleaceae; genus Fraxinus; species Fraxinus excelsior. The sequence continues at coordinate 23,847,044 of CM032634.1, forward strand.
TATGATTATATTCAACGATATCAGAGTTAACATCATGGAAGTAAATTATGTCTCCTTTTTTAACTTTTTGATAGTATTGCATACGCGCGATTGACGGAATGCATGTTAAAACTGCATTGCTATGCGAACAAAGACAATATTTTATTGGATGTAAAGGGATCCGTAGACAGAATGTGCTAGTTCCTTGCGACTTCAGCTTATGTTTCATATTTGTATTGTTAGGTACTACCATTAACGCACGAGACGCTTGCATTGTGCCTCACGTCGAAGATGAAATGACAATTGAGATGAAAGCACCTGAAATGTAGCGCACTTCATAATATTGACTACGTGATTATATGGCTCAACAACAGTGAAAAATATTTGTATGTTGGCTATATAATTCAACCATGTATAATGTCATCGTCTTTTTTCCTTGATAACCAAATGGTATAAACAAAATTTAAAATTCTACTCCACATAAATAATGTTTAATATTCCTATTGATTACAACTTGGAAATATTACTTTCAACATTTTTCAGGGTTAAGGTTTTTTGACGTTAACATAACTTGCACTTGTTGTTTAGCAAGAACGGCATCCTCAAAGAAAGACAGTTTTTTTACAACTTCAAAAAATTCAAGATTATGAGTCAAATGCAAATGCAAATTTCAAGGAATAAAATTGTTTAGAGAAGAAGGGCGAAATGGAGTTTTCACGTTTAGCCACTATTGTTGATTGATTCTTTCTTTCTCAGGTGCAAGAATACTTTACCATTAAAGTAATCAGTATAGGTCCAAATGATTTGACCCAAAAAAAATATTTTTTCTCAAAATAATGCGCCCATAAAAGTGTTAAATATATAAAGAAAAATGATTCATAAGCACTAATTATATGATACATCAATTATTTGATGAATAAATTCATGGTAGGAACATGAATTAAATGATCCGCCAATTAATTGATTTGTCATATCATGTACTTAGCTTAGGAGATCATCCCTCTCTATGCGTCTTGATCTCCTAAGCACCGATGACATGACATAATAATTATCAACAAATCTAATCATTTAATAAGATCCATCATTATTTCTCACTCCATTAATTGACACACATGTTCAGTTAAAAACAAAAATATTTGTTATATTTATTAAATATGTGAAACCCACCATTATATTACATGAATCTAAAATGAGATAGAATTAATTTCATTACTTGAAATCAAATAGAATTAATTTTATTACTTGAAATAAAAAATCAAACCACATATTACCATATGTACTAAGAGACTACAAATTAATATAAGTTAACAATTGAGGCAATGGTAAAAAATGACTGCTTCTTAATCCGCTTGCTTGCTTCTTTGAGAAGAGAAGATGCCAACCTTACGTGTTGCCTCCTTAACAATAAGATTATCCAAACAAAAACTGATATTATACTCCTGGGTTTATAGATATTAATTTTAATCAAGGATTAGTGATTTGTTTGATTCTTCATGGGGGAGCTTTTGAGAAGGTTTAAATATGTTATTCGAATATATATTGAAGTTTTCTTAATGTTAGAAGTCTAGATATAGCTGCTTCTTTTTTAATTCATTCCAACAATTATTTGATATTCAAATGTGTTAATTGTTAGTTTGAATTTCATTTGAAAATCATAGCACCCATTTAAAATTTTCTATATGGTAATTATTTTATCAGGTAATTGAGAAATTTACCTACATGGAAAATAATTTGATTTTTTTTTTTCGAGTAATAAAATTAATTTTATTTGATTTCAAGTAATACAGTTAATTCTATCTCATTTTAGATTCATGTCAAATAATAGTGGATCCTACATATTTAATAAATACAACAAATATTTTTGCTTTTTACTTAACATGTGTGTGAATTATTGTTGTGGGAAATAATGTTAGGTCCCATTAAATGATTAAGTTTGTTGATAATTACTATGCCATGTCATTGGTGCTTAGCATAAGCTAAGTATCGGTGCTTAGGAGATTTCTATTAATACAATTCAAAGACAAGATGCTATCATTCAACATAACTTTTTCTATTGCCAACTTATAGCCATGCATATAATTTTTTTCAAGTATAATGAGGGAGGTTTCCTAAGAACGAGGAATTAGTATTTTTACTAGGGGTGGATATTTTCAAAGACATGGCATCGGACTGCTTGGTTCCAGTTAAAAACTTAACTGGTTGGGGTCTTAGACCTGAGAACCAGACAGTTTAGCCAGATTCTAGTTTCCAATAGGACTCCAATATTAATTTTCTATAATCTCTGAACTAAACCAATCTATAATTTACTTTATATGAATTATTATTTGTTCAGAATAATCAAAGCTTTTGCCATGGAAAAAGAAAGCAAGAAAATGAATTCAGAAACCTTCCATCAAGACATATGATGAGTATAAATCAACTATAAAAATTATACAGGATAACATGAGTTTTAAATCTGTATTCTTTTTTCATGAAAACTAACTTATTAAGAGATTACCACCCCCAGAACTGTCACAAGGCAAGTTACTAGTATAACATGAAACAAGCTACTCAAGCAAATAAATCACCCTAGAAACTTGAAGCTGAATTGTATGGCCAGTTACCATACATGCACGAGATAAGTAAGTTACTAGAGCTGATAAATAGTATATGCATACAAACTTACATGACTTGGAGGAATATGCTTCCCACTTAGAAGATCCAAAAGGACAGTCCCAAAGCTGAAAACAACACTTTCTGGGGTAACCCTCCCTATATAAAAGTTTTCAACAAAATTACTCTTATAACAAGATTCTTGAAAAAAAAAAAAAAAAAGATCAACAATCTTTTCTTTTATCACACGTATCTTTTATTTTGCCCCTGTTTTCTTTAGCTAAAAATCAGAATTTTGATATATTTTGATAAAAGTTGATGAAATGTATGGTTCGGAAGTTGATAAAAGTTGTGGGACCTATGAAATGTGTGGTTCAAGATGAGTTTGAGGGAAAATGAGTTTTAAAAAATGGAGTTTTAAAAAATGGGGGCCAAACATGGACTTAATTTGTTGGACCGTATATAACAAGGTTGCTACAAAATTATTTTGGGTGGTTGGTATATGGAGCTGCCTCAGTGTTGGAAGCTACATCTTTTTTGTTTGTTTTTGAGTTATTTCAAACTAAATGTCTTAGTTTTGAAATATTTAAGAGGCCAAACAACTCAGAGAATGCAAATTCCACCCCCTTTGGGGTAAATTGGAGTTCCAGGTGGATGACATTTCAGCAACTCTTGAGGCCCTAATGCATCATTAACCATGACAGTGTTTTGCATTGTGTCTTTATTCTCGCTCTGTAATTGCAAAAAGTGCTTTTCTTATGGCGTCCTGTCGCCTTAAATTCATTTTTTCTAATGTCTTATTCAATCTTAAAAACGTAGTACGGCTACATAAAGAAAATTGGACTGCAAACATAAACTATCAATTTTTTTCCTTAAAAAACACCATCTGAAGAATGAAAATTAATTTGGGGAGATCAATAAACAACGCACATATTAGGTAGGGAAAAATTAAATAGAGGGTAAGAATAAACAAGTACCATTTCTTAGATACTCTGGAGGTGTATATGCAAGATTTGTGCTGTAACTTTTACCATCTCTGCTATTCTTCATTAATCCAAAACAAGAAAGCCGTGGATCACCATTCTGCCAAAATTACCCACCACATTAACAATTTATCCACTAAGACCTAATGCCCCTTCATAGAACACTTGATGGGACAAACAAGAATAACATAGCATAATCAAACAGTTATATTATCCTATGTGAAAAAAGCTCATCTTCAGCAAACAAAAAGGGAATAATCAACCTCGTCAAAGAGAACCCTGTAGGCATTTAAGTCATAGTACAGTGGGCGACCCTCACTGCTGCAATTATCTAATGCTTCAGCGATAAAAAGAGCTACTCTTAAACGCATGGCCCACTCAGGGGTTTGATTCTCCCCTGTGAATAAAGTGCAGAAGAAAAAATCAGGTGATAATTATAGAAACAAGGAAGACGACAAGAAGTTTAATATATTAGACTCTGCATACAATCAAATTGATTGCTGCAAAGAGGCAACCATTTGGACACTTGAATTGAGAGCTTAGGTAGAAGGGATTCCTTTTCTCTCCCACCCCCGCACACCCCCTCCAGAGAAAGGGTAAACAAATGAGGTAAGAGAAAAATTACAAAAAATGGATCTTATTCCCTGATCTTCTGCAACTGACTGACTCACGAGACTAAACAAAAACTAACAAGAAAGTTGGGTTCTAATACCAGTATAGTTCCTTGACATATAATGGATGTTGTACCTTCCCTTTTTACTAATTAGTGGAGGTATCTCCTCCCTTCACCTCTTTTCTTTTAGACACCATTTTTTGGGAGGTCAGGTACCATCTCCCCTCCCTAAGTTGTATATTTCTTTTGCAATAAATTCATCATCCTTGTGGTGATTTTGGAAAACAGAGCAGGAAAGTAGAAAACAAAATAAGCATCATATAAAACCTAGCATAAATAAATTTCTATATATTTGAGGACACTTGTTGGCACCGTAAATCATAGATGTCATTGCAGATGAATAAGAAAAAAAATGCCTTCTCAAGTTTGGGTAGCTTAAACACACAAAAAATGTCAAGATTCCCCACTTGAACAGTACCATAAATTTTTCAAAATAGCTCCTTCGCACATAATTTCATACATGTTACTACATATTCCAGAATGAGCATGCTGATCTAACTTGGCATAATCATTGTTAAACAACAAATATAACACGTTACATCCTTTCAGATTACCAAAAGATAATGAAAGTACCTTGCAATTTTGATACCGTATATTTTACCTGTTATGTTAATGAAGATCATCTTCTGAGCATTCAATATTTTAAAACACCTCTAATTACCAAATACGACTAATGTTTCCTAACAGCTTAAATTTTCAAAAAGGTAGGAAAATTCCGCTAACAAGTTTACCCTATGATTTTCACAGATCAATCATTGGTTGTAGATAAACCTGATGCTGATACTTGAGAAGTAGTCTTCCAAGATCGAAACATGCAAACTTTTCAAAACTATATCTACAAAATGATGGAAGTTTTAGCTCTCAAATTGCTACTTAAATCAAATAACAAGCTCCTCAGCACAGAGAAAAATCTCAAAAAGACAAACCAAAAACCACTAGCATCACCTCATATCACAGTACGGCTAAAAAGCATAAGAGCTAAAAAAAAAAAAAAAAAAAGTAAAAAAATAAAAAACTTAAATGTCAAATGAAGCTCTGAATAAGTAATTATTAAGATAATATTATCGGGTAAATAAGTAATACATTTAACTAGTAATGGATATGACTGGAATTTATGAATCACAAAAGATTAAAACATACAGTGAAATAAATGCTTGGCAAGTGTTTCATTGGGCATAAATTCCGCCACCAGCAGCCTCTCGTCCCCATCGCAACAATAACCTATTAAATTGGCCAGCCTTTTATGCTTCAGCTTCCCCACTTCCCTAGCTTCCACCTTTCAAATTAGAAAAAACATAAATTAATAAATGGAATAATAAATAAAAACCTAAATTGATGTGTCTAAGTATCTAAACACACAGCGAACTGTTTAGGATCAGGCCAGGCCATTTTGGTGAATTTCTTCACAGCGATCCAGCGGCGGTTCTGGAGGCGACCTTCGTAGACCACATTGGGAGCCTTCTCGCCGCTCTCCGATACGATTTTTTCAGAGCTGAAGTTGTTGGTGGCGGCTTTCAGCTCCGCCAGTGAGAACTCCACAAAACTTCCTCCGTCGCGGTCAGAAGATGTGTTGCCATTGACGGAGGAGGAAAGACGGTGACCGTGGTGGTGCCGATTATCGTTCTCCAAGCCAGGCTCGTACGTGAGCGACGAGGCGCAGCACCCCATGATTCGGTGGAGTTGACTAGGGAGAATACTCCTAGTCTCCTACTACCTTACAAATCACCCCTCCCAAAAACCAAGAAATTACAGAACTTTGGTTTAAAAATGATAATCATTATGTTAATTTTCAGTAAAAAATAAAAATAAAATTATTTGTCTTTATTCATCGAAGTAGTATTATATTCTTATCTCATGTGCTCTTCGGATTATGAAGCATTCTTGCGTGTTTTGGGGGGCAGACAGGGATGATGCAATCTGTTGAATTTGAACCCAAGGAAGTAAAAATGGTAAAATATGAAGTGGAAATTTTAATGGCAACTGAACTTTTCAAATTAATATAACTTCAATTTCAGAAAATATTAGAAATTGAAATTGAGAACTTGGTATCTGATTCGATCTTGACTTTTGAATTGGAGTTGCTGTTACTTGACTATAGAATCGAATTCTTCAATTTTACAAGTTTTTTACTTATTACAATTTATTCATTCAGGCTCAATAATCTGATTGGATGCAAAGAAAACGATACGATGGGAAAAGAAAAATCGATAATATTGATTGTTATTGTGTTTTGATGTGAACAAATTTATACTATTTTAATTATTTGTAAAATCTAGTATATATTATTGGTTTTTAGTTTTTGGTTTGTTAATTTAGTTTTTATGTTATGTTTATTAGATCCTTTTTTGTAACATATTTTGATGGATATTAAATGCTATTTAGTGGTATATTTGTTGTGAATTAAGAAAGTATTGAAATATTCATTTGGTGACATAGTTTTATTTTTTTAGGTATTGGTAAGGATGGCAAAAAAGTTCGCCGGCTCGGGCTCGCCTCGGAAAAAGCTCGAATCGGGCCCGGCTCGGGCTCGGGCTCGGTTACAATGAGCCAAGGCTCGGGTCGAGCCTCATTTTTTTGGTCGGGCTTAGCTCGGCTCAACTCGGGCCCAAAAAAGCTCGGCACAAAAAACTCGAGTCGAGCCCGAACTTTTTTCTTTAATTTATAGTACGTATAAACTGCACAAAATGTAGATTTGACATTAAAAAAAAAAAACAAAATAATCGAGCCGGCCCGGGCTCAGCTCGGACTGAAAGCTCGAGCCGAGCCTTATTTTTTTTTACCGGGCTCGGCTCGGCTCGGGCCAAAAAAAGCTCGGCACAAAAAAGCTCGAGCCGAGCCCGAGCTTTTTTTTTTTTTGCTCGGGCTCGGCTCGTTGCCATCCCTAGGTATTGGGAAGATAATTTATATTTTCATTTCAATTTTTTTAAAAAAGAAATGTTATAGATAAAAACGAACTAAATATGTGGACCTGAATGTCCTTTGGTCATTGGCAACTCTTCGAGCTCTAGATTTAATTCATTTATGAAATACTCGAAATGTGATAGATGATTTCGGATATTAAAATACCTGAAATAATCCAGTCAACTGAGCATAATTTAAATTGAATTTGAAGTTCTTAAATTGGAGGTTAGGTTGTAGAAAAGATTGGATTGGAGTAGTTCGACAAATAGAATCAAGATTCAAGTATGTCCTCATGATTCAACCACGGCAATTATAAGCTAACATCAAGAATTGAAAGGATTAGGTAGTTATTATTCACAAAATTATTTATTCTAAGAAGTGGATTCAAAATTAAGATAAGAAATGATAAATATAAAATCAGAATTTCTATATATGAGATTTTTGGGAAAAAAAAATGTCTACTAATTCTTAGGTGGGAGAACCCATTATATTTTTAGTAAAATAAATAACCATTCACTAAGTCATTTGAGTTACATTAAAATTTTCATTTTTATTCTTTTACTCATTTTCAATCACACATTCTTCAGTAAAATCATATTTTTCATCACATCAATAACTTTTTCTTCTTTTCAACCACACATTTCTTATCAATCTACTATTCCAAAATATATTATTTCAAAATAATGTGGCTCAAATACACTCTAAATAAAGTAAAAATTAACTGCGGAGGAAATTTTCTTAATTAATTTGAGTTGAGAAAATCTATTAGGATCCATTTCATTGTAATGATGGAATTGGGTGGAAAGAAAATGAATTTCAGGGAATTGAATCACCTAAAAATTATTTTATTGGAAATTGTCAATTAATTGTGTTTGATTGATATAATTTTTCACCTAAAAAATATTGAAATTTTGGATCTTTTGGTATTCATTTGATTTTGTTTTCCATGAAAATTGTCTATTAATGATATAATTTGTTACAATTGGAGATATAGTTTGTTTCTATTACAGAAAAAAAAAAGGGTCACCTGAAAACACTTTTCTCATCAAATCCATGGAAAAAGTTTTTCCTCAAAAACAAAGAAAATGTGAAAAACCAATTCCATGAAAATTTTAGTCAATCAAACATGTAAAAATGTGAAAATGAAAATTTCCATAGAAAATATTCTTGAATCAAACCTGCCCAAATCACATTTTTTTTTTTAAAAAAAAAAGTCTGATATTTTTTTGCCAATACCCAAAATACCTTGATATGACTAGGATGTTATTAGTGACAAGACTTGATGCACAATATTTTTTAATACTAATGTACTATCCTCACTTTTAAATTTTTTCAGAATTTGATAAAAAGTCATTAATGGAAAATAGGAGCATTATATCAGTGATTATATGGATTGCTAGTAACTACATATATGGAACAAAAAAAAAAAAAACCCCCATTTTTTATATACATTCTTTCAAAATATATTATTTTCAAAACTCATTTTCAATCATACATTTTTCAATAAAATAATATTTTACATCACATCAATAACTTTTTCTTACTTTTTAACCACATATTTTCTATTATATTACTATTTAAAATACATTTTTTCCTCAATAATATCCATAAAACACACCCTAAAAGTTAATATTCAAATAAAAAATTAAGATAACTTTTTTCGAGTACTTTTATATCTCATTAATGCCGAAAACTTCTTTTATTGGTGCATCTTGAATATAAGTTTATTTATATAAAAAAAATATTCTGCTAATTAAAGTGAATAGATATACTTCAGTACAGTGCTTGGACAAACAAGCTTGCATTGCTAGATTGGTGAGAAGCTACTGCTTCCGCCTCTCTAGCCATGAGCGATAACTATATGTAGTTAAAATTAATTATCAATTTAAATTTAAATTAATTTGAATTGTAATCCCTATCAAACATGGGCTACATGTATAGGTGAGAAGATCGACGTAAGAAGATGGGCAGGCAAAAATATTCATGCAAAGGTTAAAATAAATTTAACTGCATGATAAGTGCACTTATTTAGGATCTCTTTGAGCATCATTGGAGTTGATTTGAAGTACTTGGAGATCAACCAGATTGAAATTGATCAACTAAAAGTATTCATCGAGCTATCGGACCAAACTCATTAATTTTGGGAGTTAAATCTAATATTTAAAAATTTGGAGACTTAATTGTACACTTTCGAAATTTTCACATCAATAGTTAATGATTGTAGAATGTCAAGGATTAAATTGTGAAGAACTAAAGACGAAGGACCTTCTATGTAATATTTGTGGATAGGAAAATAAACGAAACTATGATTTAGGGACCAAAATGCACAAAGTGAAAATTCGATAACCTATGCGATGGCACAGAGTAAATGAGGATGTGATTGATAATAAAGAAATTGCAGAAACAACACCTAGAGTATAAAAGAAATGCTATAGCAGACCTATACTTGTACGAACACACAATTAAAGTTCAGGGGCTAGAACTCCTATTATGACTCAAATTCCAAGTCCTATCACTTTTGGGCACGAACTTTGACCTAAATTAAGGTCTATAAAAATGATATTGATGAAAAATATAAGTGAGGCTGGTAGAAATGAATTTGGCACATAGTAATAATCATTTTAAAGTTCGATAGAAAATAGAGTACACCGCTATGTGTTGCATGATCATTTGAATGTTCTTGTGATTTAATGTTTCTTTACATGTTGCCATCTTCCATACATATATAGAAATATCACACGTGAGAATAAATTTAGTTCTACTTGTAAGAGATTACTAAACAAATTAAGAACATTGATCTTCTTATTCTGATATGTGCGTCTAAATAACGATTTGCTATTAAAATGGATGAAAGTAGGGGAATTCGTGATTCTGGTATTTATCAATTACTTGAGTTTCATGAGCTTCCAAGTTAATTAGCTAGATTAGTTAATTTAGTATAAATACTATATTGATAATACAAAACTTATCCAAAAACTAATTGTGTTATTCAATTAAGGTTGGCGTTAATTAGAAACTAAAGTACTTAGTCATGGTGGGAACGATATTTCACTTATTATTTATTACTTGATCACGTTATCGTTACGGAATTTCATTGATTAAATTTTTGGTGCCGTTGTTGGGGATAAAGTTATTTAATTAGTTTTTAATTAATTCTAACATTAGTTTGAAATTCTTTTTTTTTTTTTTTGTTTTTTTTTGTTTTTTTTTTTTGCAACTGTTTTTCTTGATTTCATTGACAGGAATGAAGCGAAGCAAAAGACCAGAAGCAAATCAAGATGACCTTGAATTACTGGAAATAACATGACGATGGGAGAGATCGTGGAACTTAATTACTTTAAACTAAAGAAGTATAATGATGCCAATAACTTACCATTGGGATTTGGGAGTATTATTGTTGGACTACTATGTAAAAAGTGTGACCGAAGTTAATGAATACAACGTACTTATGGGAGACTACTTTGCTATGCAAAGAATGAAAATCCAAATAAGTTCGAATGATGAAATGAAAACATGGGAAGAAGCACTCAAAAGATTCGCAGACACTATATCTCAATTTATGTAAATGACTGAGATACGCCTCCAAAGTTAACAAGAATCTATCAATAACTTGGAAAATCAAATAGGTCGTTGACTAAACCGGTCTCCGAATGGCAACTCAAGGAAACTACAAATTGAGAAGAAGAGCATGAAAAGATCGAGAAGTTAATCATGATGGAGCCCAATGAATCAATGTCATTTAAAGAAAATGGAATTTGTGCACTATCTTCCGACTCCATTGATTTTGTGTTTAATATCGAGGAAGAGTTTTCAAAGTTGAGTTCAAATCAAGTGGTATAGGCAAATCATGCTAATGCTCCTATGTGGGATCTCTTCAATATTAACGAAGAAGAGCATATAGAGTTTGTTATTAAAGTCAATGCGGAAATCAAAATGTTCGTAGCAGTGTTCGATGGTGGCAAATCAAATGATGTGAAAAATGGCAAATTAAGATTTTGAAGGCAATACGAGGTTAGTTCCAAAGCCAACTTACACAAATTAAGAAAGACCTCCAAAACTATATTCAAAGTACTGTGAATCAATCTTGCAAAAAGTTGGGCAAGTACTAAACAATCGTTTGTTAGGAGACAATTCAACTTTTTTACCTTTTTATTTATTATGGTATAAGTAATTATTCCTAGCATCCCAACAATGTCAAATCTTCCCTCATTCCACATTCCCAACAAATATAAGATTAGTTTTAACTCTCGTGTAATTTTATTATCCTTTCTTTCTTTTAGGTATAATGGATTATATTTTACAAAATAAAGAAGAGAAAAGAAAAGTAGAAGACCACACGTTATTTTTGGGACATGTTCATATTCATAGCGAGTATTGCTAACCATTTTATGCACACATTAAGGACAATATGTATTTTAAGTTTGGAGGTGTAGCGTAGTTAGTTACTATATTTGTTTGTTGTGTGATATTATGAAGAAAAAATTCAAAATTTTTTTTAGCACTTATATGTGTGTGTGTGTGTGTGTGTGTGTGTGTGTGAGAGAGAGAGAGAGAGAGAGAGAGAGAGAGAGAGAGAGAGAGAGAGAGTGGGATAGTTTTGTCGACTAATTAAAATTATTTGAATTGTTTATGATGCATAAATTATGATTAAGTGATGCAATTTTTTTTACTAGTTTATATGAGATTGTATTATATTGAGGTTATATTTGTAGTGTATGTTGAATGAATTAGTTGATTCCGTGTTTGCTAAAAATATTGTATGGAATGTTTTGGTTAACCCGTGGAACCTTTGTATTAACTATACAATAAGGTTTTTATCCCAATTGCTTATCCAAAAAGATAAAGGCATTGCACTAGTTATGGCACTTGTGAAAATTTATATATATTATTGTATGAACCTAGTTTTGAATAATTTGACAATGTTCATTACTAATGTTTAGAAGACGATGTATCGAGGAAGAAAGATGTCTACAATGTAGAGTAAAAGCTACATTTGAAAACCAATGAAAAGATCCAAAAAGAAGAAGAAGAAGGAACACAATAAAAAAAACAAAAGAACATCAACATGAACACATCAAGTGCGTTGAGATAGTGGCAAAACAATTATAAGCATTATTTGTGTCCGACTAAGGCTTGGATACTTAATTGTGGAATCAAATTTCTAGTGAGGTTTTGTTCTAGGCAAATCTTGAAGGTGGAGACATTCAAAACTTGAGAGAATCATCACATATCGATGTGGTAACTTTTATTAGTGAAACCCAACCAAACTCGAGGGAAATGAATGAGTTTTGTAAAATCAACTTTGTAATAAACACCCAGAGTTAGAGAGTGAAAAATAAATTAGAGATGTATATCCCATGAGAGAGTAAGAAAAATATTTGATTATTGAGGATCGAGAAATAATCTACTTCTAGTTTATGATGATTTGATTGACTATTTGCACAAAAATCTTGGATTTACATATAAGATTATTTTATACGAAAATGTGTTGTTAAAAATGAATTTTTAGAAAAAAAAATAGAACCCAAACAAAGGCTTAGAGTTGATTTGAGGCAACTGATCATGATCAGTCGGTTGAAATTGATCGTTGGAAGTATTAATTGAGATACAAGACGAAATTCATAAGTTTCGAGAGTTAAATTAATATTTGGAAGTTTGGGGACTTAATTCTGAAGTTTTAAAACTTGCATTGGATAAATAATTAATGATCTTGGAATGTGGAGGACTAAATTGTGAAGAATTAAAGTTGAATGGCTTTCTATTCAATATTCGAGGATAGTAAAAGAACCAAAACTATGATTTGGGGGCCAAAATGCATAAAGTGAAATTTTGGTAACCTATACGATTGCACATAGTAATTGAGGATGTGATCGCTAAAAAATATATTGCAGAATAGCACCTAGAGTATCAAAGATATTCAATCGCAATCCCTATACTTGTGTGATTGTAAAATTAAAGTACAGGGGCTAAAACTTATTTTATGACTCAAATTCCAAATCCAATAATGAGCACAAATCTAGACTTAAATTAAAGTCTATAAATATGATATTGGTGGAAAACAAAAGGGAGGCTTGTGGGTATTCATTACACATACATCCATTCAAAGTTTAATAGAAGCTTGTTGCAAAATAGATCAAACCCTACCTAGGGGTGGCAACGAGCCGAGTCACGAGGTGAAACTCGAAACTTAGACTCGACTCGAGCAAAATGGATTGAGTTTTTTTGGCCCGAGCCGAGTAAAGGCTCGAAAAAAAAATTTGTCCGAGATTTTTTTTTTTCATATATAACACAAAGACAGTAATTTTATACATGCCACACAGCCGGCTCGGTTCGCCCCGATTATCCATAGGGGATAAAGAAATATCGCTATATTTTGCATTATCTTTTATATATATATATATATATATATATATTTCTTTACACGTTCACATATTTTATAGAGATATAGAAATTCTTTATGTGATGATATATTTAGGTCTCACCTAATTATTCGTTCATACCAAAAAAATACTAGATGTACATTACGACTTATGGTTGAAGTGATCAAACACAAATTGTATTGCTATTTTGAAATTTTATTTCTAAAATCTATCTATGCTTTTGGATGATGTGAAATATGTTTCTACATTAATAATGCATCTAATCAAAGCTAACCCTGAAATTTAGGTGTTTCGTGTGACATTTTCAAATGATGCCCCCTTTCACGAAATAAAAAACATATTAAGAAAAAAAATATTTCAATAATATTATTTCATTGCAAAAATCAGACATTTAAATATCTATTTATTATTTACATGTCTTAAATAAGAAAAGTACAAGTAAAACTCAATAGATTCTCCTGAGCTTCATCAAAATTCATATATTATAAAAAAAGTCATCCAAGTCACTAAACTCTTCGTGCAATTTCATATGAGCAGGTTTTGAAATCAGAAGTATTATATATTACGTGTAAACCTTGTAATGCAACAAATCAAATGAAAATATTTCTTCGCGTTTCTAAAAGTAAAATCACTAATTAAACTTTCATAATCAATATATTCTAGCAAATTTTTGTTCAACGGATATCAAAACTAGTCTATTCAATCGTTCTTATAACATGTTGATCGCAAATAAGATTTTAATAACTTTAATTTAAAAAAACTTATTTCGACAGATGTAACAATAACATGAATTGTCAATAGTCTTTTATGAGTAATAAATATATTCGAAAATCAACTCATTCTTTTCAATTCATGTAGTCATGTTGTTGATATGCACTACTCATTTGACTTTCATTAAGCTTGACACTAAGATGTGCTCAATCATTAAAATGGTGATATTACTATGTAGATTGTACTACTATATAGCTAGCAACAAAGACCATATGTGGCTTAAAAGGTGCGAGAGAGGTAAATGGTGAAAAGGAATTTGAGGTTAGCTTTTCACTATTCACTTTTATCACTTGAATTTTGAGTTGTTTATTATCTTGTTGGATTGGTAATTGGTTAATGAAGTAAATAGAGCACTTGGGATTTGAGTGGTAAAATATATAGTTTAATTTTAATTTATTTAAAATTTGAAAAAACAATTTTTTTTTTCAATAATGTGCTAAACTAAAAAATATTAATGTAATATAATTTTTTTTTTTCTTAAATATTATGCTCTTTAACTTGACATAATAAAAATAAAAATTTTAAAATTAGTAAAACATTTTAAAAATATAACTATACATATAAATGCACCTATAATAAAAAATGTTTTGGTGCCCCTACAATGTTGAAATCCCGTGCAGTTGCTCAACCTGCACACCCTTATCTAATTAATAATATTGCCACTAACAAGTTATTGCATAAGAAGTATTAACACATTCTTTTGTCACTTGACGAGGATGACATTAAGCTCTTATTTGTCTATCATTATTTCAACACTTTTATTTTCTCAAATTCATCTTTAACCATACATATTCATAATAAAATATTTTACACGTAATCTCAGAACTTTTTCCTACTTTTTAACCACAAATTTTCCAAAACTTCACTATTTCAAAACTTATTTTTACTTTATAATGGTAGATAAACAGAGGCTAAGCCAAAAAGTGAGACAGTGAAAATACCGCTTGAAGAAAGCACCAAGGCTGACTGTTGATAGAGCTGGGCCATGAGTTGCATGAACGCGGCTAAAATTGATTCAAACGTTTTAATAGCACTCCTTCCGTCTCACAAAGATAAACTTGCTTTCATTTTTACACAAATTATGAAATTTAATTAATATAGTTGGAAATATAATTTTTTCTAACATTTTTTTAAAAATATATCCATACACTAAATATGGGTTTATTAGAAAATTAAATAAAAGAAGATCACAACCAACAATTACCCTTTTTTTTTAAACAAACCAATGATTCCTTTTGGTACCACGTCTATTACATTAAGATCTTAAGTTTTTCAAGATCACAATCAAGCCCCAAAAAGTTTGGTGACAAATAGACATTTCACTTGTCAAAAACTATGAGAAATGCAAAAGAAGATTTGTAAGTTCTGTTGTCCTATGTAGCAAATTTTAAGATTGCCTAATTTAATGGCGATTCAAAGAAAATAGGGAACAATACATATATCAGGTTTTTACTTTACACAATTTCAAAAATACAAAAACGAGTTTCAAATTTTAAATATCCGGTTTTTAAAATTTTTATTTATGAAATCATAAATTATTAAATCAATTTGTTATTACATATTTAATTCTAATACAACATAATTACCCCACCCCACCACACATCCACCACCCCTACCGCTCCGGAGACTATTTCGACTACCGTTCCGGTCACAACTCTTCTCCGGCGATCGTTTCGATAGTTGCTCCAATTCCGGTAACTATTCTGATGACCATTCCGTCGCCACTTTATTTCGGCAACTATTCCGATTCCGGCAAATGTTCAAACTTTGACGAATATATTAAAGTCATAGATCTATACTTGGTCACAATTCAAAATTTTCATAAATCGCAATTCGTTCATCTACCACAAATTAACAATTTAAAAGTCACAATTTTTTCATCGATCACAAATCACAAAAATTATAAGTCACTCAACTTATTTTATGGTCACAAAATATCAAATTATAGGTCACATATTACTTTTATTGGTCACAAATTAATAAATTTGTAGGTCACACACTATTTATTGGTCACATACCAATCAATTTATTAGTCACAATCAACAAATCATTTGTGACCACTACCAACACAACACCATCGTCGTCTCCGCCACCAACACCAACACCAACACCACCACATCCCAACAACAAAATCACTTTTTCAAACATCGTTGCCAATGTTTTCACCACCACTACTACACTAAACCGTCAACATCACCACCACCACCGTCCCACCACCACTTTCACTGCGCCGCTGCCACCCGATTCATCACCAAATCTAACATAATCGTCGCTACTCAAACACCACCACCACCACCACCACCACAGCCCCCATGCAAAGCTGAAAACATAGCCCAAAAATTCCACACCAAATCGCGGCGGTACGGATCCAGACAATGACGCCCAGTCCACCATCGTCCCATACCTGATCATGGTGGTGCAGATCTCTTGACCACAACACAAAATAACCACGATCACCACCGTCACATGCTACACGCACAACCAACCATCGCACCACAACTACAAATACAACAACATAGTAGCACCGCACAACTCCACTTCACCACTAAAAAAACAATAGATCTGGATCGTGTAGAGGCGCAGTCGCACCACACTACTAAAACAACAACATATTTGGATATGTGGACTCTTATATGCAATCGCACCGCGTTGCTGAAAAAACAACAAATCTGGACCCGTGGGCTCTCGTACCGTGCCGCTGCTACGAGAAAGCGGCGACTGCGCCTCCGATGCCGAAATGCCATTTCTTCAGAGTGGAAGAGGGAGAAGAATTTATAGAGAGAGAGAGAGAGTAAAAAAAGGTAAATGATTAATTTGATTTTGTAATATAATTATTAATTTTTTTAATTATAATCTGATTTTTGAATAAACAAACTTTAGATCTGATTTTTATAATTGAATCTTAAAACATAGGACCCTGTGTAATTCCCATCAAGAAAAGACCATATAACTTAAGTTTCCGTTTCAAAAATAAGGAATTAATATATTTTTTTAAATAAGAAATCAGGTGTAGCCCATCCCACCCACCATCAACCCTTATCACTTCATCTTATTCTTTATCGCCAACAACACCACTGTGAGATCGGTGTTGCACGACCGCCAACTGTTACCCCCGCCTTTCAAGCCCATCGGAACCTTCAATGATGATAGAAACTTGATTTGGGGAAAGCAGCTATGACAAGCTATTATGCTCGAAGCTTCTCCTGTGAGCACAGTTTCTTCGGTGAATAATAGGGAATGCCTCCATCGTGCTTGGCTGCGGCTTCTTCGTCGGCAGAGGGAAGCAATTATGTTGGGTAAGGTTCACTTTCAAAGAAGCAGATTGATTAATATTCATTCCACCGAATGATGGCCATGGATACATTTAGAGGCAAATTTTAGGAGCATTGCGAAGAAGGATAGTCGTGAAGGCGATGGTGGTTGTGGATTGAAGGTGCATTGTGGTGGTGGTTGTGAATTGCACGAGATTGTGGGGGTTGTGGTGGGGTTGGACGTCGTGATGGTAGTGGATTTGAGGAGGTGGCATTTTGGGTGGTGCAGACGATTGGGGAAAAATCTTGAAGAAGTCGGTGATGAGATAGAGGTGGTTGTGGTTATGGATTTGAGGAGGCATTGATGTTCTGCATGGTGCTACAAGGATGGAGTGGATTAGGGAAAGAACCATGCTACTTGTACAAAATAATTGTACAAACTCTCTTTACAAAATGCCAAATGGCGGCCCCCTATTGGGGGGGCGCCTGTGGCGGGTCCATGCCAAATGGCACTCCCCCAATAGGGGGCCGCCATTTGGCATTTTGTAAAGAAAGTTGTGAACCTATTTTGTACAAGTAGAATAATTCTTTGGAAATACATACAAATGGCCCAAATAGGATGTAATATTTCCAATTTGGCCTTTGACTTTTTAAACATTAGAAACTACCTAATATACCCTTAATATAAAAATTTCAGCCAAATTATTAAACTATAAAAAGATTTCAATTAAGTCCTTAAAATATTTAAATTAAAAAATTATATTAAAACAGTAATAAAAATTAACTTTATTAAACCTGTTAATAAATTATTTATTAAATTAGCAAACATTGACTGATTTTGAAAAACTTCTTAATAATGAGAAGTCTTAAAACTCATAAGATTAGCGAAATTTATAAGAAATTAAGGTATAAATTAACTTTAAGATTATATATATATATATATAACTAATAATAGATTAGATCTTTTTAAATTAAGAAAATACATAAAATACACGACTATTTAAAAATTTATTTGATTTTAGTTCGCTCATAGTAGCACCCTCAAGTTGGTGTCAGAGCCATAGCGATCATGAAAATTATAATTACAAAATTAAATAAACATTATATGTTAGAAGAAGAAAGAGGATGTTATGTATTTTTAGAACCGATTCCTAATAGATTAAAAATAATAACATTAATTATAATTAAAAAACTACCTAGGGAAATAAAAGAACAAATTATAGAAAGAGTCATAGAAGAATCAATGAAAGATGAATATATATACGAAAAAATTATAAAAGAATTTGAAAAAGAAGAAAACATTTTATATTATAAAGAAAATAATGGATCATCATAGGAATTGGCCCTTATTAATAAAATATTTACCAGAAGATATTAAGATACAATTAGATAAAAACTTAAGAACCAAAGAAGATTTAATAAGACATATAATAGATATATACTTACAACCAGAATAGTTTATAAGAGACAGAGAGAAAAAACTCATACATGAATTAAAAGGAAAAGGACAATTAATAATAAGAAAATATTTTGAAAAAATAATAAAATATTTAGAAAATACAATTGTTAAAGACTTAGATAATTACATAAAAAAGAAGAGGATAATATTAAGTTAAAAATAAAAATAAAACGATTAATAAATTTAATAGACCAACTAAAAGTACAAAGAGAAAAATGAAGATAAAATTTGTACAACGTATTATTATACAGAAGTTTTAAAAGAAATTAAAAAAGGATAATGAATTTACCAGAAATAAAATTTGAAAAACAAGCAATAAACTAGAAGTTTAAAATGTCAATAAGTGAATATATTGAAAATTTAAAAATATTAATAAAAATGTTAATAAATGATGATCAAAATATAAATAATGAAATAAAAGAAGTAAAAAATGATATAAATATTTTAAAACTTGAAGTTAGAGAGTTAAAAGAAAATAATAAAAATAAAGACAAAAAACTTATAGAAAAAATAGGAAAGAAACATATTGAATAAGAAAAAAATTGTAATTGAAGCATGAAGTATGGATGATGAATTTAAAAAAAATATTTTTCCTATGATATTAGAAGAAGAAAAATCTAAAGAAACATCATTAGGAAAATTAAGAGCTAAAGAAGAACAAGATAATAAAAATGAATAAAGAATTAGATTTACTTATAGAAAATTTTGATCTATTAAGATTAGAAAATTTAAGTGAATATCAAGTCTTAATGAATACTTGAGGAGGACCTAATAGAGCAGAAACCTCTAAACAAGAATTACTAGATCCAGATGAAAATTATACACTTTTATACAATAAACCATATAGAAAATATTATAACAAGGTAAGGGATATACAACCATCAAAAGGAAACAAATATAGTTATAGAATTGAACTAAATGATAATTATGATAAATTTATTAATCATGGAGGAACAAAATTATATTTAGATTGCAAAATAGATACTAAAAAAGCTTTATTAACTTGGACATATTCAATGATACTATTCTTTTTATATAATAAAGATGATACATTGGAAAATACTGAAAGAATATAATTCTTAATAGCATTTTTTGAAGGAAATATTAGAAACTGGTGGGAAAGAATAAGTAGTGATACAAAATTATTAATGAAAAGAAATGTACAAACATAAATAATAAAATCAGATAGACAAGGTATAGAAAGATTAGTAGAATACATTGCACACGAGTTTTAGGAGAAAATTGGATAATAAATGATGAAGGAGAAGCAATTAGAGAAAAATGTAATGCTAGGATCAAATTAATAAATTTAGCAATATGTGATGTATGTAAAATTAAAAAATATACTTGTGAGTTTAAATATTATTATTATGTTCAATTTTATTGTAATGAAAGTTAAGAATTATATAAAGATATGTACTATAATAAATTACCAGGTTCATGGGGAATATATTTTAAAATATAATTTGAAAAATATGTTAGAGACAATCCTGAAATATCAAGAACTTTAGGATTAAAAATAAAATTTTTATTTGAAAGGCTTACATATATATGTCAACAAAGACAATTATTGAAGAAATCATGAAAATTAACTAGAATATGTTGTGAAAATATGAAAAAACCTATACAATGGAGATGTAATCATGATAGAAGAAGTACTAAGAGAAAATTTATAAATTTTAGGAAAAAACATATAAAATCTAGAAGACAATATTATAAAATGAAATATAATCCATATAAACAACAGAAAAATAAACCTTATGAAAAAAAATAAAAGCCAATGTAAATGTTGGAATTGTGGAGAAATATGTCATATAAGTCATGATTGTAATAAGAAAAAAGTTAAAATATTACAAAAAGAATATTTAGAAATAAAAAATAAATTAAGTGAAATATCCGATATTAAACAATATTATGATCAAGATATTTATATAAGTGAAACATACTTAGAAGATAATAGATCAGAATCTGAATAAAGAAATAGAAAAGATAGAAAGTGATAATATAGATAAACAAGAATATAGAGGAATATATATTTATGGATTAAAGGTAACCTTTGATAATAGCAAATTTAAGAAAATGCAAAAATTATCTTTAAATTTGAAAGTAGGAAAATGAGAAGTTTTAGATAGAATATGGAAAAGAGAAATGATAGCAATAAATGAATATCATAAAATTGAAAAAACTATAGATGTTAAAATAACTAAGGGAACACATAAATTAAATCTTTTAACAAAAATACAGTAGAAGAGTCATTAACAAAGATTAATAAAAAAAATGAAAAAATTCAATATGTTTATTTAGTAGGAATACAAATATAATGTTTATTCCTTATTTATAGAAGAAATTGAGCACTCAATTTGTGAGATAGCTAAAACTTTATGTCTTTTAATTTTGTATTAATTTCTGATAGATCAATAATATGTAAATCCTTTCATAGAAATATGAGTTTCTAAATCTTCATTCCCATAAATTTTTGAAAGATTGAAGGGAGATTTACTTCTTATTTTAGCAAATAAGAGAGTTTTTCTTCAACAGAAGTCGAGAGATTTTATCTTTAGAATCGATACGTGAGAGTAAGAAGATGAAACAACAAAGATCCCATGAAGGCAATAGGCCGTTGACGACAACATTTTGCATATTTAGAACTCAAAGGTCACTCAATTCTAAGAATAAAAAATCTATATCAAAACGATGGTAAAACTATTATTTCTTGCTAAAATTAGAAAGAATTCTCTCAAGATTTTAAAAGAATCGCAGAGATTATTTATGATGTTTTGATATGCCATGATATACAATTGAAGGATTAAATAATTTATTAGAAAAATTGTTAGAAAAAATAAATAATATTACTTCTCAACTAGAAAATATAAATACGTTATCTGAAGAATATAATAAACTTAAAGAAAAATATGAACAACATGTTACTGATTATTCTAATTTATTAGATCAGATAATGGATTAATATATTGAAACTCAAAATAGAAAAAATATAAGATAAAACTAGTTTTTAAACTATTCTAAAAGAGAGGATATATTTTGCAATATATAAAAATTTGTTTAATTAAGGGTAAACTAGATTTTTTGATAAATAACTTAAAAGACCTATTTGACTAGGCCAATTACATAAACCTTCCGGTGGATTAGGGTTAAATGAAACTGATTGAGAGCGGTTAATTGGGTAAATTGTTATTAGTAAATAGTCTGTAACCTATGACCCACAACTAGCATTGTGACTCATCAACACGTGATTGTGATTCCAAATTATGCGTTATTGTGAACGTGAACGACTTAATTAAATTATACATTGCAATATTTTATCTGATGTCACAAAATGTGATCACTTGATTTTTGAAAAAATTGCACAAATTTGTTATTTTTGAAAATGTATTATAAAATATTTTTCCCTTATAGTTACCATTGTATTGTCACTCCATGCAAAGTGAGAAGCTCATTTCAATGACTGATATGCACAACATGAATATTTGTTGTTATTAGAAATCCTTCCTTTAACCTTCATGAAATAAATACTATTTTCAAACAATTTTAATGTAGGGAAAAATGAAGTTATTAAGGAATATTATGCAATAATGTAGATATATATATGTAAAAAAATAAATTCTATAATGAACCCAAAAAAATTTGCTCTGTGAAGTTAAAGCCATTCCCACATTTCTCATCTATATCTCAACCCGAGCTGACAAATCTCAGCCACCGGTGGAGACTCCCAACTGGGCGTCCGATTTCTCAACTTCTCGAAATCATTGACACACTGCTTGATTGTGAGAGCCAAAACTTCCTTCCTTGCGGCAGCCAGATTTTTCCTGGCTACCCTATCGAATACTTTCTCCCACCCATTTTCCCATTTATCATGGGCATCGCAGAGCTCTACTGTGTTGTTGGCCCATTCAGTCCAGCTCCATCCTTTGTCAAGCCCATTCATTATAGGCCCAACACACGACCCAGTACACACCGGTGTACAAGGCCTGCATTTAGCACCACTTAATGGGCCCGGGCTAGACAGCGCTGCCACGGGGACACCAAAACGGGCAGGGGGAAACTCATATTGACGATCTGTTACTATACAAAACGGGAGGGATTTGGTAACGTAAGGTACCTTTCGAGTGGTGAGTTGGGCCTTGAACGCGGTTTCAGAGTTAAGTTGCGTAAACCCGGCCAAGTCAAGTTCGGGAACTAGTGAAAGTCTTGAAAGTGCAACGATAGAGCTGTTAACATCACCGACGCCAAAACGGTCATTTAGGCCACCATAAGAGGAGCCTGGTGGAACTAAGTACTGACCAGGGATGAAGTTATCTGGTGCCAATGGTTTGGACCAGTAGCCATCAACTCGGGTCCGGATTATCCAGTCATAAGTAAAGTTGTTCTTTTCTTGGTAAGATTTGATCAATGTTAGACATCCTTCTACCAGATTGAAATATTGCAACAGGCCCTACAAGGAGAGAAAAGACATTGATTAGACAAAATGACGTATACGAAAGAAAACCGGTCACAGTTCATGGCCACGATTGATGAAATTTGGTAGTTCTCACATCCATTGTACATTTCCATCAAGATTTTGATGTAAAAACCTATTTCATCAATCATGTCACATGTACATGAGGTTTGCCAGACAGTTTGACAGAATGCAAGGTGGCAGCACATTAGTCTGCTTAAATCTGTTTTTAGTCCAACATCCAATGCAGTTAAGCCACCTGATATTATGGCATTCTCCCCGGCAAACTCTCATGTACAAGGAGCTTAACTCTACGTCGTATCAAAGGCGCCGTTTTTTCAATTCTCCAATAGAAGTTTTTCAAACCTAACGTATTCCTGGACTCCATTGTAGATATTTAGGTCTGGTATGAAATCTGATTTTTCTAGGGGCAGTTGGGTGAAACTGAACATAATTTCAACTCGATAAGAACACATTACCTGCCTAACAAGATATAACTTGAGATCCGAAAATAAGTTGGATAATAAATGTAAACCAAACAAAAACTGAATCCCCACCCTTCCATCTATCATTAAAAACTAAGAATCACAGGAAATGAAAATTTCAAAAACGTGAAATTCTCATATCTGCGTTGATCAACAGTAAAATCTTTTGCGCATCTTAGCCTCGAGGCTGATAGGTTGGTAACAAGTTTTATTCTTGAGTGCATCGACAAACTTACTCATTGTGCTGGTACGAATTTGATGGGCTATTATTGATAAATTTAAAATTTAAAGGTTTTTTTGTAGCTAGCTAGAAAAAAACTACACAACCCCATTTAATTGGATTTAACCTAATGCCAAAACTGGCCAAGGATACAACCAATAATAACTACATTTTCACTGATGATTTAAAATAATTAAACAAGAAAATAACACCAAGATAGTATATATTATGGCATTTGAATTGCATCATTTTTAAGTAAACTTTTTTTAATTTGCATTAATTTCATGGCTAATAATAAACAGAAGGGGAGAGAAAATAGTAAATGTACCTGTATGCCATTTGGCGAGTTCTGAGAAGTGAGGACTCGGAGCTGTGACTCAGTCTCCGGAATTGGTTGCGGCTGAAAGATTTTTACGGCGGCGATTCTGGGCGCCTCCTTCAGAAGCGTAAACTTGTAGGCATTCGAATCCAACGGGCTGTGAAGAAAGAGATCGGAATTATTATACACTTTGAGAATCCTCTTCACAATGGACGGCCCGGTGAGCTCGAATCGCCGGGCTCCACCCACTAAACAAACCGCAATTTTCGGCCCTTTATGCACATTCACAGGCTGGGTCTCATTCTGTACATCATGGCGGGGTTCGTAGCTGTTGAATATGGATTTGAAAGGGGCCAAATTGGAAAACGAGACGATCACAGTGGTTGTGGTGCTGTTTATTGGCGAAAGAGAAACGTAAAGAAAAAGTGAAACGGGTAGAAGGATTAAAAGCAGTAGCCTCCGGTCAAGATCCGAGATCCATCTGGAGAATTGCACCAAAATTTTTGTTGGGTTTTTAACGTAATTCATCCTGCTCGAAAAAAATCCAATATTATCTTGGGTTTTGTACCTCTGGTTCTTTTTCTCATGAAGCACACACGGCAGTAATTACACAGAGGAAGTAGAACAGATTAATATACATATATAAAGAGAGGGAGAGATTATAAAGTACGGACTTTTCAAAGAATCTGATTTTGGAATGTTTCTTGATCTTTTTTCTCTTTGCTTTCAGTTGGTTCGTTGGAGGTTTGAATGGATTTTTTTAGGGTAAATTGATGAACATTTTGGGTTGGAGAATTAAGGCGTATGAATTTATGTATAGGTTTGAAAGAGAGATTAAGTTAATGAGCAATTATATATTTTTATTTGGTAATTCTATTAATCTTTAATTAATAAAACAAGCTTTCATTATTATTCCCTATCTTCCACGGACATTCTTGTCGATTTCTCTCATTAATCTTTGATTAGCAATATAATTATGTATTTGTCCAACGAGTAATATTCATTGCAAATACAGTCTACGTTGCTTTAAATAATTGGTTAAATGGAAGGTGAAATCATTTAATGTCATATTAACACCATCTAGACTGTATTTGTAATTCAATGGGGATGAATATCATTACTTTTGTCTAATACTTACTCCTCAATGATAGAAAAAGATTAATAAAATTACTAAATAACATATTTTATGGAATTCACATTTTTTTTTTAATTTCAACCTATATTGCATCAAATTTTTTTTTTTAATCAAAATTTGCTAATTTTTTTTATATTTTATTTTATTTTATTATGCGATGACTACATTTTGTATTTTTTTTTCAGATTTTTTTAATTTAGTAATTCTATTAATCTTTAATTAATAAAATAAGCGCCAATCTATGTGGTAATGAGCTGTCCAATTAAATTATAATTGCATTTCAATGCAATGAACAATAAATAATAATGTTATATAGTATCCCAACTTTATCGCACAATTAATGAGAGAAATCGATAAGAATGTCCGTAGAAGAGAGGGAATAATAATGAATCATAATTAAGATATGGTTAGACGACATGAGTCCCTGTGCCCATGTTAGGTAACAGATTTTAATTATTTAAAATTAAGGTTAAATTACCGTTTTAACCTTTTATAACTTTATTTTTTATTTTCTATTTTCGAGAGGTTTGTCATGTATATTTTATTCACCACCTACTTAAGGTGGGAAAATCCGTGGCTGAATGAAAAAACAGAAAAATGATTTTAAGTAAATCTATTTTTATAATACTAGGTATAAGCAACGTGCAATGCACGTTTGTTTAGTTTATATATAATTTTTTGGTTCATTAAATAATTAATGATGTAATGTTTATGTAATTGATAAATAATTACACATTGTGATATATTAATTTTAATTAGAATAGTGTTAAATTCTAAATTAAAATGTATAAATTTGTGTTTCGTACTATTATATTATATTAAATTTTGCGCTTAATCATGAACATTTTGTACATAATAAAATAATAGATAACATTATAATACAAAACTAAATAAATAAATATTTTTTCTTCATTGAGTTCAATGTATCATACCAAATAAATTATTATCATTTTTAAATTGATAATCTCCACATCCATTTTGTTTTTTTAGTTTCATTTGTTCCTAGTGACTAAAATGTAGTAGTACAAGCCTTTTGCATTTCCCATTCATTTATTAATAATATTCTAAAATGCGTAATGCGTTGTGAGACATCGATGTTGAGAATCAAGAATCACAAGTTTGGGCGTGTCAATGCGAAGAATAAGCGTCATAATGCGTTTCGTATTTTTAATATTATTTTAATTATTTTTAAGACATTAAATATATTTTTATTTTAAAAAATAGTTTTTTTCTATATTATAAAAAAATAGATTTTTTACTATATCATAAAATCATTTAATATTTAAAAATAATACTTACTAAACATTTAATATAATCCTATAATATTGCTAATTAGTGTTAGAAGAATTTTAAATTTTTTTATTAATTAAGGAACTAAACATGAGCATTAATCATATGATTTATACGAAAAGTCTGCGGATTTGATAATTCCGATATCTGAAAATGGAGATGAAGGGTTTTGGTTCACAATCGAGAATGATTCCGACGTGAAGTCTTTGGGAATTCAACTGGGGTCGAACCGAGTGCAATAAATAAATAAAAATAATTCAAAGTATATCTATCTTTACTAATTAGATTCATTATCCTGCAACTAGTCCCAACACTAAAAATTAAAAAATAAATATGTTAAAATAGTTTACTTTGTTAAATTAAAATATTTTAAACTTATAGAAAATAATATCTAACATTAATATATTAATAATCAAGTGCAATTTAAGTTAAATTTGATAATTAAATAAATGAAAGAATGAAAGTGAATATTACAATTTAATTAGTTGTAATTCAAAATCAAATTAGTCAATTAGACACACATTTGAAAATGATTTTGATGAGCTTTTTAACATTTTTTTTGTTGTCACTACTTCACACTGGAAGTTTATAAAATTATTGGAGTTAAGAGCATATATAAAATGCACAATCCCACATTGGAAGTTTATGAAACCTTTGGAGAGAAGTGTATCTATTAAATGAGCATGACATCCAATACTTCTCCATGAGTCTTAGAATTGTAAATTTTGAAACCCAATAATGGAGTTAAAAAATTTTAAACTAAAAAAAAAATCTTAAAAACCCGTCAAAACCGTGACCGGTTCTTAAGGTCACGGTTGAACCGGCAGGTTCGACGGGGTTTTAACCGGTTTTGTAAATAATCAAAGTTAACCGGTTTTGATGGGCTTTAACCGGTTTTAATTGGGTTTTAACCTGTTTTGTAAATTTAAATGTCTTGGCCCGGTTTTGGGCCTCGTTCCCAGTTTCACCGGTCGAACCGGCCGAGCAGGACCGGATTGAGTTTGACAACATTGAATAGTACAAAGCCTTTTGCATTTTCTATTCATTTATTATTAAATAATGGAATTCCAACAGACACAACATCAATGACCATGACTTAATTGCTATTTAATGGAAACAATAAAACTAACGGTGAAAATAGATTTTCCGTTAAAACAATAAATTTCGTTAAAACAAGAATTTTCGTTTCATAGGCACTTTATATATATAGAAAATATAAAATGAAATGTAATTCTATTCACTCGTCATATTAAATGCGGTTAACTATTTGCACACATGTCTCTAATTTTTCATTGCATTCTTAACGTCAACCTTTTATAATTAGAACATATTATCTTCGATGATTTTCATCCTAAAACTTTGTTAGCGTGCTTTGAAATAGAGGGTAAATATCTAGTGACACTTTTAATATTTACTGTTTTCCTAAGCCTCTGTTTGTCAGTCATTTTTTTTGTTGGGAAAAATGTGTTTTTGAATAGTGATTTTTTGAAGACTTTGTGGATAAAAAGTAGAAAAAAAAAAAATTAAATTTTCATGAAAAATATTTTATTGTAAAAATTTGTGGTTGAAAACAAATATGATTTTTTTTTTTTTTTAATTTGAAAGAATGATTGTCAAACGGGGACTAAATCCTTTTTGTGCCCTCTTAATATAATTTTTTGGAAAGACACTGTCAATGAAAGGTTAAGGTTAATAAAAAGTGATGAAGAAAATTCAAGACATAATTATGACAATAAAAATATTTAATAAAATTAAATTGTGGTGTCAATATATTCAGTCAAAAAATTTACATGAATTGGGAATAATCTTTTAGACAAATGCACCTTCTTAGCTCATGTTTGTTTCATATTTCTATTTTCAACTACATATTTTATGGGATATGTAATTTTTCAATCATACTTAATTTTTTTTTTAATCAAAATCTACGAAAAATATGATTTTTATCAAATAATGATGTTCGTGTATGCATTTCACGAACTTATAAAAGAATTTAAAATAACATGCGACACACACATAAAATGAAAAATCGAGTTAATTAAATCATTAATCACCAATTTTTACATTGATTATTATTTGCTCACTCAAAAATAAATGATTATTGGTTGCTCACTCACTTTTACATAATGTTATCATCCTTCATCCATTCGAAGTTGGTTTGGATCATCCACCGTCCATCCGTCAAACTGCAAAACCAAATCAAAATCGCTTTTTCAAAATGTTTGCAAATCGTCCATGAAACAATTTGAAAAGAAATTAATTTAAATTTATTCAACCCAAATAAAACTAAATATATCACAATTAAAAAGACACACATATATTAGACCCAACCCACTTAGACAATTATCAATCACAATTAATTAATTAAATCATACCCAATTATCCCGCATTATCACAATTGTGATTGTAAAACCCTCAAATTGGTTAAAGTGCGGAACGACTGCCACTGGACCATATTCATCGTCATCTATCACAAGTAAGTAAACAATTAGTTTCAGATTTTAATTCATTGTCATACTTTTTCTCGGATTTCGGCTAAATTTCTAGGTCAATTTATCCAATTTTTCTTATTTTTTTATAATTATTTGTTATATTTTATTGATAATTGTGTCATTTTGTTCTAATTTATGTTGGGCTCCCTTAAATTTTAGTTGAACAATATTTTTTATTTATTTGTGTTTCAATCTCTTGGTTGTTTCTCAATTTATTAATTTTTTTTTTTTTTTAAAACTTAGTTGCTACTGTTAATTGTTAAATTGTTTTGGTGGATTACTTAAATATTTGTTGTGAAGATTTGACCAATAAACCATTCGACATATTATTTTAATCAAAATTGAATGCAAATAATTACCAAATTGTCTCTCATATTGCTAAAGATGTGTTAGATATCCACGGTTACTTTCGAATATGCATTCCCTACTAATTGTCATATTTGTTTATTCTTTATAAGTTCATTGAATACAAAGATTGTTGAGGCGGTGATTTGTACTAAAATTGATTGCATAGTAATTAGGAACCTATAATGATTCGTCAATATTTAGATCATATAGAAGCATTGGATAATTCAAAGAGAACGGTAGAATGTAGTATCATAGTTGATATTTTTATTCGTTTTCTTTCATTAGTTGCTTTATATCTTTTAATTAAAATTAATAAATACATTTTCTATATTCTTATCTTTATGCAAAGAATGAAAGAATGAATTAAGCGTTACAATTGGAGATGTTGCGCTAATTAGTATCGATTAAGATATTAGAACTAAACTCTTTATATGATGTTGTTGCATTGTAATGATTAGAAATGTAAAATCTTGGTTTGTAATATTTGTAATAACATTTATATTTATATTTTGATGTAAAGTTTTAGACTATTTTTTATTTAACTTGTTCAATATATATTATTTTTTTGTTCATTAAATTGTGGTTTTAAAATGAGCCAAATCGAAAATGGTGATTTGGTTTGATTTTGTTTAGGGTCAGTTTGATTGCAATGGTGGAAAATGGGTGGAAAGAAAATGTTTTACAGGGAATTGATTTTCTTAGAAAATGTTTTACTGAGAATTGTAATTAATTGTCTTTGATTGGTATAATTTTTCATGGAAAATGTTGAAAATTTGGTGTCCGTTTGACTTTGTTTTTTTTATGGAATTTGTCTATTAAAATGATAATTTTTTCTACTATTGAGTCTAAAATTTGTTCTCATTGTAAAAAAAATAAATTTTGAAAAAAAATAAATTTACCATACCGAATATCATTCGTTTGACTTTATTTTGCATGAAAGTTGTCGATAAAAGTGAGTTTTTTTACTATTGTATCTAGAATTTGTTCTCATTGCAAAAAAAAAAAAAAAAAAAAAAAAAAAACCATTTGTGCATCAAAGAGTTGTGCCTAGAAAAAGGGAGGAAAACATTTTCCGGTGGAAAATTTCGCATATCAAACAATCAAAAAAGTGAAAGTATGAAAATATTTTCATACTTCCATGGAAAATTTCGCCAATCAAACTGACCCTTATAAAAATTGAAGTGGTTTTGTTGGGTTTGAAAAAATCTCAAACCATGTTAAATGGTTTAGTTTAAAAACTTGTCATCGATCGTTTAAATTGAACTGTGATCACTTCTACAACATTGTTAAATTTTGAGAGTAAATTAAATGAGTAATCATTAAAATTTACATTTGGTCACTGCTTGCTCACTAAAAAATAAAAAGTTAAAAAGTTATTGATTGCTCACTTACTTTTACACAATGTTATCCATCCATCATCTATCTTAATTCTGTATTTATACAATTCAACTTTTTATATGATTTTCATGACTTTTTGGATTGATTTTTGCATTTTACTTTTTCTCCCCAATCTCATCCGTTTTTTTTAAACGCCGATTTTTAGTGTCTGGCCTATTTATATGATTTTCACGATTTTAATTTTATGAAATTAGTGTTGTCCTTCAACTATTCTTTATAACCAATTATGTCCTTCAACTATTATCAAACACCAATTTCATCCTTGAACTATTCTTTAAAACCAAATCCGTCCTTATTCTATTGTTTACACCAATTTCATCCTTCTCATATTGTTTGTCACCAATTTTGTCCTTCAACTATTCTTTATCACCAATTACATCATTCAACTATTATTTAACACAAATTCATCCTTCAACTATTATTTAACACCGATTTTGTCCTTTAACTTTTGCTTAACACCTATTTCATCCAACTACTATTATTTAACACTAGTTTTGTCCTTTAACTATTTTTCAACACCTATTTCGTCCTTCATCTCCTTTTACACCATTTCTTCTCTATTTCATCACCAATTTTGTCCTTCAACTATTCTTCATTACAAATTACGTCCTTTAACTATTATTTAACACTAATTTCGTCCTTAATATTATTTATAACCAATTTTGTCGTTCACCTATTATTTATCACCAAGTGCTCCTTCAACTATTATTTAACACCAATTTCATCCTTATAACTATTGATTAACACTTATTTCATCCTTCAACTATAATTTAAAACCAACTTTATCCTTCATATATTGTTTTACATATATTTCTGCCTTCATCTATTGTTCTAACGAAATTCTTCCTTTATCTATTGTTTAACTTCAATTCCCTCCTTCCACTATTGTTTAACATCAATATCCTTCATCTATTGTGTGTCACCAATTGTGTCCTTCAAATATTCTTTATCACTAATTCCATCCTTCCATCCTTCACCTACTATATAACACAATTTTGCCCTCCAACTATTATTTAACACCAATTTCGCCCTTCAAGTATTGTTTATCACCAATTTCACCCTTCAACTTTTGGCTAACACCAATATCATTCTCTAACTATTGCTTATCACCAATTTTGTCCTCCAACTTATGTTTAACACCAATTTCATCTGTCATCTATTGGTTATCACCGATTTAATCCTTCATCTATTATTTTACATCAA
>CM032634.1:23879408-23907200 GCA_019097785.1 Fraxinus excelsior
TGTATAAATACACAAAATTACAACAACCTTGCACATGTGGCAAAAGGGAAAAACAAAATTCTGTTACAAAATAACTAAAATGCAATCTGTTACAACTTCTTCCAACTAACGGCTTGATCCTTTTCATTCCAGCAATTCAGCTCCATGATCTTTATTTTCAACAGCCCCCCTCAAGGTGGAGAGTAGATGTTTTCTACTCCCATCTTGGACAGGTGCGAATGAAATACATTAAAACATAAAGGCTTAGTAAAGATATCAGCAATTTGCAGACCAGTTTTCACATGTTCTGTAATGATGCTTCCTTCTTGTATCTTGTCTCGAATTAAATGGCAATCTAATTCAATATGTTTGGTCCTCTCATGGAATACGGGATTGGCTGCAATGTGTAAGGCCGCTTGATTATCACAAAATAACTCAGCTGCTTGTGGATGTGAGGTTTGTAAGTCATCAAGGATGTATCTAACCCAAGTTAATTCGCAACAAGTAGCTGCCATTGCTCTGTATTCGGCTTCAGCAGATGACCTGGATATGGTGTTTTGTTTCTTGGACTTCCAAGATATCAGTGAAGACCCAATGAAGACACAATAACCTGTTATTGATCTCCTAGAATCTGGGCATGCTCCCCAGTCTGAATCAGTGTAAGCTCTAAGTTGCAAGTCTGAGGTTGAAGAGAAAAATAGCCCCAAGCCTGGTGCCCTTTTTATGTACCTAAGTATCTTGTGGGCTGCATTCATATGTGGTGTTCTAGGAGTCTGCATAAATTGACTAAGCAAGTGCACAGAGTATGATAAATCAGGCCTGGTGATAGTTAGATAAAGCAGCCTGCCTACAAGTCTTCTGTATGAAGCTGGATCAGATAGAATCTCCCCTTCATCTTTGGACAATTTTGTATTCTGATCAAGTGGAATCTTAGCTGGAGCAGCCCCAATAGTTCCTGAATCTGATAGAATATCTAGTGCATATTTTCTTTGGCAAATCTGAACACCTTTAGCCGATCTAGCTACCTCTATTCCAAGAAAATACTTTAGATTTCCCAGATCCTTGATCTTGAACCTTTCATTAAGTAAAACTTTAAGAGAATCAATTACTCTCACATTGCTTCCTGCTATTATTATGTCATCAACATAAACAAGTATAGCAGTGAAGGAATCATTCGTGTTTTTGGTGAACAAACTGTAGTCTGCTTTTGATTGCTGAAACCCCTGCTCTATAATAAAAATTGACAACTTTGAGTACCATTGGCGAGACGCTTGCTTCAAGCCATATAAACTTTTGTTGAGTTTGCAAACCTTTAAGGTTCCATTGTCACAGTCTGAAAGTTGATCAACTGAATACCCAGGAGGAACTTCCATGTACACCTCCTCCTCTAAGGTTCCATGTAAAAATGCATTATTTACATCAAATTGATGTAAATACCATCCCTTTGCTGCTGCTATGGCTATCAATGTTCTTACTGTCACCATTTTTGCTACAGGAGAGAATGTCTCGTGGTAATCAACTCCCTCCAACTGAGTATAGCCTTTTGCCACGAGCCTCGCTTTATACCTTTCAATGGTTCCATCTGCATTAAACTTGATTTTATAAACCCACCTGCATCCTATAGGAACCTTCCCAGATGGCAAGTCAGTCACAGTCCATGTTTTGTTTAACTCAAGAGCAGATATCTCGTTTTTCATAGCTTCGCACCATTCAGGTTTTTTAACTGCTTCTTGATAGGTAGTTGGCTCAAAATTTGTAAGGATAGATGATGCAAAGGCTTTATGTTCATCAGACAACTTATGATATGAAACTGCAGCACATAAAGGGAAAGGAATACCTGAAATTACAGTGCCCTTTTGCTTATCAGACGTTTGAGACTGGGTGAGTGAGGCTGCCTGCTGACAAATGAAGTCCTGTAAATAGATAGGTGCCCTTTTGCTTCTTTCAGAACTTCGAGGAGCACATGAGTTATTTGGGGTTTCAGAAACAAGAGTGGGGTGCTGTTCTGTAGGTTCAGAATTAGGTTGATCATTTTCTGAGTCTTCCATAGATTCATCAAGTCCTGATTCTATTGGTATTTGAGAGTTGAAAGGAGAAGGGTAGTTTAAGTCAATATTCACTGGTTCTGGATATGCTAACTGAGTAGGAGTAGGCAGCTTGATTTTTGAGTTATTAATGTGATCTTGATCTTCACAATTTTTGAAAGGGAAAATATTTTCATAGAATTTCACATTTCTTGATATAAAAATTTTATTGGTCTGTAAATCAAGCAACTTATACCCTTTGGTTCCAAAGGGATATCCCAAGAAGGCGCACCTTCTTCCCCTTGAGTCGAACTTGTGTCTATTTTGTGTTAGTGTGGTGGCAAAAGCCAAACAGCCAAAAACCCTGATATCATCATATGTTGGTTTAGCTTTGAAAATGATTTCAAAAGGAGTTTTGTTATTTAAAATGGGCGTAGGAGTTCTATTTATCAAGAAAACGGCAATTAAAACAAAATCATTCCAATACTTCATAGGCAGTCCACTTTGGAATTTTAATACTCTGGCTACATTCAATATATGCTGATGTTTTCTTTCCACCACAGCATTCTGCTGGGGAGTTTCAACGCATGAAGTTTGATGTATTATTCCATTGCTAGAGTAAAAGGGTTTCAAGTTAAATTCTCCTCCATTGTCAGTTCTGATAATTTTGATTTTGGAATGAAATTGTGTGTCAATCATAGTATAGAAATGTTTTAGAGCAGTTGAAGCATCAGATTTCATTTTCAGTAGATAGACCCAAGTGCATCTACTGTGATCATCGACAATAGTGAGAAAATACTTAGATCCTTCATAAGCAACATCAGTACAAGGTCCCCATAGGTCACAGTGGATCAAATCAAAAAGGTTTTCAGACTTGTGATGACTAGTATTAAAAGGTTTTTTATGCAATTTAGCCAAAGGACAAATAGAACAAGGTTTACTGGTGTGTTTGGGGTTGGAATTCTGATGTATGTTGGTTAAACGTAGTCTGGGATCTGAGGGATGACCCATTCTAAAGTGCCACAGGTCATATTCATCTTGATTAGAAGCTGCAGCTATGGTAATTTTGTTGGTGAGCTTTGGTAATTTCTGAATCAAGCCATTAGGGGGCACCTTATTTTTCACCAACTGGTATAGACCTTGTCTCACTTCACCCAGACCAATCGTCTTCCAAGTTAAAAGGTCCTGCACAAAACATAAATCAGAGGAAAATATAAGGCAGCAACTCGATGTTTCAGCAAGTTTCCTAGCTGATATCAGATTAAAAGTAAACGATGGAACACACAGAACATCATGAAGGTTTAATTCTTCAGAAATTCTAACGTCTCCTATGTGAGTTGCAGCAGTAACATCTCCATTAGGCAATCTAATTGGATGTGAGACTTGAGATTTTATTTTTGTGAGGAATGAGATGGAGCAGACCATATGGTCAGTAGCTCCAGTGTCTATGATCCAAGGGATAGATGAAGTCATTTTATCTTCATCATTATGAGCAGACAAACATATATAAGTACCAGATATTTTGAGTGCATCAGTGTGTTTGGTAGAGGGAGAATTCGAAACATGGCTGGCAGAGAGTGAATGGGAATGACTGATTGGTGGTTTGAGCAAAGCCATCAGCTGAGTGTATTGCTCTTGGGTTAAAGTAACTTGGTTCTTGTCACAGGCTTGCCCCTGAGAGGTCCCTATATCATCAGTGCTTTGATTAGTAGCAACAGCATTCACTTTCATCTTTCCATAGAATTTGTGACCTGGAGGATATCCATGAATTTTAAAACAATTGCTGATGGTGTGGCCTGGTATTTGGCAATGTGTGCACATTGGCTTATCCTTGTTAGCTTTAAAACATCTCTCAAGCGAGTGGCCAGAGATCTTGCAGAAGGTGCAATAGTATTTCTTTTGAGCATTGAAGTCTTTCTTCTCTCCTTCCCTTAGAAAATTTCGCCTTACCATCATGGCCATTCCATCAGAGGCAGGGACATCAGCAGAGATGTCTCTTCTCTTTTCCTCTTGTTGTATGACAGAATATACCTCATTCAGCTTGGGAAACGATTTTATCAGCAAAATCTGTGCCTTAACGTTTTTGTAAGAATCATTTAGTCCCATAAGGAACTTCATTACCCAGTCCCTTTCCTGGTTACCAACTACAGTTTGCAGCCCTCCACAAGTGCAATTAGGAATTAATTCATAGTTCATCAATTCATCAAGTAACGTCTTGAGTTTTGAGAAATAAGTGCTGACAGAATCCTGCCCCTGCATCAATGATGTTATTGCTTGCTTGACTTCATAAATTCTGGGAGCGTTTTGCT
The DNA here is from genome assembly GCA_019097785.1 of Fraxinus excelsior. Classification (NCBI taxonomy): domain Eukaryota; kingdom Viridiplantae; phylum Streptophyta; class Magnoliopsida; order Lamiales; family Oleaceae; genus Fraxinus; species Fraxinus excelsior. Next base: position 23,883,721 of record CM032634.1, read on the forward strand.
GAGCTAAACGTTGCTCTAATTCCAGCCAAAGCTGATGTGCTGTTTCAGCATAGAGGGTACTGGCCTTTATATCGACAGTCATTGTGTTTTGTAGCCAGGTAATGACTATGTCATTACATCGAAGCCAATGTTCCATCAGTGGGCTATCTACATCAGTAGGTTCACAAATGCTTCCATCAATGAAGCTAAGCTTGTTTTTGATTCGAAGTGCCCTCTTCATTGATCTCGCCCATGAGTGATAGTTGCTGGAATCGAGCATTTGTGTTACCAGAAGCGCTCCAGAATTTTCGTTTGTACCAATGAAAAAGGGGCTATTAGGAAGAGGTGGATCTTGAGTGTTTTGAATCAGATTTGGATTTTGAGGTGAAGCTTGGTTTTGATTTGTATCAGTAACACTTGTTCCATCATTATCAGCCATCTATGGCTCTGATACCATAAAACAAAGCAATACAAATGAAACTGAAAATAGGAAGAGAGAGGATGAATCAAGTCTCTATTGAATTCTCTCGTATATATTATTAATGAGTAGGAAGTCAGATGTATAAATACACAAAATTACAACAACCTTGCACATGTGGCAAAAGGGAAAAACAAAATTCTGTTACAAAATAACTAAAATGCAATCTGTTACAACTTCTTCCAACTAACGGCTTGATCCTTTTCATTCCAGCAATTCAGCTCCATGATCTTTATTTTCAACACATGCTGGGAGCTAAATCTTCCAAATCACCGGCAGCAATTGGTTGCAAACTATCTCAGTTTGAGGGGGAATCACTTTCAGATCCTACTGAGTATCGACAAATAGTTGGTGCACTACAATATTGTACACTAACGAGACCAGATATAGCATTCTCTGTTAACCAACTGTGTCAACATATGCATTCTCCTACTTTCTCCCATTGGATTGCAGCAAAAAGAGTGCTAAGGTATCTCAAAAATACCATTAACCATGGCCTATTTTATACCAAAGGAAACCTGCACTTAACAGCCTATTGTGACTCAGATTGGGCAGGCAACCCAGATGATCGAAGGTCTACAACAGGTTTTGGTATTTTCCTTGGCAATTGTCTTGTGTCATGGAGTGCTAAAAAGCAACCAGTGGTCTCTAAGTCAAGCACTGAAGCCAAGTATAGGGCTCTAGCAATAACCACAGCAAAACTTAATTGGTTAAGGATGTTGTTCAAAGATCTCAACATTTCACTCTCTCATACTCCCTCAATCTGGTGTGACAATGCTAGTGCTCTAGCTTTGGATTCTAATCCAGTATTTCATGCTAGGACAAAGCACATTGAAGTAGATTACCACTTGATCAGAGAGAAACTGCTTAATGGTGATATCCAACTCAATTTCATTTCCACGAAAGACCAACTTGCAGATATTTTTACAAAAGGGTTATCTTCCAATTGGTTTTCTTTGTTGACATCCAAGCTTCGTGTGTTATCCTCCCCCATGAGCTTGCAAGGGGCTGTTATCCCAAGACTCCTGAAGATCAGCAATCAGATCATCAACCAACATGATCTCATTTGATGTGTTTGTTATAGCTCCTGTGTAACAACCTGATCTTATCTTTGATTTGTATTATTTTTCACACGTGACTTATCCTTTAGATATTTGAATCCTATGTAATCTCTTATAGCAACAAACTCTGATATTGTTGCCTGCTTTGTAATCTATAAATACACTCCCAGTACAATCGTTTTGGTAAGTTGCCAAAAACATATTTCTTCCAAACTTTTCACAGGCTACCTTTAAAATTTGAAAGTGATGATTTTGTTTCATTACTTACTTATCTAGATGTAACTGAGAATGAACCGAACTCCCATGAAGAAGTAATTAAGGGTAAAGATTCAGCTAAATGGTTAACTACTTTAGAAGATGAAATGAGTTTGCTTTTTAAAAACATTAATTGGGTATCGGTTAATGAACCTAAAGATAAAAAGTTGGTGGACTGTGAATGGATCTTTAGACTAAAGGTACTTAGAGTGATATATAAAGCTAGATTTCTAGCGAAAGGTTTCATACAAAAAGAGAACGTTGCCTGTAATGAAATCTTTTCTCATGTAGTAAAATATACTACTATATGAACCATTTTAGCACTTGTTACTCAATTCAATTGGGAATTAAATAATTTGGATGTAAAAAATGTCTCTCTGTGGTGAGTTAGACGATAAATTTTATATGAAACAAACTTTAGGATTTATAAAGATAACAACGATCGTCTTGTTTGTTGATTAAAGAAATCATTATATAGTTTAAAACAAGTTCCAAAGCAATGGTATAAAAGATTTTATTGCTTTGTATTAAATCTTGATTTCCAAATAAGCAAGTATTATACTTGTTTTTACTGTAAAGGAAAAAGTGGTATTAATTCACTTTATATGTTTTTTATATTGATGATATGCTATTAGCTAGCTAGTCATGATAAGAATAAAATTCAAGATATAAAAACAAGTTAAAATCTGAATTTGAAATGAAAGATGATTTTGGATCTGCCAAAAAAAATTTAGAAATGCAGATTTATAGAGAAAAAAATGACTTGTGATACCTGAATCAACAAAACTATGTGAATAAAATACTCAAGAAATTTGGCATGTTTTATTGCTTCTGTACTTGCAAACCATTGTTAAACTGTCATATTTTGTCCAAAAATAGAAGATGAAGTCGAAATGATGTCTACTGTACCATATGCTAATGCTATAGTTTCTTTGATGTATTTAAGAATCTATTGAGGGCTTTATTTAGCTCATAGGTACTTAGTATATTTATGGGAATCCTAATGAAGGTCACTGGGAAGCTTTAAAATGGTTACCAAAATACTTATAGGGAACTACTAATTTGATATTAGTGCTTAAAATGAGTAGAGATGGGGTAACTTTAAAGGGTTATACATATTCTAATTTTGCTTGGAATAGGGACAATAGTAGATCATTATCTACATTTTTTTATTTTTTTTTCATTTTGTGTGGTACTACTATAAGGGTCCGTTTGTAGGGATGGCAATTCGAATTGTAAAAACCGAAAACCGCGGTTAACCGAACCAAATGGGGCGAAAAAAATCGAACCGATGGTGCAGTGGGGTGGTTATGGTTTTGATTTTAATGACCCAATTCGTGGTGGGGCGGGTATGGTATTTAACAATGGTGCCCCGCCCCGAACCGATTACCCGCTAAAACAAAAAAAAAAAAAAAAAAAAAAATTAATTGGGCAATTTTAATCTTTAATTTTTTGGACAAACCCAATTACAAAATTGAGCCCATTAACCACGTCCAACCCAATTCAATTATACCCTAGCCCATATATTCCAACACTCACCATTGTCCAACACTCACTTCTTTTTTACAGTAACTACCGTCTCTCATTCTCTCAACCCTCTTCCCTCTTGTGCAAATTGAAACCCTCATTCCATAATCCATCTCAACTTTCTGTGCGGAATTGAATCCTCATTCCATCTCAACTCTCTGTGCAAATTGAAACTCCACTTCTCTCTCACACAGACTCGTCAACGAACTCGTCTTCTCTGAACAACCGCAACTCACTCTTCGTCTCTTCCGAAAGGTACTCGCACCACCCATTTCGTTGTATGTAAGTGGAGCCTTGTTCTGGATTGCAGTTTTGTTGTGCTGGAGATATAGTTCTAGATGGCTTTATTTTGTTCGGTTTAGGGTTTCTATACTTTTGGGGAAATTATGTTTTGTAATAAGATTTAGTTTCTCGAGCTAGCTTATTTTGTATAGTTTTGATTTATAGCTGGAAATTATGTGTTTTTACTGAATTTGGATCAATACTTGTATTTACGATTTTATAAGCCTCAGTTATGTTCTATGCTTTAACTGAGACTTAACCGTACCTTGGTATTTCATATATGTTGGGCTTGTGGGTTATGTTGGCCCATATACTTCAGTTTGGGTCTCTACCGTTGAGCAGACTTTCTGATGGTCAAAAGATATATATGTATCAGATATAAACTTAAGTTTTGTGCTTCGTAAGTTAGGCTACCTAATGAAAATTGACATCTTTACTTTTGATGATTTTTTCATGAAATATTGGTTGGTTTGAACTTTTATGCACGTATTTGCTCGAATTTTGCAAAACCTTTAAGCTTACTTTGTAAATGGAATCAGTAATAACATTTGGGAAGGACACTTGGTTTGCAGTTTTGTTTATAATCTCACAGTTCTGTTTCCTTTAAGCTTACTTTGTTTATGATCAAGTCTTTATAAATATATATATTGCAATTTATTTGCACTTGCACTATCTTAAAGTTCTCTCTGCAAAATATTAGATTTATTTAATAAAAATGTATTGATTGGTGGCCTAGATGTCTTGTCATGGATCGGCGTCTTCTGTTCCCACTCCTCCCGCTTCGGTTGGAAATGCTTCAGTTGAAGTTGGAAATACCGCTACTGGCATTCAAGAGGATACATCAAGTACACCGAGTACTTCACAAAATCCAAGTGAGATAAATGCAAATCCTACTTTTATAGATTTAGGTGATGAGCCGACTGAAGAAATTAGAAAAAGAAAATTGACATCTACAGTGTGGCAATATTTCAAGCTACAGAGAATTAATAACATGCCCAAAATAATTTGTAAACAATGCAATAAACAGTTAGGTGGTGAGTCAAAAAATGGGACAAGTCATTTACGTGCTCATTTGGATAGATGTCTCCTTCGAGGTCAGAAGGATGTCAAACAGATGTTTTTGAATCAATTTAAAGAACCTAGTGGTAGGACTGGAATGGGGACATTTAATTTTGATCAAGAGAAAGGTAGGAACGACCTTGTAAATATGATCATCATACATGAATATCCTATTTCAATGGTTGAGCATTTTGGATTTAGAAAATTTTGTAATACAATTCAACCATTGTTTAAAGTTGTATCTCGTAATACCATCAAGGCTGATATCTTGAAAATTTATGATTACGAGAGAACGAAAATAATGGGCTTGTTAGAGGGGACCAATAGTAGAATAGCAGTCACTACTGATACGTGGACATCCAATCAAAGGAAGGGATTTATGGCTATCACCGCACATTACATAGACGATTCTTAGAGGTTTCAAAGCCGACTTTTGAGGTACAATAATTTTATAAAATAGACTTTAATCTACTCTTGTATATCTACTAAAATTTTATATTATCTTACGAATTTTTTTCACCATCGATACATATTTATATACGTCCCTTGCCCCCACACCGCTGATTCACTAGCTACTATGTTAATGGAATGCCTATTTGATTGGAATATTGATCAGAAATTGTCCACACTGACTGTTGATAATTGCACTACGAATGACGCTATGATTAATATTATGTTAGATAAGCTTTCTCTTGGTTCTTTACTGTTGAATGGTGAATTTTTTCACTTGCGGTGTTGTGCACACATCTTGAACCTGATAGTAAAGGATGGTTTGGATATCATTAGTCCGAGTGTCGAGAGAATCCATGATAGTGTTTCATATTGGTCAGCAACACCAAAAAGAGTTGAAACATTTGAGGCAGTTGCACGACAAATGAAAATTCCTTGTGAAAAAAAGTTAGTACTAGATTGCAAGACTCGATGGAACTCCACGTATCTAATGATTCATACTGCTTTGCTTTACAAAGAACTTTTTCCTCGTCTAAGGCAAAGAGAGCCTCAATATAGAAGTGTACCCAATGAGAGTGATTGGGACTTGGCTACAGAGATTTGTGATAAGTTGGAGATATTTTATAAAGCGACAGAATTATTTTCAGGTACAAAATATCCTACCGCCAATCTGTACTTTCCAAATGTTTGTGACATAAAGTTGGCAATTCGTGATTGGAGCACATCATCTTGTGATGAAGTCAAATGGATGGCGTTAAGCATGAAGGAAAAATTTGACAAATATTAGAGTGGCATGCATGGAATTCTAGCTGTTGCAATTGTATTAGATCCGAGATACAAGATGAAACTAGTTGAATACTATTTCCTTTTGATATTTGGAGATGAAGCTCAGGTAGAGGTTGAAAAGGTCAAAGAAATTTGTCATAAGTTGCTCAAAGAGTACAAGAGACCAAGTCATTCGACAGAAAATACATCTCACTCTTCATTATCTTCGCAATCAGAGTCGTCTACTACTGTTGGAAAACATTCTCGCATGGCTGGTTTTGATACATTTGTTAGCCATTCTGTTACAGCTGATTATGTAAAAACAGAGTTTGATGTTTTTCTAGACGAGCCAGTATTGCCAAGGGCGGATGGTTTTGATTTATTGACATGGTGGAAAGCAAGTTCAATAAAATATCCGACTTTACAGAAGGTTGCTAGAGGTTTATTAGCAATTCCAGAATGTACTGTGGCATCTGAGTCGGCGTTTAGTACAAGTGGTAGATTTGTGAGTCCACATAGAAATAGGCTTCACCCGAAGATTTTAAAAGCTTTAATGTGTGCTCGGGATTGGCTTTGGACTGATATTCATGGTAAAATTTATTATTTTATATTTGTTATTCATACACTTTTTTTATTGCTAATCTTTTCTCTATTGTGTGTAGAAAATTCCGCTCATTCATCATACTCCGGAGTTTGTGCAAGGTTTAGTGAGGAGGACATTGATGAAGAGGTACTTTTTTGTTTAAATCTTCAATTAAGAGCATTCTTGATTATGTAATATAATTATGTTATTACTCTAATTACATTTCTTATTTACTATATAGGAATCAACTTTAAGCATCGACTCTTGACTAGTTGACCACATTAAGAGCATTCTTGATTATGTAGTATAATTATGTTATTACTCTAATTACATTTCTTATTTACTATATAGGAATCAACTTTAAGCATCGACTCTTGACTAGTTGACCACATTAGTAAAAGTTGTGGGGAAGAATGAAGATTGCCCTATGCTAGTAAGAGTCTTGACCTATGTTTATAATGTTGTTTGTGAAATTTGAATTTTGCATTTATAAGTTGGGATATTGTTTGTATTTTCATTTTGAATATTGTTTGCTAAATTGACTTAGTATTGTTTTTTGTTTTTATTGACTTTTCTTCATAATTTTTTTGCACTTTGACGTTTGGAGTTTGGACTTATAAAAAATAATTTATTTTCGTGGTTATTAACCGAAACCGAGATACGAACCGAACCGATTTACGTGATTATGGTACGGTTATGGTATGACCAAAAATTTGGTTGTGCGGTTATGGTTTTGGCCGAACCGAACCGTTGCCATCCCTATCCGTTTGATAGCAAAAGTAGAAAGAAAATGAATTCCAGGAAAAGTAATTGTCTAAAAATTGTTTTGCAGAGAATTGTTAATTTAGTGTATTTGATTGGTATAATTTTTCACCTGGAAAATTTTTAAATTTTGTATTCGTTTGGCTTTGTTTTACATGAAAATTATCCATTAAAGTGATAATTTTTTCCACAATTGGTTATAAAATTTGTTTCCATTGCAAATCAAAAAAATCAATTTTTTCATCAAAGTTTAATATTCGTTTGACTTTGTTTTACATGAAAATTGTTCATTAAGTGAAAAAAAAAAAAAGAGAAAATTCACAATTGATTATGAAATTTGATTCTATTGTTAAAAAAAATTAAAAAAAAATAAAGAAAAAGAAGTCAAAATTGATTTTCCCAAGGGTGGAGGGAAAAAATTTTCCACCCAAGGGTGGAAAATTTTGCACTATCAAACACCTTTAAACATGGAAAATGGAATTTGCATGGAAAAAGGGTGTTATCGAACACACCCTAAGTTGAAAATCTTAATTTCAAAAAATTGTTGCTTTATCTTCAACCGAAGCTGAATATATTGTTGCAACTAATGCTATTAAAAAAAAGGAATTCATAAAATTGGAAAATAGCAACTCAATTCAATTCATCTGATATGGGAAACAAAGTGATTCCTTTAAATAAGTTTAACAACCGTTTAAAATTGTTGTGTTCATTCTATCTAATTGAATATACAAGTACAAAAGTATATGAATCAAGAGTTGCAGCTATGCTCTATGGCACTATAATACTTCAATTATTGGTGGAAAGGAAGAAATGTTGTGTTGTGTTGTGCATGTGTGAAGTATGTGCTACCAAATTTAATATATGCATGTTTACAAAACATGATTCTTATTAGTTGAAGGTTTGCATTGGATGTTGACACGTGCATTGATTAACACCATTTGATCTGCTTCTAGATTCTTCTTAAGCTTAAAACTCTTCATCTAGCTTCGGTGTGGCTAATCGTGGGAGTGACTTGAGAGAGAATTGTATGCAGCCTTTGTGCTATTCGTATTCTCCCTCAAAACCCTCATTCGAGATTCTGATCTTCTTCTTCTAATTTTTTGTTTCTTGCTTGATGTGAGATTAATAAGAATTGTATGTTCTTTGTTTTAGTTGGTTCAGAAAATAATACAAATTAGGGTTTTAGTGTTCTTGGTGAATGGTAATTATAGCGGTTGTTTGAATACTTTAAAGATAAGTTAAAAGTGGCTTTATCTATGTAATTTGTGTTGGGAAAATATTAATTTGTCACATAAGCCTACATATGTAATTAATTATGTATAAAGGTTATATTAAAGTTAAACTCAAAATTAAGTTCTCCAATAAAGAATTAAATAATTGAGTTTTCAACATCTAAATAAAGTATGAGTCGGACCAGATCTATTAGGGTTATATTTTACTATAGGCCGAATACATAATGAAACTATATATAATGTTATGATCCTCAATTCATATATAATTTCTCATTTTTTTTGTGTCATTACATCAACACAAGAATACAAGAGAAAACATATTAAATAGAAAGATCCAAAAACCCTCAATCAAAAAGAAGGAATTGACAAAATTATGGAGCAGAAGCAAAAATCAAGAACAAGAACTCAATAATCAAAATGAGCCAATTCAAGATTCAAGATCCAAAATCAATATCTAGTATTAAAGAATTATTCACAATGAATCAAGGTATGTTTTGCACTAAATAATTCTCTTGATGATTTGACAGGAGGATCTTGACAATAAAATAATTAGGTTTTCAAATTCTTGAAATTTAAAGTTTCATAAAATCACAACAAGTGGTATCACAGTCTGTTTGAATTTTGATGCCATTTGTGACATTTGATTCTAACATTTGGGGCGATGATGAAATGGGTCTAGCCCAATTTTGTTGGAACAGATAAATTACCATTGCCCGATAACTCAAAGTAATTGGCCCAACACCCCAACCCAAAATTCTAGACACATTAGAGATGCTCTGGTCCGTGACTACAAGGGCTAAATTGTGGGCTCATTATTTGGCCCATTACTTGGGCCATTATAAAGCTGCTAGAGCATCCATTATTTGTAATTCAATTCATTCTCTTGTTATCATGTGTCAGGGAAGTTTCTGGCGATTTCTTTCGAGAGCTTCTTCGTGACTCTCTTCTCCTTCTTTTCTTTGTGATTCTTGAGTGGATTTTAACTTGTGGTTTTAATCCTTGATCTTTGTGATTAGTGGCCTAAGTGGTTGTGTTAGAGAATGAGTAGGCTGTCCGGTTTGGCCGTGTAGTTTGTCTCGAACCATTGAGTAACCGGTGTTGTTTTAGACTGGGGATTTAGGGTAGTTTGTGGCTATTGCTTTGAACAGAAGGGTACAATGTCTATGTGATTATTCTGAGCCCTAAAATGCAATGAGAATTCGTTTCTTGGCTGCGAGATTTGTTCTGTAATTGTTTTTTTTTTTTTACTTCCGTTGTGCAATTAGCCTTACAAGTGGTATCAGAGCAGCTGTAAGGCATTCTTGAGGCTTCAATTGGTTGTTTTGACACTAGGTAATTGATTTCCAGTTGAATTCCCAAAATCGTTTTTTTTTCAATTACAGAAACCCTGTCCTTTTTTTCGAAATTGGCTACTAATTAATTTTCTTCTTGTGTTTCTTGCGAGGGAAATTGATCCTTTGTGAATTGTTGATTGGAGCTAGGCTTCGTGCTAGGTGAGTGTTGTTTTTCCTCGACATTGCCTGTGATTAGTTCTTTGTGAACCCATTTGGTGATAAAATTTATATCCCCTTTTACTTATTCTATTATCATTAGATCTTGATCATTGGTTGATTTCTCCACGTTTCCCCCATTATCATTTGTTATTGGTGTTAGTTCTTTAATTCTATGTGAATACATGAAATTGCTTGACTGTTTAAACATTCTGCTGAATTTGTTTTCAATTCACTGCAATCTTTAAATTATCTCAAACCACTATTAGTTGTTGATATCTCAGTTTTTTTTTCAATTAGTTTGATATAGTAGCTTTTATTCTTTGTGAATTCTTGTGATTGTTAGTTTGTTTTAATCTCACTGTTAATCTGTTATTGATTATTTGAGTATCTTAAAACTGCTAAACAACATTGATAGTTATTTTCACTGTGTTGATAGCCTATTTCAGTTTGATATTATTCATTTATGATTTGGTTGCACTATGATTTGTGTGATATTAAATTGTTGATTGAAATATCTGTTTTCTATTTCTCTTTCTGTGGAACTGTGACCTCATAAAATAATTTGTGTTGGTTAAAAACTTCAAATGACAATGGCAACATTTGAACTTGGAGTTTTTAATGGAAAAGAGGATTTTTCCATTTGGCAACAAAAAATGAGAGGAGTCTTAGTTCAACAGAAAGTCGCTAAGGCTATTACTGGTGAATATCCTGCTACTATGACTGATGATCAAAAGAATGAATCTGACGAACTTGTATATACTTCTATTATCCTTCATTTATCTGATCAAGTGTTTAGAAAGATAGGAAAGCAAGATAGTGCTAAGGATTTGTGGGATAAACTAGAAGAACAGTATATGTCTAAGAGTCTACCTAATAAGCTCTTCCTTTTAGAGAGATTCTTTAGCTTTAAGATTGATATGTCAAAGGACTTAGATAATAATCTTGATACTTTTAATAAGTTAGTTCAAGATATCACTAATGCTGTGGATAAAGTTTCTGATGAGTACATAGTTGTTATCCTTTTGAATGCTATACATGATGTCTATAAGGATGTTAAGTCTGCTATTAAGTATGGCAAGGATACCTTACCACCTGACATAGTGATCAACTCTTTGAGAAGTAAAGAATTAGAACTTAAGGTTGATAGAATTGGGAAGGATTTTGAGAGTTTGTCTGTGAGAGGTAGACATATGACTGGCAAGTCAATGGTCAGAATCACCAAGGTAACAATTATAACAATTTCAAGAAGAAGGGGAAGGGGAGATCTAGATCTAAGTTTAGAAGTAGAAATGGAAATAGGAAGTGTTATGGTTGTGGTAGGATAGGTCATTATATAAAGGACTGTTACAAGAAGAAAAATAAACAGAGAGAGACGAGAGTGGATGAGGGAAATGTTGTTGAACCCCTAAATGAGACCACTGTTGATGTGTATGTGGTGACGGATCCTACTTTTGATCTGAATATTGTCAACAATGTGGATGACGGTGATCAAGATAGTTAATGGATTTTGGATTTGAGGTGTACATTCCATATGACCTCTAGAAGACTTTGGTTAGAGAACTTTAAGAATCTTGATAGAGGAGAGGTGGTTATGGGTAACAATGCAGCTTGTAGCATTAAATGAATTGGCAGTGTGACTTTGAAGTTTGAAAATGAATATACCTTTACCTTAGAAAGAGTAAGGTGTATCCCTGATTTGAGTAGAAATTGATTTCAATGGGTAATCTAGATGACATTGGCCTTCAAGGCCGGATTGGTGATGGTTTTTTGAAAATAATTAAAGGTTCATTGGTTATCTTTAAAGGTACCAAGAGGAATGGTATATATGTCACTAGAGCCAGTGTAGTTCAAAGTCACATTGCAGAATCCTCTAGTGCTGAGATTGATGCTACTCTGAAGTGGCATAATATGTTAGCTCATGTGAGTGAAAAAGGCTTGCATATTTTGAATAAGAGATGGTCATTTGGTAACGATGTGATTTCTAAGGTTCCATTCTGTGAGTTCTGTACGTTAGGAAAACAACATCGAGTTCATTTTAATACTGGTCAGCATAAGACTGCCTCTATCCTTGAGTATATTCATTCTGACATGTGGGGTCCATCATCTACTACCATGATAACAAATATTTTTTAGCGCTAACTGATGATTTTTCAAGAAAATTTTGGATTTTCCTTTTAAAACAAAAATCAGACACCTTTGAAAAGTTTAAAAATTGGAAAACTTTAATTGGAAATCAAATTGATAAAAAGATCGAAGTTTTAAGAACAAGCAATGGTCTGAAATTTTGTAATTCTGAACTTGATCAAAGATGATGGGATCCTCAGGCATAAAATCATTCCTTATACTTCTCAGCAAAATGGAGTTGCTGAAAGAATGAATAGGACTTTATTGGATAAGGTTAGATATAGGATGATTAGTTCTAGTGTTCCTAAAGTTCTTTGGGGTAAGGCTGTTATGACAGCGGTTTATATTGTGAATAGAACTCCTTTTAGTGTCTTGGATGGTTAAACACCTGAAGAGGTATGGTCATGGAGACTATCTGATTATACTACTTTGAGGACTTTTGGATGTGCTGCATATTCTCACCAAAGTATAGGCAAGTTGGAGTCTAGATCTCAGAAATGTGTTTTCATGGGGTATCCTGAGGGAGTGAAATGATACAAACTTTGGGTGAGAGATGATAAAGGTTTTAAGATGATAACCAGTAGGAATGTGACTTTTAATGAAGTTGATATGCCATGTTTGAACAAGAAAGTCTCTCGTAATGTTCCTGAAAGGGATGAGGATGAGGGGACTAGAATGCAAGTGAGTTTGGATCATTCTCCTGAACTTGTTAAGGAGGAACAAGTTGAGAATGAAGTTGAGGGGGAGAATGATGGTGTCACTAGTTCTCATGAACTTGTTGAAGGTGGTGATCATGACTTAGCAGATAATGTAGTTGGTCCTCTGAGTGATTATCAACTTGCTCGTGATAGAGCTAAAAGGGAGATTCGGGAACTCGTGAGGATGGGTGATTATCAATCATTTGTTGTTTTGTCTTATCAAGACTTAGTGTTTAAGGAGCCTAAAACTTATGAGGAGGCTGTGAGTTGTCGACAATCTAAAAAGTGGCTAGGTGCTATGAAAGAGGAGATGAAGTCCCTTATGAAGAATAATACTTGGACTTTGGTTCCTAAACCCAAGGATAAGTCTTTGGTAGACTGTAAATGGGTTTATAGTATTAAAGAGGGTAGTTCTTCTAAAGAGCCTCTTAGGTTTAAGGCTAGACTTGTTGCAAAGAGGTTTACACAGAAACCTGGTATTTATTATAAAGAAATTTTTCTCCTGTTGTAAAATATACTACTATAAGAGTCATGCTTGCTTTGGTTGCTCAATATGATTTAGAGCTTGAACAAATGAATGTTAAAACTAACTTCTTGCATGGTGACTTAGCTGAAACGATTTATATGAAACAACCTCATGGTTTTATTGATTCTAAAAAGCCTAATCATGTTTGTTTGCTTAATCGATCTTTGTATGGTTTGAAACAATCACCTAGGTAATGGTATATTAGATTTGACAATTATGTATCTTCTATTGGCTATGTGCGAAGTGCCTTTGATCATTGTCTTTATTTTAAAAGAAATGATAAGAATGATGTGATTGTTTACTTACTTTTGTATGTTGATGATATGTTATTGGTTGGACATAAAATGAGTAATATTAATGACATTAAAAAGGCTTTGAGTGTTGAATTTGAAATGAAAGACTTAGGACATACTAGAAGGATTTTAGGTATGGATATTAAAAGAGATACATCACAACAATCTCTTCTTTTAACCCAATATGACTATATGAAAAAAGCTTATATCTAAATTTGCTATGCATGATTCTAAGCCTGTTACTTTGCCCCTTGCTTGTCATTTTAAGTTGAGTAAAGAACAATGTCCACATGATGAATCTGATATTAAATATATGCAAAAGGTGCCTTATGCTAATGCTGTTGAATCTGTTATGTATACTATGGTGTATACTCGTCCTGATGTTGCGCATGCTATTAGCATTTTTGAGTAGATTTATGGCAAACCATGGTCCTGATCATTGGACTGCTTTAAAATGGATTTTAAGATATTTGAAAGGTTCTGCTGACTTAGGATTGCATTTTAAACATTGTAAAGAGGGTGTTGTGTTGAAAGAGTATATGGATTCTGATTATGCTAGCAATAAGGACAATGAAAAATCTACAACTGCATATATGTTTACTTTATGTGGAGCTTGCATTAGTTGGAAGTCTCAATTGTAGTCTATTATTACCTTATCTGCTACTGAAGTTGAATATCTAGCTGCTACTGAAGCTATAAAAGAGTCTTTGTGGCTTAAAGGCTTATTGTGTGAACTAAATGAATTGCATGAACCTGTTGTGGTGTATTGTGATAGTCAAAGTGCTATACATTTGTGTAAAAATCCTGTTTTTCATGATAGGACTAAGCATATAGATGTTAGATTACATTTCATTATAGATATAGTTCATAAGGAATCTATTTTACTTGAGAAAATCCCTACACAATTCAATCATGCAGATATGGGAACTAAGGTATTACCTCTTTCCAAGTTTAAATCATGTTTGCAAATTCTAAATATTGATATCGGTTAACTTTGTGTTGTGCAGGTACTAACCTTCTTGGTGTTGGTGTTATAAATCACTAATGTGTTTGGTGGTTTATGGCATTGGCATCAAGGGAAAGATTTGTTGGAATTTTGGTGTCATTTGTGACATTTGATTCTAACATTTGGGACGATGATGAAATGGGCCTAGCCCAATTTTGTTGGAACAGATAAATTACCATTGCTCGATAACTCAAAGCAATTGGCCCAAACACCCCAGCCCAAAATTCTAGATGCATTAGAGCTACTCTGGTCCGTGACTACAAAGGCTGAATTGTGGGCTCATTATTTGGCCCATTACTTGGGCCATTATAAAGCTGCTGGAGCATCCATTATTTGTAATTCAATTCATTTCTCTTTTTCTCATGTGTCAGGGAAGTTTATGGCGATTCCTTTCGAGAGCTTCTTCGTGACTCTCTTCTCCTTCTTTTCTTTGTGAATATTGAGTGGATTTTAACTTGTGGTTTTAATCCTTGATCTTTGTGATTAGTGGCCTAAGTGGTTGTGTTGGAGAATGAGTAGGCTTTCCGGTTTGGCCGTGTAGTTTGTCTCGAACCATTGAGTAACCGGTGTTGTTTTAGACTAGGGATTTAGGGTAGTTTGTGGCTATTGCTTTGAACAGAAGGGTACAATATCTATGTGAATATTCTGAGCCTTAAAATGCAATGAGAATTCGTTTCTTAGCTGTGAGATTTGTTCTGTAATTGTTGTTTTTTTACTTCCGTTGTGCAATTAGCCTTACAAACTCCATATTAAACTGTTGAGATTCAAGAAAGAATTTTAGGGTTGAAATTCAGGCTTCTAATTTCTCAATTTTGGGATGTAAAGTTTAGCCTAAATTTCAAATTAAGGACTTTTTGAGGGTATTTGAATTTGAGTATGGTTATAATTGATTTTTTTTATTTTTTATTTTTTTAGGAGGTGGACTAGCTTTAACAAAATTGATATTTTATTATGGAGTTTTAATTAATATGAGAATAGATCAAGGAATCTTAATCCATAATTCTTGATTTTGGCGTTACCAAGTTTATGGTTTTAATTCTGGTGGTCTAATGAATCTCATAGAAAGATCCAACTGTGCTACCCATGTCTTGCATTCACCTTAAATTAGAAACAATTTCGTTTTGGATCAATTGGTAGCTGACAATAAATGATGAGTTTTCTTTGGTGGCATGTGCAATTGCTTTTTGTTTGGAAAGAAAACGAGAATTGCGGTTGCTGGCAGTGCTGTGGCGCTGTAGCTTCCACTTTCGGGTGTTGTGGCGCCAACTCGCTGTTCCATTTTATTTTTTTTATAAGAAAAAATTAAATGGTAAGGAGCAATCCATTTTAAATTTTGGTACTTCAAATGTCTTTTGAATTATTAGATTTTTAAAATAGATTAATTGAAGCAACATGTTAACAAAGTAACATCTCTTATCTAAATTGATTTGTTCGGAATATTAGGATGGTTGTATACATGTAATTAATGTGGGTATTGATCGGCCCAAGGGAAGATCGATATTTGACCAAATTATTTGCACATATGTGGTAATAAATATGTGACGATTATAAAGTTTTTTTTTGTATAAACATTGAGTTGGTCCAAAGATAGACTTGATGATTGATATGTTTATTGTCAATATTTGATAACTACACTAAGAGTATCACTTACAAGTTGATATTTTTATTCAAAAACTAAATGTCAATAATGTGCCTGATCTCTTATGATGTGGCCCACCATTATTTAAATTTATTGATTGCTCAGTATGGATTCCCGGGTGAACATGTTAATTAGGTTTAAGTTCTCTATTCAGTCAATCCATCAACTTCTGCAATATTTGTCAACCATCAATTCATTTTTTGTGCTTGAACCAAAGTTTAAGGGCTGCAAATAGGACGTTTGTATCATTCTTGGCGGTATAGATCTAGACATTGCGTTAATGATTGAATAATCAACTACTATTACAGATAAGAGTTCTACTAATAAAAAAGGATTCTTGGCGGCATAGATCTAGACCTTACGTTAAGGACTGAATAATCAACTACTATTACAAATAAGAGTTCTGCTAATAAAAAGGGAAATCTAATAAGCAGGATCATTCAAATTGCATGTCTTATGATCATGAAACGTAGGATTCCAGCAACAATCAGTGGCACTGTGTCCAATAAGGTAACTATTGAGAATGAATTTCTTGAAGAAATTGAAAAATTCTTTGCAAGAGGCGATAAGGTCGAAACTAGTATGCTTCTAGTGAACATGGTTTCACTAAATGCTAATGAAAACATAAGGGTATCATGGATATGTCTCATCTTACTTCAAAGCTAAAGGCATTAAAAATTGAGGTGTCTGATGACTTGTTTGTGCATTTGGTTTTGATTTATATTCATGCACAATTCGACTACTTTTAAGGTCAATTACGACTATCAAAAGGAGAAAGTTGACTCTTAATGAGTTCATTTCATATTATATGCCAGAAGAAGAAATGTTAAATCAAGAGAGAATTGAAAGTGCGCAATCTGGTTCAGATCAAAAGAAACAGCAAAAGCTTGAAAAAAACTACTCATCTAGCTGTTACTTTTGTGAAAATCTAAGATATATGAAGAGAGACTGTGCTAAAAGTACGCTTCGCACTTTAGTTTGTTTTACAGTTAATTTAGTTTCAATACCAAGGCCCTTGGTGAATAAATTCTACTGCCACTTTTTATATAAGTGTATCTATGTGGGGTTGCTTGGACAATCGAAAGTCAATTGATGCTAAAAGATTTATCTATGTGGGCGATGGAAAATCAGTTAAAGTTGAGGCTAGATAGATTTTTAGGTTATCACTAAATAATAGTTATTATTGGGATTTGAAAGAGATATTTGTGGTACTATATTTTAGATGAAATGTAGTTTCTATTTCTACATTGGACAAATTCGATTACTCTTGTTCAATTGAAAATTGTCAATTTAGTCTTTTCTTAATTTAAATATTGTGGATGCCAGTTTTTTTTATCTCGTTATGGTGAGCTATATTTACTTAATATGGTTGCCTCTTATAAAGAGACTTTACATGTAAATTCACGTTGTATTAAACGTAAATTAACCAATAAGAGTTTTACTTCGTTATGGCACAAGCGTTTAACATCTCTCAAAAAAAGAATGAAAAAGCTTCTGTAAGAAGAAATTCTTGATCCAATTAATTTTTCAGAATTAAGTGTTTATATTAATTACATTTAAGAGAAACAAACAAAAATAAGGAGATTAGGTGTCATAGAACTTTGGACGTTTTAGAACTAATTCGTGTAGATATTTGTAGGACATTCCCTTCGACTCCTTGGAATGGTCAACGGTCATTTATTACGTTCATAGATGATTTTTCTCGTTATATATACTTGTATTTCATTCATGAGAAATTCCCATGACTAGACATGTTCAAGGCTTATAAGGTTGTGGTTGAAAATCAACTCAACAAAAAAAAAATAATAATAATAAGACGCTTCAGATTTAAATGTGATGGTGAATACTATGACAGATATGATAGATCAGGAAAATAATGTCCAGGGCATTTTACTAAATGTCTAGAGAAATGTGGAATTGTTCCACGATACGCCATACTAGGTCCTTAGCATGAATTGTGTTACTGAAAGACGTAACAGAATACTTAAGGACATGGTAATGAGTATGATTAGTCATTTCACCTTACCAAAATTTCTCTAAGAAGAAGAACTAAAGACCATTGCTTAAATTCTCAATAAAGTTCCAAGCAAAACAATTATTATGGGGTTACAAGTTTTTAAAGATCTCACTATTAGGTCAATTTTTGAAATGGAGAAATGTTCGATTCTTTGAGAATGTAGAGTTTGCGAGAGGAGATAATGTTTCAAAATTAATGTTTTGCCTTTGAGGAACGATATGTATATATCCCTTATGTTGCAATTGACAATAATCAGGACTATAGACAAAATTTTGTTCTAGATCTTGTTCAAAAAGTAATTTTGGATCAAGATAATATTATGAAATTCTCCGTACACAATCAAAAGATTGTTCCAAAAAAAAAAAACTCAACAATCTCAATAACAAATGTCATTAAAGAAATTTTCTACAGAAAGGAGAAAGGCGATTTCAGATGATTTTATAGTCTTTCTCCAAAAATATAATGATAGTATTGGATTGATGAAAAAAGATTTGATCAATCAAATTTAATCAAACCAATGAATAATTCTCAAAAATGGATTGATGTCATAAATAAAGAGGTAAAGTCCATGAAAGACAATGATGATTGGGGATGCTTGATGATGCGAAAACCATTGGTTGTAAATTGATATTTAAAATCAAGAGGGATTCGAAGGACGATGTGAAGAGATATAAGACTCGTCTTATTGCAAATGACTTTACTCAAAATAAAGGCATTAACTTTAAAGAGACTTTCTCTCAAATATCTACGAAAGACTCTTTTAAGACAATTATGTCACTTGTGACACATCAAATAATTATCTCATTTGGTTTTTAAATAAATGTACTTGATGGTTGAGTATATCACAAGTTCAGTAGAAATAAGCATATTTTTGATATTGGATGACATATTGTTTGCCTACAATGATATAGGTTTATTGCACGAAATAAAGAGATTTCTATCACAAATTTTTGAAATGAAATATCATGATGACGCCTTTTTGTGCTAGGGATATAGATACACCCGAATCGTTCTCGGGGTGTTTTTGAATTATCACAAAAATGCTATATCAATAAAGTTCTTAAAAAATTTGAAATGCGGGAATGTAAATCATGTGATATCCATATTGCTAAGGAAGATAGCTTCAGTCTCAATCAATGCCCTAAGAGTAAGCTTAAAGAAAAAGAAATACATAAAATTTCATTGCTTCAGCAATTGGGAATTTATTATATGTTTAGATTTACACACATTCGGATATAGCATTCATTATTTGAATGTTGGTCGAATATTTAAGTAACTATAAGATGGATATTTGGAAAGCAACCAAGCGAGTTATTTAGTGTTTATAGAGAACTAAGAATTACATGATCGCATACATGAAATCAAACCAATTGAATATCATTGGATATTCTGATTCTGATCATGGAATATGACTGTGGAATTTTGTCATTAGGCTACACATTTTGAATGTAATCGAAAGGCCACTTAAGATATTCTATGACAATAGCAATTTTATATTCCAACAAAAGCTCAATGATATCAAAGTTTATAGACATTAAGTTCCTAGTTATTAAAGAGAAAGCTCAAAATGATCAAGTTTCTATAAAGCATATTGGGACAAACTCTTTGATTATGAATCAATTTACTAAATAGTTGTCACTCAAGGTCTTTCATGAACATAATGCTCGCATGGGGGTTGCATATTTTGGTGATATGTCAATTTAGTGAGAGTTTCTATTTAGATGTTGTCTATTTTAGGCACATAATTTTATCCATGGATACTCGGCTTATTTCAGAAATAAAGTATTCATTTCAATTTCACTCTGATTAAAGTTTTATATTTGATCTCATTAAAGAATGGGGTAAAACCAATTGAAAATAGCCATGTTTAGTTCACATTATATGTAATTTTCATGCTACACATCCATATTTGATATATGTCGTTTGATTGTGTTAATATACGTGACCATTGAGGATTTAGTTATGATAATTGTAATAAATACCTCTTTGATTCTATATTGTCATAATTGACGGACAAGATTGTTCGAAAATAATTTTGGCTATGATAGAAGAAAATTTGAACTCATAAGATTATACACATTTATAAAGTAACATATATGGCCCAAGTGAGAGATGTTGGGAAAAATATTAATTTGTCATACTGGCCTATATATGTAATTAAATGTGTATAAAGACTATCTTAAAGTCAAGCCCAAAATTAAATTGAACTAATAAAAAATTAAGTAATTGAGTTTTGGACATCTAAATAAAACTTGAGCCGAATTATGTCAGATCCATTGGTGTTATATTTGACGATGGGTCGAATATATATTGAAACTATATATAAAGTTATGATTCACAATTCATATGCAATTTCTCATTCTTTGTCATTGCATCAATACAATAGAAAATATATTGAAAAGGAATATCGAAAAAACCTACGATCAAGAAGAATGAATTGACACGATCAAGATTATGGAGCAAAAAACCAAAACTAAAATCAAGAACAAGAACTTAAGAATTCAAAGGGGCCAATATTCAAGATTCGAAATCCAAAATCAAGATCCAGTATTAAAGAATTATTCTCGATGAATCAAGGTATATTCCACACTAAATAATTCTCTTGGTGATTTAACTGAAGGATTTTGGCAATAAAATAATTAGGTTTTTCAATTCTTGAGATTTAAAGTTTTATAAAATTCTAACAATTTGTACATTTGTATCCTTGGTTTTCATGTTGAGACTTTTCTGGTGCAAAGAGCATTATCCATTTTTTTGAAAACTTGACAAGGAATTAGGAGTTGTAAGTGGTCACCGAATCTCTGAGCTCTAGACCAAAAACAAAAATTTTAAAAAATCCTTGTATTCATTTTAATTTCTGCACTTTTAATTCTTTAATATGTTTGATTTTGTTAGTTTAATCTTGATTTCTATTGTTTCTGAGCATTTCAAAACATAACCTACATGATATGAAAATAGGGATATATCGAATAAAAATTTAAGTAAGAAGTGCATTTGAAAAACTGCCACACGAAATAGTAAGAGCACAAGAGTCAGTAAAATCAAAGATTATCAAACTGAATTAAGGCACGAGTTCGTGATAACAAGCTCAAGAATTTTAGTATGGAATAAAAGCAACCTAAATTGAACTTTGGAAAAATCGTTCGACGGTGTTGAGATTAAACACTGAGAATATTGCTTCCTTCCATTTCATGGTCATGCAAGCAGCTCTGGCTTCTTGGTTGCACATAATAATTTACATACACAAGATGTGGCGAGATATGATTTTGTTAGAATTTCTTTGCCAAATAAAAAAAAACTTCTTCATTCTCATTTTAACTCATCATTTGTATGTAACTCTATTATATACAAGTAGCATTATTCTTACGTATTTGTATGGACATGTTAGAAAGAACCACTGTCATGTCAAATTGTGTGGCATCTTCGTTGTCTTCTTGTATGAATATAAATACATCGGTGTAGTCTATACACTGATGAATACCATAGAGTACTTGCATGGTAGGAGTGCCAACTATTGAATCAAAGCTTGAAGTTCGTCAATTAAAAAGCTGAAAATTCATGATTCAAATCCAATCAAGAAATGGAATATCAATTTGGGTAAATTTTAAATCTATTTTTCATAATCATAACATACATGTGAACATCTAACAAAGATTAGGATGATTGAATTGAAGAAAAAAATTAATTTCTTGCTAATTATTGGTTTAGTCTCCAACGCTAACCATACTAATTATGCGACTTGAAATGCCTCGTACAGATCTTGATGAATTTTAAAATTTCAATTTTATGAGATAGGGTTTCGAATTTTTTGTTGAAATGTGAAAATAAACATAACAAAAAAATCCCATATGTATTCGTGAAATGAACATACTGTATTATAGATTTTGTCAGTTAGTGATATGTATGTAATGAAATGCCATTAAAGTTATTGAAACTTTATATAAAATGGCATACAAGCATTTTAATCATATTAAATCATTTACATTGTGTTAAACATGCAAGAAAGTAACGTGTTATTTTACAAGATGAGTTTTTTAAAAAAAATTATGTGGTTGAATCGCTGGCAATTTCCACTCCGAGTCTATATTTTGATCATCAAATGGTCCAAAACTTAATCAAAATGGAAGGTTCTCATTACCCACTATTTAAGTGTCAAGTTTTGTGATTTTTAAGCCAAATATATGGTATTAAGCCCTTTTAGATTTTGCCCTATTTCTTGTACGAATTTATCATATGTTCAACCCCTTTTTACTCTATCTCAATATAACACTCGTATTGATGTTATAGGGCGTTAGGGGAGGTTGAGAAAAGTTATATATAACTATTTATGCAATTAATGAAGCCTAAACTATGCACAATCCACATAAACGACTCAAGAGCCATCGTCTTTTATAAATAAAAATTTCCACTGCAATTAATGAAGCCTGAACTATGCTTATCGATTTTACTGTGCAGTCATAACCAATTAATTTTTCACTGTATTTCGATATTACGCAATGAATAATGTTGACCTCAATTTCCGTAAGGGTTACGTTGCCCCAAGAGGTAAACACTCTACGTAGATAGCTTCATGTGCACGACAGCAAACCGTAAGTCATTCGTGGCCATTTTCGGTGGCGGTAGACACGGCCGTGAACACTTCGATGGTCAAGTCAATTAATGTCGAAGGAGAAAGAAATAACACACTTGATAACAAACCAACTAGTATATATACTTTAGTGTGTAGAGTTGCATTGCCTTTTATATGGTGCTAAGTGTAGGTATTTATAGGAAAAAGGTGAATTTAGGACCATTGGATGAATAGACATGTGGCCTCATCTATCGATTGAGACGTCCTTTCCTAGGTATTAATCAATCATTCTATAGGTTGGCGGGTATTTAAAACCCCCTTAATGAATGGATTTAGTGACTTGACTGCACCAACATCACATCAATCAATCGTATGGGTCTTATTTTGGTTAGATCTTTGTACAAAAGATTCTCTATTTAGTGCAGACGAGACGATGCGATAGTATTCCAAAAATGTCGCTTATTCTTCGTGTCCGTCTTAATGTATTCCGAGGTGTATCACCTCAGAGCCTCGGTTTCGCGAATGTAGATAAAGAACATACCACCTCGACAATTTGGTCATAAACACGTGGAATATGTACTCTGCTTATTTTCATAGTTGCAACCACGTAAGTGTTGATCTAGAGCCTCTCCGTAAAAGGCGTAACAATAGTCCCCCTAAGTTCAATTCAGTTTGGATGTC